>BSBK01004221.1:297500-827500 GCA_027943335.1 Chamaecyparis obtusa
AAGTAATCTTTAACTAACATAATTAAGTAATCTAATGAATTAAGTAGGTTTAACTAACATAATTAACTAATCTTTAACTAACATAATTAACTAACATAATTAGGTAACTAACATAATTAAGTAAGTAACTAACTAATGTCTTATGGGGAGGTAATGCATGAAAGCATATAATTAATTTTAAGTAACTATCATAATTAACTAACATAATTAACTAACTAATTAATCAAAACATACAATTAATTAAATAACATACATGTAAAGAAAAAACAATTAAATAAGTAACTAACTAATTGTTGGCATTAAGCAGAATTGCCACTAGTGACAACACTTATTTGCATTCTGGATACAAACTGAGCAGATAGTGCAAACTAAGCAAATAGTACAAACCGAGCAGACAGTGCAAACCGAGCAGACAGTGTAAACCGAGCAAACAGTACAAACCGAGCAGATAGTGCAAACTGAGTAGACAGTGCAAACCGAGCAAACAGTGCAAACTGAGCAGACAGTGCAAACCGAGCAAACAGTACAAACCAAGCAGACAGTGCAAACCGAGCAGACAGTGCAAACTGAGCAAACAGTGCAAACCGAGCAGACAGTGCAAACCGAGCAAACAGTGCAAACCGAGCAGACAGTGCAAACCGAGCAGACAGTGCAAACCGAGCAGACAGTGGAAACCGAGCAAACCGAACAGGACAGTGTAAACCGAGTAACATCATGTCTACCGAGTCACCAGTACTTACCGAGTTCAAAACCTACCGAGTGATCAGTATGAACCGTGCCTTCAGTAGAAAACACAAGAGAAGAACTAAGATCTGAAAAGGAAATCAATCTAAGATTGGTGGATGACCTAAACGCTGAAAAACAAATCAATGAAGGAATGCTGAAAAGTCAAGAAGACTTGAATCAGCTGTATGAGCGAAATCTTCATAGGCAAAAAGGAAAAGAAGGACTTGGATACAAAGAAGAAGGCGAATCCTCTAAGCAAGGTACTCAAAGAAATCAAAAACCTACTTGTAATCATTGTGGTAAAATAGGACATACTTCAAATAAATGTTGGAACAATGAAAAAGCAGAATTCAATGGAAAATGTTATAGCTGCAATCAACCTGGTCACAAAGCAAATGAATGCAGGGAAAAACCTAGATTCAGAGGTAATTGTCACAAGTGCAACAAACAAGGTCATAAGGCATCTGAGTGCAGATCCAAGACATTTAATCCAGCAGAACAAATTGTGAAAGCAATGTTTGGATGGGACTACAACACCTGGTGTAGATGTCATTACTGTGGAGAATATGGACACATTGGCATGAATTGCATAAAACATCATCTAAGGAAAAGAGATACTACCATAAGATGTTTCAAATGCACTAAACTCGGTCACATAGCCAGAAACTGCATGAATGCTAGTGAAATTGAAGAAGGAAAGAAGAATGAAGCAACTAAGGTCAGGAAACAGGTAAGACAAAAATGGATTCCTAAAGCTACCGAGCAATCCACTCCAAGTAATGGAATGGATGGCTCTACCGACTCAAACTAAATTTCCAAGGAAACACTGGAACTGTATTCTCATAGATCAATCTCAAGCAGTTCCAGAACCGAAATTAAAAGAAAGATCTAAATCAGCATGCAAGATGCAGTGAGATCACAGGGAGGTCGGTATCAGTCTTCACCGAGCAAGGTCGGTACCTGTCTTTACCGAGCGAGGTCGGAGCATTATGAATTCTCGAGTTCACCGAGTTGCGAAGTCTTTTCCGAGCAATTAATTCTTAGTGGGTGACAGTCTGTCAGAACTCATACCCTAATTTGAAATGAGCATTAATGACAGAGTTGTAAACAAAAAGCAAGTAATCAAACTCATTCTTCACCGTGAATCTTTAGCACTTTGGGAGCAGAAAATTTCAAGAGCAACCCAGCGATTTAATACTTTTGCGAAAGGAATTTTCTGTGAGCTACCATGGCATCATCCAGCACTTCAGCGAAGAAAGGATCTGATATGTTAGTCCAAGGGGAGTGGAAAGCACCAGATTTTAAGATCGTGCCTGCAATTGCAGCAGCCCTAGATCCGAACGGAGCTCAATCTCAGATTCCTCCTAAGGTACTGCTTATTAACGATATCCGCAATCATTTTAACTGTTCAATTCAAGAAATGGGAAACCTAGAACTAGACATTGTGCGTGAGGAACTATGTGTGGATGGTATTCTGAAACCCGAGCACAAACATCTGGAAGATAAAGGTTTAGTTCACATTGCACATCTACCTCGAAACTTTCGAGATAAATGGGTTAGATATATTCTCAGTCGTGTACATGATGGCAAGATTTGGCTTGAGCAACCTATTGAGATCACAAAGAAAATGATTCAACAAGTCACCGGTCTTCCCATGTTGAACAAAGCTAAAACTACCAAAACCCTAGGTCAGACGGAACTAGAGAAGAAAACCCTAGCCGAGTGGGACGGTAGAGGCATGAAAGTTAGCAGCATTACCGACGCTGAACTAAAGTTTGGTACACACATCATTGCCCATAAGATTTACAGTTCTAGTCGACAGAACAGTGTCTCCTGTGAAGCTATTGACCTAGCATATAAAGTGGTCAAGAATAACTTGACATTTGACCTAGCAGACTTATTGTTGAAACAGTTTAACAAAAACATGGAAAGCATTAAAACTTCCAAAAACAATCCATGTAAGTTTGGATCCTTGTTGGTCTGTTTATTCTTCTATGTTCAGAAATTCTTCCCTTCTAAAGGAAAAGTTGTATGGAGAAAAGATGTGCCAATCCTCTATGAAATAAATGAATACATTTCAGAAATGGGTGAAAACTCTGAAAGCATCATGGATAATTATTTCGAGTCTTTCAAAGAGAAAATGAATGACAGATTCCGAATTCCACAGAAGTTGGTGGAAGATTACAAAGATGACATTTGTTTTATGGTAGATTGTGATAATGTGTATATTCAAGCAGTTAAACCAAGAACTATATATGTAAAACCTCTTCCTTATGAGGTAAATATTGATGAAACCAAGAATATCATTGAAGCTCTTCTAAATCAGCCTGCCAATCCCAAAGCTCCATATTTTGGAACATATGATGAAGCTAAGGTGAGAATTGAACTAAGCATAAAGCTTCCACAGGCGGTAAACAAAGGAAAAAAGAGGATAGCCAAAATGCAAATGATAACCAAGGACAGAGAAGAAATAGATGAAAAAGAAGAGGAAAAGGATGAGAAAACAGAGGAACCAGAACCTGCAAAGAAGAAAGGAAAAGTTTTCATCACTAAGGCACCTGTGCCTCCCACTACTGTGTTTACAAGGAGAAATACAAGAGGCAAGGTAGAAAAGGCAGAAAAGGCAGATAAAGATATAGTATTCAAAAGGCCTCCTCTAAGCCTTCAAGAAAAGCTCAAACTCTTTAGAGATGGATCAGGATCTGGAGTAAGTAACATAAAATCCTTGAGATATGAAACCAGATTGGAAGCAAAACAGAAGGAAATAGAAGATGCTGTTGTTGAGAAGATGGGACAGTGGAAATACTCTCCTGAAGAAATTGCCCCACAGGTTCCAGTAGTTCTATTGAATCCAATAAAAATGAGATGGAGCAATGCAAAGCAAACTGTGATAGACATATTTGATCAAAACCTGAGACAGTTGATGCCGAGCTTGAATAATGATGAAGTAAAGAAGGCATTAAAAGAAAATGAGAATAAGATGACATTGAAATTCAATACTTGTTTGATTTTGATCAACAATATTGAATCAGTTGTGAAGGCTGCAAAGGCCACATGGAAGAACATATACCACCTTCACCAACCGAGCATTGAAACTGTAATAATAAAAGATATTGAAGATGACAGTGATGAACAAGAAGAAGACACTGAGGTAGATGATACTGTAAGGATAGCAACAGAAGTCATTGCATCCCTTCCTACCTCTCCAGTGAAAGTCTCTACATCCAGCCCGGAGACACCTTCAAGCATGGTTGTGACAACTTCCACATTTGTCCAATCATCCCTAGCAACATCAGAAGCAGCTACCATTTCTTCTACCGAGCTGCAGTCTCCTGCACCATCAAGTTTTCCAGCAGTAAGTTTTCCAGCTTTTGAATCTTCAAGTGTAAATATTTTAAGTTCTCCAGTAGAAAGTATGCCAGTATCTATAGCCAGCCCTACTTTATCTACTGTCACTACTACCAAAGCATTAAGTACAGATAAGCCTAAGGCTCTACCGAGTATAAAATTTTTGGGTAAAAATATAGTAGAGGATATAGACCTAGATGAAGAGATAGAGATTCCTACATTAGATTTTGCAAATCTCTCAGCGGACCAAATGCAGAATATAGGTGAGATCCTCCAAAGGAAAGCAAAACAAAAGAAGCTTAAAGAGGAGAGAGACAAGGAGTATCAAATCATCAAGGATGCTAAGGACATTTTGTCTGATGCATTAAGCATTAAAGTAGACTCCTCCTAGCATGTTTTGTTACAATTAGCAGAAGCAGTTGAGAAATACAATGAGGACTCATCCGAGACAGAAAAGTTAGTTGAAAGAGCCGAGAAGAGATTCAACAATAAAGTGCTTGAGCACATTGCTCAGCACATAGCTATTAACCAAGTGGAATTGTCTTCAGTTTTGTCTAACATAGAATCTATCTATTCGAATGCTACCTCTCTTTTGGCCAGACTGTGCAATATTGCCGAGTTCACAAAGGATGTTAAAGATAAAATGAATAAAATGGATGAGGATATGAAGATTAGCATACAGAAGCTGCAACTTGAACCAAGTTCAAGCTCTGCTCATCACATGAAAATTTCACACCTATCTAATGTGCAGTCTGATCTACAGAAAGAAGACTCAAGGATCCGGTCCACACTGCTAGACATCCAACACATGATCCTTCCCATCATGAATACAATGTATAAGCACATTGAACATTCCAAAACATTGATTCATGACAATCAGTTCTCTATAGCAGATCACATGATTGAACTCTCTGCAGAAGTCCAAATTGCTATACAAACATGTAAGATTCTGCAAGAAAGTTGGGACAGAACTCTGGCACTAATAATGAAGGTCCATTCTGATTTCCTATCAAATTTTGGATTCTCTTTGTAAATAACTTGTATATGCACCTTTGGCATTATCGTCAAAAAGGGGGAGATATGTATAGAAGGAGAGATATGTATAGTGTATAGATTTGTATAAGAAACAGTTAGCACATTGAAAGGGGGAGACAATGTATAAAGCCCTATAACAAAGACAAATTTTGAAAAATCAAAATAAAATTCAGCATGATTCGTGTATATAAATTTTGGCCAATAAGTGTTTTTGTCACTAATGCCAAAGGGGGAGATTGTTGGCATTAAGCAGAATTGCCACTAGTGACAACACTTATTTGCATTCTGGATACAAACTGAGTAGACAGTGCAAACCGAGCAAACAGTACAAACCGAGCAGACAGTGCAAATCGAGCAGACAGTGCAAACCGAGCAAACAGTACAAACTGAGCAGACAGTGCAAACCGAGCAGACAGTGCAAACTGAGCAAACAGTGCAAACCGAGCAGACAGTGCAAACCGAGCAAACAGTACAAATCGAGCAGACAGTGCAAACCGAGCAGACAGTGCAAACCGAGCAAACAGTGCAAACCGAGCAGACAGTGCAAACCGAGAAAACAATGCAAATTGAGCAGACAGTGCAAACCGAGCAGACAGTGCAAACCGAGCAGACAGTGGAAATCGAGCAAACCGAACAGGACAGTGTAAACCGAGTAACATCATGTCTACCGAGTCACCAGTACTTACCGAGTTCAAAACCTACCGAGTGATCAGTATGAACCGTGCCTTCACTTCTACCAAGTGCATGACGATGCCGAGTAATGCAGTGGACGCCGAGTATCAGAAAGTCACCGAGTCAGTTTGCAAGAACTGTGTAACCATACTTGGGCCGACTTAGTAGCACTTAAGTTTACTTGTCAAGCCGACTGTGTAATTATAATTGTAGTTAATTGTTTAAGACTTGTATATAAACAATGTTGTAAAAATGTAATGATATAGAAAAGAAACATATGATAGAAAAACATATGTGAAAGAGAAAGAAAGGCAGAGATAAGCGAATTATAGAAGGCTTCAGAAGTATAAGATACAGCAAAGACAAATTCATCACAGAAGGTGATCAGTACATCAGCAAATCTCAATTCAGCAATCCAGTTGCAAAGCAGAGATCTACTGTTTCATTCTAATAGGTGAATCAGTACTAAATCCTTTAACCAGGTAGACCTAACAGTCTTTGTAAAATCTCTTTACCGAGTGCATACTTCATTGTATGTTTGTAAATCCTTTAACAGGGTGGATTTAGCAATCCTCATTGCTCCTAACAGGGCAGATCATCAGAAGTGATCAAAATTGTAAGCCTTAACCGGCCAACTTTATTCTGCAGTATTAAAGCTTTGTGGGTTTCATCCCCACCCCAGTTTTACTTTCTTTTGGAAGGTTTCTGGGTAACCAAATCTATGTGTCATTATTGTAAATGCTTTTAAGTTTCTTGCTTTCTGTATGCAAAGGTTAAAAAGTAAATTACATGTTAAAATGGAAAGAAAATTTGGAGTTACTGATTCACCCCTCCCCTCTCAGTAACTCGGTTACTTCCTGAATATTTCCAACACTAATGTCTTAAGGGGAGGTCTAACAATTACCAATTAACTAACAATTACCAATTAATTAAGTAACTAACATAATTAAATAATCTAACTGAATAGAGGTAATTTAGAATCACCTCTATATGTGTAAGTGTGTGGGGGAAATATGAGATTCACTCCTAAATCCAAATTCCCAAAGGAGAGATCCAATTTGATCAACCAAAATGTTAAAGCCCAATTGAATCAATCTATGAAGAATATGAAAGAGAGAGAGAAACCCTATACTTCCCTATAGTTGGATTATGCTTGAAATCTGAAATAATTGAAATCCAAATACTAACCTTAAATTAGGGCAGATCTGGAAAATGTCATTTTCTGATGTCTGTGTGTACTTTCAGGCAATTCTGCAACATGTTCCAGACTGGAAATGCTGAGACAAAGAAAACCCAAAAATCTTTCTCCAAGATGAGCTCAGGTCGACTTTGACCCTTATAAAAGGTCAAAGGCTAGATTCTTTATTTGAAGTTCAATTCTGTCTCTATTCGTAGATCTCGAAAGTTCACCAAAAAGGGTATCCAAATTCTCTCTCAGATCCAAAATCTCGCACCTATACCATCAAGAAAATGGGGGTTTTTGTTGTATGGGGGGTTTGCCTTGGTCAAACCCCAGTTTAGGAATTAACCTTGAAATTGAATTGAAATGTAATGTGCATAAACAAAGTAATTGAAACAAATCACTTCGCTTATGTTGAAGTCCTTGTAGAGGATTCGAATCCTCAGATCCACAAGTAGGAATGCTTCAATGGATGTAGAATGAATGTAGGATGTCTCCAATCAATGGCATTTGATCTTCAACACCAATCTTGACATGATCTTTGCATATGAGAAGGCTTGGATGAATGTAGAAGGATGAATCTTCAAGGGGGCTCCAAAGAGATTGAATCCTTCAATAGCTAACAATGGATCTCCTTGAGGGATGGATGCTTGGACACTTGAATGCTTGAGAGATTTCAATTGCTTAAGATGAGATGAGATATGAAAACTTGATTGCCAAAGCTTGATGTATAGATCTTCTCACAAAACTTGATGATCAAAATGAGAGAGGAAGGCCTCCTTTTATAGTGAACTAGGGCACAATCCTCTAGAGGGGCCACCTTGGAGAATTAAATCCCAATTAGGTCCTAACCTTTAGAAAATATACCTAGATTAAATGTAATTAGAGGATTTACCATTCCAAAACCCGAAATGGCCACCCCGGAGGCGGGAAAACAAATATCCCGAAAGCCCGATACCCGAAAATCAAGGATTCTGGAAATTTGAAGGAAGGGGGAAAATTCAAGGTTGGGACTAACCTAGTCAAGTTTGAGCTCGATCTTGACCTAGTTAGGTTTGACCTTGAATCTAACCCTAGTCCCAGATCTAGTCAGAATCAAGACAGAATGTCCCGGGAATGCCCAAAGACCTAGAAATGATACCAGAACAGGATAGAATGCTAGGGATAAGCATAAAATCCTATGATGAATATGATGAAGGCCATGAGGACCTATTTATAAGTCCTACCTAGAAAATAGAGCCACAAAAGAGGGAAATTCAGGAGAATCCTTGAGATCCTATCCCTAATTTCACCTAGAATGAAGAAATCAAGTGCAGAAAGGAAGTGGAAAGCGGGGCGAAAGCCAAATACATGCAAAGACCTGATCAAGGCACTTAACATGACCCTAAAACACTTACTTAGAGGGATAAATGCTCTTACCATGGAAGTGCTTCCATTTTAAGATGATACATTAAGCCCCCACTTTAGCAAGAGTATGGACTCGATGAAAACTCTTGGTAAAGGAGATCAGAATGAAAAGATAATCTTATCGTAATCCAAGGGACAAAGATAAACCTTAAGCTCCCAGGGACTCAAGTCTTCGTCGACTCCTATATCACAAGAAGAGAGACATCTCTAGAGAGAGAAAGAAAGAGTGTGATTACCTTGCCCAATGAGAACTTATGTCCCATTGTGAACCACACAAGGACACGGTGCAACTGAAAAGATGGAATTTAACCGCCTAGTGAATGTGGCTACTCACTAGTCAACCCATCAAGGATTCATCCTTAGGAATATTCTATTCCATAAGAATAAAACCAAAAAATATAAAAGAGATCCAGTCTTAAGGACACCTTCGACCTTAAGGGATCAAAATATATGTGTATTTGAAACTGGAGGGATCAAGAGATCCTAAAATATAAATCCATGCTTTAAGGATTAGTTACTTATCCAAAAAGGGAAAAAGTATCTTGAAAAATATGTGTGTATTAAAAAGTGCGTGTGTGCAACAGGTGAGTAGAGCGTATGCCCCCACGTTAAAGTCATTGCTGACACTTTAACAGGAGCAATGGCTTTAACGGAAACATAAACCACTCCACTGATTATGTTTCCACATTGAGATGCCCCCAGACGAAGACAAATCAAGGGAAATATCACATAAACATACAAAGAACACAAAAGGGATCTACCTACCGTGGGGTTAGTATGATCATAAGATAATATATATAGATGATATTATTGCAAATGAATTGACATCATTCCCCTAAGAAAGTAGAACTACGATCACAAAGGAGGAAAGATCACATAAGATATACGAAGGATAATCTTTTCGGACCATGACATGGAGACCAAAAAGAATTAGTGCTACCATATCTTGAATCCAAGTAGATTATACAAGGAAACATTTATGAACAATAGCACAAGTACAACATAGCATTGAACAATGCATAGAAGAATAGAGATACATATAGAAGAATTTGAACAACAGTTTCAATTCCTTCATCACCTTGTACCAAATGAGTAACAAGGATCGTATAAAAGAATCTAACAACATTTAGAAAACACATTATGGGAGGAGTACAGTACATCAGGCAAACACACAATAAAGCTACCATGAAGGACTAGCCAATCAAGCATGCCGCCTACTCTCCCCATCTCATTGTATATCATTTAGGGAAGGTGGGTAACTCGCAAGAGGGACTATATCCAACATAGTAGGAATGATAGCTAGTTCCAAACAAAGATCCTCTTGAGAATCACTATGTTCGACACTAGGTGTAAGAGTCAATTGTGATGAAAGCATATTAGGTAAATCAATGTCAATGTCAATAGTCTCATATTCATCATTAACATTATCAGTATCATCAAGAGTATCTTCTTCATCCAAATTAATCAAAATAGGATCTAAGATATGAATAGAATCATCATAATCATGAATGTGAACATCATTATTAGTAACAACCTCTTCTAACACATCATGCATAGGTTTATCCGAGGAAGGTAGAGATCTTTGAAGAATAGAATTATGAGCTTTAGCATGAGCACGACGCTTTTTATAATGTTCATTAGCAAATCGATTACATTTTGATTTATTTGAAATAGGTTGAGAAATAGGAGGAATAATCTTAAGATCCTTCACAGGTTCTTTAGGAAGATCCATAGGATTAGAAACAATAGGAGAAACAATCACAAGATCTTCAATAGGTTCGATAGAAGGAACTTGATTAACAGAACTAGAAGCCATAGTTAAAGGAGGTATAGAAGGTGTAGGTAAAAGACCACGATTAAGATCCATAGGAGGTATGCTTAATTCAAGAATCTTATGATGTTTATAAGCTTGATATGATCAAAAAATATTATTAGGTCAAGGAGGACATGAATTAGGTAATGACGGCCAAAATAAATCAAGAGCAGCACAATCTCTAGGCCTGGAAGGTTGATATATACTATGATTAACTGTCTTTATTTCATTATCATGAATGAACTTAAGACACTTATCGATAGGTGAAGCAACAACATGCATGGAAGTCAACCAAAGCAAACCTAGCTTAACTTGAAATTGATCAGAAGTAGGAACCACAACAAAGGTAGTGTTCACAATTTTTCCACAAAGTTCAACTAGTAAGGTAATAGAACCAAATGATGGATAAAGAAAACCATTGCAAGTTTGAATCCACACATCCGATGTATCATAAGAATCACATTGTAAGATTTTCATAAAAAGATTTTCTTCAGTAATGACATTGACTAAAGATGTAGGATCAACAAGACAACCATGAGTAGGTTTCTGAGAAATCCTAGCAGAAATGTAAAGGGGACCATCAGGAGCTCTAATAGTCTCAGAATCATCAAAGGTAATCAAAAGTTCCCGAGGTCTTTTATTCTTAGATTGTTGTCAAGGTTTAGGTTGAGTTTTCAATTTAGGTTTAGGTTTTGGTCAAGATTGAACTTGAGGTTGAATCTGAGGTTGAAGTTGAGGTTGAGGTTGAAGTTGAGGTGGAGATACAGATTGACCAACATGCTCCACTTGATTAACAACATGATTGAGATCATCCATCTTTGAATCATACACAATTTCCACAACAGATGGTTGAACAATGGTATTAGTATCATGCATAGGTAAAGGGTTCGTATAGATTTGAAAGTTTTGATTAGGAGAGACAGATTTGTTCCCACTACTATCCAGATTGTCAACAGATAAAGCTTTAGAATCAATTAAGTCTTGAATCTTTTGTTTTAAAGAATAACATTTCTTAGTATCATGACCATTCTGATGATGATATTGACAAAAAGCATTTTGATCAAAAGATTTAGATGTAATCGTAACAAGTAAAAGAGGTCGAATAGGAGGTAAAGTAATCATATTATCAGTTATCAACCTATTCATAATAGCATGTAAAGATTTAGAAAGAGGAGTGAATGTATGATTTAATCGAAAAGCAGTGGATATAGAAGTGGCATTGTGAGATGCAACATCAACTTGATCAGCAACTGCCTTCGCTTATTTATTTATCTTGACATAGTTGTTGAATTTTTAAAATTTGTTTGGATTAGGAGCAGCATCACTCTTATCAAATAGAATAGGAGCCATTGGAGTGTTTCTCTCAAATTGACTCACTTGTAATTGATAATGATGAAGAGCTGCACAAAGTTGTTAAAAAGAGGTAAATTCAGTAAGCAGAATCTTATCTCTAATATCCTATTGCAAATTTGAAATAAACATACATTGAATATCGATATCAGGAACATGATAGGAAATATGAGCATGCAAATGCTTAAATCTACCAATAAATTCAGTTAATTTCTCCTTAGCACTTTGTTTACAATGCATCAAATTAGTCAAAGACACTTGTAGGCCAATGTTGTTTTGAAATTGTTGAATAAAGGCATTAGCAAGTTGTGGAAAGGAATCAATGGAATAAGGAGGCAAGGAATGATACCATTGTAAGGCCTTGTCATGGAAGGTTCTAGCAAACAGTTTGACTAAAATCCTATGGTCATGAGCATAATCACTACAAAGGATTTGGAATGTTTTAACATGATGAACATGATCTCCTTTTCCGTTATAATTTTCAAGATGAGGCATCTCACCTTGCTGAGGAACATGAGTATGAATAGTGTCTCGGGACAAGGAACTTCCCATGTCACATGTAGGAATACTAAACTTGTTTTGAGTTAAGGAAGCTAGTTGTTGTGTTAAGGATGACACAATTTGAGCCAAATTGATGATAGTTGAATCATTAGAGGAAATAGGAGTAGAAACATTAGACACACTAGGTAAAGTGTAAGAAGCTGCAAGAATAAAAGACACAACTAGAGGAACACTAGGAACTACAGTTGGAAGTGGATTAGAATAAGTAAAAGGAACATTATGATATGAATGTTGTGATGTAGGAAGGAACATAGGAGGAACACTCATAGGAATAGAGGGAACCATCACAGTTACCAAAGGAGGAGTATAGGTAGGAATATTAGGTAAAGGATTAGAAGGAGGTTCAACACTAGTGATAGGAGGAATCAACCCTAAATCTTGAACTTCTTGAGCTAAAGGTTTAACTTTTGAATGCACAAGGTGAGTAATACCACACAAGAGGTTAACACCTTGATCACTATCATATAGAACTTTCTTAAGAGCCTCTATAGCTTGAATGGAATCTTGATTATGGTTCTCTTGAATAAGCCAATTACCCATTTTATCAAGTTCAGTTGAAAGTTTTTGGACTTGTTCAGGAGGAACTCTTAAAGCATCATCCTCATCATGAGGTGAGTGAGAAGAGTTTTTCTCCATAGTAGGATTAGAATCATGAAGAATCAAGTTATCATTCGGGATCCTAAGGAAAGGAGAGGAAGATTTGGGATCAAAGGCACCCATGAGTCTATGACTTCTTCTAACCAGAATGTTATAAGTAGGACTAGTGGTAGTAAAGCTCATAAACCAATGTAATGCAAATGAACTAAACTAAGAACACATAAAACATGAATATGAAATCTAATTAGCATGCAAGATCTAACACAAAGGAAAAATCTAATACTAACAAGATAAAAGGATAGCACAATAAGGCATCCAATTCCACAATAAGAATAGAGAGGAATCTAACACCAAAAAAGAAAGAGAGTAAGCTAGTTAGGTTCACCAAAATGAATAGAGGTAATTTGGAATCACCTCTATATGTGTAAGTGTGTGGGGGAAATATGAGATTCACTCCTAAATCCAAATTCCCAAAGGAGAGATCCAATTTGATCAACCAAAAGGTTAATGCCCAATCAAATCAATCTATGAAGAATATGAAAGAGAGAGTGAAACCCTATACTTCCCTATAGTTGGATTATGCTTGAAATTTGAAATAATTGAAATGCAAATACTAACCTTAAATTAGGGCAGATCTGGAAAATGTCATTTTCTGATGTCTATGTGTACTTTTGGGCAATTCTACAACATGTTCCAGACTGGAAATGCCGAGACAAAGAAAACCCAAAAATCTTTCTCCAAGATGAGCTCAGGTCGACTTTGACCCTCATAAAAGGTTAAAGGCTAGATTCTTTATTTGAAGGTCGATTCTGTTTCTATTCCCAGATCTCAGAAGTTCACTGAAAAGGGTATCCAAATTCACTCTCAGATCTAAAATCCTACACCTATACCTATAAGAAAAGGGGGTTTTTGTTGTATGGGGGGTTTGCCTTAGTCAAACCCCAGTTTAGGAATTAACCTTGAAATTGAATTGAAATGTAATGTGCATAAACAAAGTAATTGAAACAAATCACTTCGCTTATGTTGAAGTCCTTGTAGAGGATTCGAATCCTCAAATCCACAAGTAGGAATGCTTCAATGGATGTAGAATGAATGTAGGATGTCTCTAATCAATGGCATTTGATCTTCAACACTGATCTTGACATGATCTTTTCATATGAGAAGACTTGGATGAATATAGAAGGATGGATCTTCAAGGGGGCTCCAAAGAGATTGAATCCTTCAATAGCTAACAATGGATCTCCTTGATGGATGGATGCTTGGATAGTTGAATGCTTGAAGACTTGCTTGAATGTTTGAGATCTTGCAATTTCTTGAGATGAGATGAGATATGAAAACTTGATTTCCAAAGCTTGATGTAGAGATCTTCTCACAAAACTTGATGATCAAAATGAGAGAGGAAGACCTCCTTTTATAGTGAACTAGGGCACAATCCTCTAGAGGGGCCACCTTGGAGAATTAAATCCCAATTAGGTCCTAAAATTTAGAAAATATACCTAGATTAAATTTAATTAGAGGATTTACTATTTTGAAACCCGAAATGGCCAACTCGGAGGCGGGAAAACAAATATCTCAAAAGCTCGATACCCAAAAATCAAGAATTCTAAAAATTTGAAGGAAGGGGGAAAAATCAAGGTTGGGAATGACCTATTTAGGTTTGAGCTCGATCCTAACCTAGTTAGGTTCGACCTCGAATCTGACCCTGGTCCCAGATCCAGTCAGAATCAGGACAGAAGGTCCCGGGGATGCCCAGAGACCTAGAAATGATACCAGAATAGGACAGAATGCCAGGGATAAGCATAAAATCCTATGATGATTGTGATGAAGGCTATGAGGACCTATTTCTAAGTCCTACCTATAAAATAGATCCACAAAGGAGGGAAATTCAGGAGAATCCTTGAGATCTTATCCCTAATTTCACCTAGAATGAAGAAATCAAGTGCAGAAAGGAAGTGGAAAGTGGGGAGAAAGCTAAATACATGCAAAGACCTGATCAAGGCACTTAACATGACCCCAAATCACTTACTCAGAGGGCTAAATGCTCTTACCATGGAAGTGCTTCCATTTTAAGATGATACACTAACTAACATAATTAAGTAACTAACTAACTAATGTCTTAAGGGGAGGTCTTAAGTAACTATCATAAATAACTAAAGCATAATTACTAAAAGCATTAATCAAAGCATAAATTTAATTAACTAACATACATACATAAAAACATACAATATATATGAGTTCAAACATGAAACTTCAAACTATAGAGTTCAAATATGAAATACAAGAGCTACAAAAGGAAGTTTATTCTAAAGCTTATAGAGTTCTAAAGCTCTTGATACACATAGTCTAGATCCTATCTATCTTTTATTATCTCCAAAAAAATTTCATGTTCTTTAATAGAAAGCCTCCACTTCTGATTGCCATGTCCTCTTTTTTGCAATGCCTCAAATTGCAACTTTGTTGCTATAACTAAGTGACTGTAATGTAGAACTTTTTTGTCACACATGTATTCAATAAATTGAACACCATTTCTGTCGACCTTTATTTGCTAATAATAGGTTCCTTCAATAACAACTGAACCATTTGGATATGTTTGTTCATCATCATCTATAGTTTGTTCTGTCAACTTGTATTTTGCTTTCGTGCATCTTAGTAGATAATAATCTACACTTTCTGCATTGTCAGGATTTGCAACTACAACAAAAATATCACCTATATAAATGGATTCTATTAAAATTAAACATCACTTATATGATAAATTAAAATTAAATAAAAGAACATGTATGTGCACACACCCGTAACAACTAAATCAGAAACACGCTCATAATCAGCTGAATATATAGGATCATGAATGTTTATGTTAATGTCATCATCTTCATAAGGAGGCATTCTGATTAACTCCTTCATATCCCATCGTGAAACATATCCATTTGCAATATTCTCACATTGACTCAATGGATTGTCCTCAATGCAGTGAGCACAAAAACATGATTTTTCTCTTAGTTGAATCAAAAGAGGCTTGTGTTGTCCTATAGTGATCAATTGATGTAAACTTCTAATACCAACAATTCTTTGACAATTGTAAGGATTAGATCAGTCTATATCTGTTACAAATATGAAATGAAAGTTGCACATTTTTAGATCAACAATTATGAAAAGATAGACATGAACATGAAATCAAAATTTAAAATTTAAAATTTTACAACAAATTATAAATTACCTTTCACTTCCCAAAAATAACATTTTTTGTATTTGGTGTCCCGAGGAGTAAAATGACTTTGACACCATTCAACAATTTTCTTTGAATTCTCTATCATGTTACCTGTACATTTCTGAATTATCAGTTTAAAGAAAATGGATCTAAGCTAAAATTATATTATTTGAAATATATATATATATATATATATATATATATATATATATATATATATATATATATATATATATATATATATATAAAACTATTGAATACCATTTGTACTTGCAAGTTCATGTTGGTGAAGTGCACACTTCACACATGCTCCTGCTGCATTGTGCTCTCCTTTTCCATGTCCAATTTCAAAGAAGTTCCACAAAAACTTAACATTGCGTCTAGCATGTTGCATGGCTAGCCAATTAAAGGCTTTTGTAGATTTAAATTGTCCTGCAAAATTAAGTTGTACATGCATACATACATTTCATCCTTTAATAATTTAACAAATAATTAAATGACAATGAAAATAAATTGAAGTATCTATACATATACCTGCACAACCATTAGACCAAATCCAGTGTTGTGAAGCCTTTATTCCGCGATTCACAATATCTTCAAAAAACATTGCAAAACAATGAGCCACATAGCTCCTATCATGAACCTTATCATCACTGATATAGAAATGAACCTCCTTGATGATAATGCGTTCATTTGGATTGGGACTTTCTACCTCATCCAAATCATATGGTGCATGTATATAGGTCACTTGCACAAATATTGCAACCTGATCATAATGATAATATTGAGCTTGAAGCTCTTTTTGAGGGGAAAATGTATAGTTCTCAGAGAAATCTATAATTGAAAGAATACAACCAGGTGGAAAACAATCTTTGGAATCATGAAACTGTTTAGCTTTCCATCATGCAACATGACAATGCTGGATATGTGGATAAATTAGAGTACGAAATCTGGTCATAAACTCAAGGTAGGGCAATTCACTCTCCTTCAATACAATTTTTTTGGATTCATCTCCGCTCTTTGTTCAATATGTCTCATATTCAAATATTTTCCACAAAACTGATGTTGAAACATTAATATTCTCAATTTGCAATCAAAATTTATGCAAATCTCCACATTCACTACATGCATTCTTTATACACTGTACTTTGAACTCATTTGAATCTTCTAATTTATCACATAAAATGGACTTCACAAATTATGTCGTACTTTTAGGGATAACCATATTTGAATCAAGAACTGACATAAATTTTTTATATGATTGCAAATATAGATGAAACTCAACATGATTTCGACAACAACAAGTTTCACAAACCTTATTTATGTGTACAAAGCAAGGGCATAACCTCTCAAACATTCTTTGACATATTTTCACATCTGAAAATTCTTTCTTGAATGCTTCAAATAATTCACTTTGTGTTGTATCTATAAAATGTTTTGGATGTGTAGTTTTCATACCAATCTCTTCATCTTTCATCTATATTGTATCCCTTCTATTAGAAGAAACATGAGAGTGAGCGGTTCAATATTCAATGACTAGTTTTTTTGCATCTTCAAAAATTTTGTCTTTTCGAGGAAGCCTACAAATATTTACCCAAATTTTTTCAATGTTTCCATCTAACATATTTCTCTTCCTGATATATCTTTGAATAGTTCTTCTAGATACATTTAGTAAATCAGAAATTGCATGCACTTGTTTTCTCTGTGTCAACCTCCTACTAGATAAAGTAGTCATAATTTCTCTACGTGCAACACTTAAATTAGCTCGTTGACTTGAGTTATTAATGTTGTTCAATGCATCTTGCAAATTTTGAACTATTGTTCAATTTACATTGTCTCCTGAGTTTTTCTTGTTGTCAACACCCAACAACTCCAAAACAAGAGTCATTTCTTTTTTCCTGAATAACCTAACAAATAATTAAGCTCTTGCAACCATACTTTTATTTTCAAAATAGTCATCCCAAAGTTTTTTCAATGATTTTTAATTGTACTTTCAGATAGCATTTCTTCAGGTGAAATTTGACTGAAAAGTGAATCCTCATTCATCTCCATCAAATTGCCCATGCCAAAAGATATATTTCCACCTGTAGAACTACCAATTTGTTCCCCTTCTTGAATTGCATCTTCTTGAATATCAATAGGTTCTTCCTGAACTTCAACAGGTTGATCTTGATTATGTTTTGTGTGATATTTTTTGTCATCCTTTATTTGATCATATTTTCTTAATCTATTCCTTTTATTCCCCATTGCAAAAACTATTCAAATTGAAAAATATAAAAGAATCACTTAACTGGAAAAACTCACACATTTCTATAAAAGCTTACGCTCATAAGCAACCAAAATATATACATATTTATCATTCACAAAATCACAATAATCTAATCTTGCAAAATTTCTCAAGGACTATGAAAAAAAATACAATCACTCCAAAATCATCAACCTATCTTGGAAACACAATGAAGACAATATTTTCCACAGAATAATTGCAAAAAAGGTTTTCAAACCTTACCTTAAACCACCACTCAATAGAAACCATGCAAAGAACAATCCAAAAACCCTGAAATTTCCTAAAGCTTTCACAATCCTCCAATTCAATCTCAAAGCCAAAACCTATAAACCTGTATATCGAATACTAGCCAAAATCCTCTTAATAAACAAAACTGAATAAAGAGTTTCAATGCATGCAACACCATAAACAGGTAAACTACCGTGTGAAAAATACAAAAGAATCACTTAACTTGAAAACACTAAATAAAAACTTGACATGCAATACCCAAATATAAAATAAAAATCATTAATAAATTTCAAAAAACTATTAAAAATCACTTAATTCAAGATAAAAACCACTTCACTCTTACAAATAAAATTAAAACAATTTATAAATTTCAAAAAACTATTAAAAATCACTTAATTCAAGATAAAAACCACTTAACTCTTACAAATAAAATTAAAATAATTTATAAATTTAAAAAAACTATTAAAAATCTAAAAAAAAAATTGATTTTATTTAAAAAACTGGTCGTATTGTTAAAATTTGGATTTTAGGGGCTTGGTCATGCATAGGACCATGTTTGGTCACCTAATAGGTCTGGCTGGACTCGGGTCTGGCTGAATAGGGTCTGGCCGGACCCCTTTCGACTGGACCTTATTTGGCTGGACCTATGTGGAATCCTATTTGGCAGCCAAGTAAGCAAAAAAGGGTGGTGTTAGCACTGGTAAAATTTTTCATGGCTGCATCCCCTTTTTCCTGGCCTCTACATCCTTTTTTCCTTGTCTCCGGTTTAAACCCTAGGTGAAAATTTTGAAAAACTAGCTGTTGTAGTAAAAAAGCCCTAAAATACCCTAGCCTTGTTCTAGTTTTGTGTTACTTTATTCAGGCCACTTAAAATTCTTAAACACATGTGCTAAATTGTTTACCTTTTCTTGCATGATCACGTGAACCTTTTTCATGTCATGCGATCTTGCGACTAAAGGTTTTCGGGCCCCTTTTAATATTTGTCGATTTGCCTAAGTCTCCCAGGTTAATTTTTCCTAAGTTTGGAGCCCGACGGTGTTTTAATTTTTCCTATGTCAGGCGGCGAAATATTTTCCTAATTCCTGTGCCTTAATTCTTTCCTTATGTTTCAGCTTAATATTTCCTGAGCCCAGTCTCTCTGGTAGCTTTTCAATCCAATGGTTATCGTTAAAGCGCAAAGGATATGTCAGAGCTATGCGAAGCTACGATGACCGTTGATCTTACTTTATGACATGACGTTTCAAACTATGGGTCCAAGGTGACACGTAGGTATAAATGGTGGTCTATGATTGGTCCATGAGGAGCTACGGTGGCAGTTGTCAGTGGGACCTAGTTTTCGAGTTTGTCAGAGGGTCTTGACATTGTCAAAAAATCTATGACAGGCGTATGATCTTATGGGATGTGTCAGAGGCTTAAGATCATGCGACGACTATCGATTCTACCTTTTTCAGTGGGGATAAAGTGCGGCGGGTCCACATGCCAGGTATGCTGATTTGTTGTTCTTTGATTGGTCCATGTTGTGTGAGCTAGACATGTTGTCAGGTAGGCTCGATATCTAATTCAGAAGATTCAAGATCAATGGTGGGCGCATGATCTCATGGAATCTTCCAAGCCTTTGAGATCATGCGCTGTCCGTTCGATCTTCCAGGCGGTATAATGTTCTTAGTGGGGCCATTTGCTAGGGGGTGCAGAGTTGTTCAAATCTTATTGGTCGACGTGGATGACGCAGCAAGGTGGGGTCATTGTCAGAGAGATCAGTGATGGGGACTAAATCTACGGTTGGAGTAAGTTCTCATGGGTTGTGTCAGAGCCATGAGATCTTATGCCCACCATCCATTTTCAAAGGCTTAGGTGGGTGGGTCCTGTGTCAGTGGTGACCGAGCAATGGTAGCGAATGGCATGGTGACATGTGGCATAAAGTGGGCCCAGGCGGGGGTCTAAAGGTCTTAGCGGTTCTAATAAAGTGTTTAGTGGTCTGACAAATTTCAAGGGGTTTTGCTCATTTGCATAATAAGATAGTAGTGTTCTAAAAGACTTAGCGATTTAGCGAACACTGTGTTCACGTAATTGCTAAATTATCTAGTAGTAGTATAAAGTATTCCGTGAACGACCGATTCCCTTCAGTCGCCAGTTCGCCAAATGGGACCAAGGTTAAATGTTTTCCTTTAGTCGCCGGTTCGCAGGGTTAAGCGATGAGTTAGTATTTCATTTCATGAATAAGGATTGCCTTGTCGCATGGTCGCTAAAAGTAACCTTGGGATACCAGTTGAGTTAAGACAAAGGACCCGCGAAAAGGAAAGATTTGACGGTCAGGTTATAAAGTTGATCCAATTTCAAATTGTGATTGTCGATTTATTGCAGGAGCCATAAAGTGACCGTTGCAGTTTGAATTCAAACTTTGTAGAGGGTTTTAGTGATAGAAAGGACTAGAATTTATGGTTTTAGCGGCCAGATTTGATTTGTTTGGTGGTGCCGATTATTGTAATGTGGTCCAGGTGTTTGATGATTGATCTGTAGGGAGTTTTATGCCATGGGGAGAATGAATATACGGTGTTCAAGGCATGTTGCAGGGGTCAAATCAGACGAGTTTACAGGAGTTTCATGATCTTCAGTACATCCAAAAAAATTTCCATAAGTGAAGATTAAATTTAGATCTGATTGCTCAAGGTTGCTTGGTTTTCCCTCTAGTGTATTAATTTTTGATTCGTTTGAATTGCTTGGTGGCTGGAAACCCTAACCCTTACCCTGGTTATATGTAGCTTGTTGCATCCTAACTTGTGTAGGATTCCAAGGTAACCAGTGGTATATAGTGTTGAATTGTTGATTTTGAAGGGGTTCCAATTTCGAAGTTCAAAATCAGTCCCTAGTTTTTGGTCCCAAGGCTTTGTAATAGTTTTTTGACTCAGAGTTTGTTAATGAAAGAAGAAAGTTGTAGGTCTAAGCTGTAATTTGCAAGCAGGGTGTCTTGTGATTCATTGTGTACACAGAAGGAATTCATCATACTCAATACAAATATTTGACTCTTATCTCTCCTTTGTGTCAAGACAAGTAAGCTTTGAGTTTTCTAGCTCATTACATAGTGTTTTTATGTATATATCTTCATTCTTGAGTTTTGATCTAGGATTGGATTAAACAATGCTCTAAATGAGATATAAGTTTTCCCTTGTCTATGTAAGGATGTTTTGTAAGCAGTAAAGATTAAGATAAATGTGTTTATGGCTATGAATTTTCAGGTATTCTCAAGTTTGTGTGTCTTTGTGTCTAAGAACTCTTGCCCAATGGATGAGGCACTAGCCTAAGTGAGTATTCCTCTTGTTAATATACACTGGTTGAAGTTATTGCATTCCAAAAAATTGAAATCAATAACCTTTCTTAGCTTTAGGTCTTTGGTTGTATGGTTATGTTACCCAATAGTAATGGAGAGTCAATGAATGTGAGGTTAGCATTACTACTTTCTTACTATCAATCTGTTGTTTAGACCCAGTCTTTGGTGTGTGAAGTATAGTTTTCATTGGGCTAGGTGCACCCACCTTGGTTTTGCAGAGCCAGAAGTGAAGAGGGCAGTCTTGTCCCTATAGTTGGTCCAGTTACCCTAAGATCCATATACATTTTGGAACTAACCAATCCTAAAATCAAACTGAGGGTATATTGGCAGCCTAAGAGCATAAGCATCCATTTTGTACATCAACAAGTGGCTCTCAAAAGTTCTCACTTTTGGACCTGAATTCTCTGTCAAAATTTACGTTTATGTAAAATCTAAAAATATCATTTTGTAGAGCTCGGAGTCAAGATTATGGTCATGTAATTTTTATTATGTTTTGATTTCATACAATATATTATAAGTTGAAAATACTTCAAGTAGGTATTTTAACATTTAAGAACACACTTGTTCGAAAAATATTAAAAATAACAAATCATGTCAGAAAAATTAAAACTTTATATTTAACTTTAGAGGAGAGAGTCCTCTTCAAGAATATATAATTTTTTTTTTTAATGGTGTAGATTTGATAGGGAAAATTTGACGCGAACAAAAAACTGTTGATTTCGGGTAACATCGACTTTGGATAGTTATAAAAGACAAAATATATACCGAAATCCAATCTTTTTTTTTTATGCACTAGCTATACATGTCATCTAAAATATATTATAGAATCAGAGGAAAAAAATATTATTTGCATATAGTTTGTTAACGCGAACTAGACCCTAGATTTTCAGCATATTTCAACAATAAAAAAATAGACTTCAAAAATTAAAAAAACTATGTCAATTTTTGTTCAATTTTTTTTTTTAAAATATAAGCATAAACTTCATCAAATTTTACACATTTCATTAGTTTACATCATCTTCAAATTCTAAACACAAATGCCACTTTTATGTCGTTAAAGTTGAAAAATTTGCATGTTGTCGTCCCTTTCCTTTATAAAAGTGTGACATAGGTTTGTACTTTTACCCAAGACTATGTTATAATGCTAGTGACAGCCAAATTTGAGAAAAGGGTCTAAGGACATTGAAAAATAAAAACCTTATTGAAGTTTTGAATGATTGTAATCTTGATTTTGATTTATGTAAGCATTGTATTATGGAAAACAATACCAAATTTAGTTTTACTCAAGTTCTCATAAATATTGTAGTGTATTAGATCTTATTCATCCCGATGTATTTAGGTTTTTAGATGTTCCTTCCATTACAAAATTCACATATTATGTTTCATTTATTGATGATAATAGTAGGACATTGGTATATTTTCTAAAGAGTAAATTTGAAGTTTTTTATCAATTTAAGAATATGAAGTGATGGTTGAATTGTAGAATAGAAAGAAAATAAAATGTTTGAGGCCTAATAATGGTGGTGAGTTTAACTCTAATTATTTTGATAGATTTTGCAAAAAATTGTCATTCACAGACAAAAGACAACTCCATATTCTTTGTAACAAAATGGAGTTACAAAAATAATGAATAAAATATTGATGGAGAAGACTAGGATATGTTGAGTAGGGTTGGTCTATAATGTAAACATCTCGGTTGAAGTTGTTGTCATTTCTACCTTGTTAATGGGTCTCCTACATCATTTCTTGTTAAATAAATGCTATGGAGGCATGGTCAGGTCATAACCCTTCATTGAGACATATTGGAGTTTTTGGTTGTGAGGAACATGTACATGTGCCTAAAGAGAAGAAAACAAAATTGGAGTCTAACAAGGCTATGAAATGTATCCTCATTGGATACGTTTATAGTGTGAAAGGATGTAATATTTGGTACATTGTTGCATAGAAGGTGATACAAATTGGAAGTGTTGTTTTTAGAGGAACCAACCCTCCTATTGCATTGTAGTCAAAATAAACTAAATATCAAGATGTGATTAAACTTCCTTCTACACCTATAAAAGTTGAATCAAGACTCCTAGATAGACAAAATGTTGAGGGGATCTCATCTAACTCTAAATCTTTAGAAGAGGACAAATAACCTCCAACTTAGCTTGTTCAAAGGTCTACAAGACATAAAAAACCACCTGAAAGGTATTCAACAAATGATTGGAGGTGTATTTTTTCTTTGAATACTAAGACAAATGATTCTATATCCATAGAAGAGGAATTAGGAATGAATGATGCAGAATCTTGGAAAAATTCTACGGGTGAAGAAATGGTAGCTTTTAAAAAGAATGGTACATGACATCTTGTACCATTGTCTCAAGAGTGAAAACCTATTAGATGCAAATGGGTGTTCAAGAAATAGATTGGTTCATATGGAGGTATTGAGAAGTATAAAGAAAGGTTGGTTGTAAAAGGCTACTCTTAATGCGAGGGTGTTGATTATGGTGAGATATTTTCTCTTGTTATAAAAATGACATCCATTAGATTTTTTCTTTCTATTATTGTGGCTTATGATTTATAGGTTAAGAAAATGGATCAAAAATTACTTTCCTTCCCAGTGGTTTGAAGGAGGATATTTATATGACACATTCAGAACAATACGTTGTAAAATATAAATATAATTTAGTTTATGTTAGAAAGTAAAGTCTGCCAAGATAACTGAGAGTGGGGGGGGGGGGGGGTGAATCAATTATCAAATAAATACAACTTTTATCACCATTGACATATTTTAACCATGTAAGAATAATCATAGAAAGATATACATACACAACAACACAATAACACAAGATATGTTGACTAGGGAACCTCTTGATCAAAGAGTAAACCCTGGTGGGAGTGATGCCCACAAAAGATGCACTAATATGAAAATTCCTTGTGAGAGGATGGACTCTATTAAGAGCCTTATGAAATACATTCAGTACATGCAAATCTATGTTAGGAGACTTTGAATCCCTGTTAGAAGATTCTAACCCTATTAGGAGTTTATGGAAGATAGAAGGACCCACTGTCCAAACAACTTCAAGGGCAAGATCACTGAACACACTGTCCAAATGATCTTTGTATTACTCAAAAAAATAATACCAAAATATTATTGATCTCAACAACTTATCACTTCTCCTCTGACTGTGCCAAACCGCACCAACTACTCATCAGATCTCAATACCAGACCTCTACAATTCGCATATCCTCTTACAACAAATATTGCTCAATTCTACAATTCACTTTCATACTATCCCTCATATCTTTTTTCAATAAAGGAAAACAATCCTTCCTTTATACCACACTCAAATAATTACAAATGAGTCGGCCAACAAGGCTTAACTAATTACAAAATATAAACTTCCACACATTACACAATATTTTATAATTACATAAAACTGTCGGCTTCCAAACAAGATAATTCTTCACTCGTGCAACCTATGACCGTGCTATCACATCCACATCACTATCATCATATATTCATCATCTGTACAACCTTTCATGCCTAGATTCTATCCTGATTAGGAGATATCATCCAGTTTCCACAATCTACTTCTCAAGAATACTATCTGAATATTGCTTCCACTGAATTACACATAACTATCATGAATAATTGAATTTACGTATGTGCTCTTGACTATGAACAAAAGACACAACATAAAGTAAGTCCTCAACTCCAGATATCTTGATCTTCAATATCCCATGTGCGTTAATACAAACAATGTCTGCTTCTCTGCTAATCTCTAGTAGATCACTGTGTTGACATCAATGACAATCACAGTCATGAATGCAACAACAACTACTACAAAATGTCTGCGAATGCTCCCACATAGGATACAATCAGAATTAATTCCTAACAATCTCCCCCATTGGCATTAATGGAAACATAGATGAAAAAACATCTAAGTTCCATGAATACCAACACTGCAATACTACTGCTTTGAAATGTTTTCAAATCCTCTTCATCAATCAAATCTTGCTTCATTTTCTCACAATCAATTCTTATAGTTTTCCATTTTATATTGCTTGTATCCTTCTCCCTCAAATTCTCTTCAATAGATTATTTTTCATGTATCCTTCTCCCCCATTGACATCAATGACAAATAATACATCACTATGTCAACAACAACTTCAATGTCAAAAGACACTTTTCAGAGAATACATTCACTAGAGTCCTCATGACTCAGCTCAGAAACACATACTCCTCCATAGAGGAAAAACCAACATCTAGTCCATAAAAAGATAAAGCTCATATACCACTGGACTAATGCGACAATCTGCATCACTTCTCAAAGTTTTTTGGGGCATAACCCCAAGCATACCTCTCAGATACTCAAATGTATCTTTAGGTAAAGGCTTTGTAAATATATCTGCTATATGTTCTTTTGTACTTATATACTCAAGTCTGACTTCTTTCTCTGCAACTTTCTCTCTTACTACATGATAGTTTATTTCTACATGCTTTGTCTTAGAATATAGTACATGATTCTTAGACATACTTATTCTACTGGTGTTATCACAGTGTATAACAACAGGCTCATCAAATTTTATTCTAATATCCTTCAACATTTGTTTCATCCATGTTATCTAGTTACAATTGTTTGCTGCTGCTACATATTCTGCTTCTGCTGTGCTCTATGAAATATAATTTTATTTTTTGCTTAGCCAAGAAACCAATCTTCCTCCAAGGAAAAATGCTCCACCACTAGTACTTTTTTTTTCATCAACACTGCCTCCCTAATCTACATCTGTATATGCACATAGGGTAAAATCATCAGATTTTTCATACCACAATCCATATTCAACTATGCCTTTCAAGTACCTCAATATCCTTTTTACTGTTGCATAATGTGATTCTTTAGGATTAGCTTGAAATCTTGCAACGATTTCAACCGCATGTGATATGTCTGGTCTTGTATATGTTAAATATTACAATCCTCCAATCATAGATCTGTACCTCTTTTGTTCAACTATAGGAGTCTCATCTATGCTAGATAACTTGTGTCTAGTTACCATAGGTGTGCCAACCGGTTTACAATTATCCATTCCAAATCTCTTTAATAAGTCATTCAAGTACTTTGTTTGACATAAGAAGATACCATCACTATTTTGTGTTATCTATAATCCTTAAAAATATTTCATCTCACCAATCATACTCATTTCAAATTCAGTCTTCATTTCATCTACAAATTTATCAATGGCTTCATCTTCTCCTCCAAAGATAATATCATCAAAAAAATAACTACAACCAACAAACCATTTTCAATTTCTTTCATATATAGGTTAATGTTTGTTGTGCCTTTAGTAAATCCTAATTTTATCAAATACTTATCCAGTCTTGCATACCAAGTTCTAGGTGCTTGTTTAAGTCCATATAAAGCTTTGTTCACTTTACATACCATGTCTACTTCATGAGTTAAGGGAAAACCTTTAGGCTGCTCAATGTAGACTTCTTCTTCTAATTCTCCATTCAGAAATGCTGACGTCACATCGATCTGATATACTTTTAATTTCTTAATTACTCTAAACTTATCAAATGCCTTAGACTTTTTTGTAAGAAATGCAATCCACATCATTCTTATAAAATCATCAACAAGAATCATAAAATACATTTCACCATAAAATCCTCTAGTCCTTGTGGGACCGCTCAAATCTATATGAAAAATTTCCAACTTCTGTGTTGATGTAAACTTCTTGCTAGGAAATGAGCTTCTCTTCTGTTTAGCCATAATACATTCCTTGCAAATCATGTTAGTAGGTTTCATAATTTTAGGCAAATTTCTTACTACAAGTGTAGTACTTACTTTCATAATGTTATCAAAGTTTATATGACAAAATATTTTGTGCCATAACCAAATGTCATCAATCTTAGTAATCAAGCATGTCATCTTAGCAGGATTCAATTGAAATACATTACCTCTAGTTCTTGATCCAGTTCCAATCAAATTACCATCCTTATCCTTGATTACACAAGTTTTCTCAGTAAACCAAAATTGATATCCCTGATCAACCAACTGTCCAAAACTCAAAATATTATGTTTTAATCCATCCACAAAATAAACATCATCAGTGTTAGTCTTCCCATCAAGAGAAATATATTCTATTCCTTTTATCAAACAAGGTGTATTGTTTCCAACTCTAACAATTCCTCCATCATAATTTTTAAACTTTATGAATTTCTTCATGTCACCAGTCATATGATGTGAACAACCACTATTTATAATCCAATCAGATCTCTTTTCTACTTGAGAAACTAAAGATTTTTCTTCTCTAACTTCCGTTTCAGAGTTTTCTTCTTTTATTTCTACAAATCCTATATCATCATTTTTATTATCAATTTCACTTAGGGATTTCTCCATACTAGCCTCAAATTCTTCATCATTGGCATAGTAACATTCTTTAGATCTTCTAGGTTTAAATTTCTTTCTATACTTCTTTACTCTCTCAGGACATTTAGATGCAAAATGATCATATTCTTGAGAAGTGCAACATTAAAAAATTTTCTTACCTTTTGGTTCTCTTTTCACAAGCAAGGCAATTCCTTCCTCAATATTCCTATCTTCTTCATTATTAGATCTACTGCCACTAGCATAATCTCCACTTACACTAATGGTTCTTGACAAGGTAAGACAAACACTAAGTGCACTGAATGCTGTCTCCATTCTAGGTAGATCTCCCGACTGTCTCAAGCTTATCTCTACTGCTTCTAGTCTTCTAAGAAGGGTTTCTCTGGTGAAGTTCTCAGTATAAGGTATAACTTGCTCAATCATCTACACTGTATGCTTAAATACAAGATTTAATGTCCTTAGAATTTTCCATATCACCTCATTCTCTCTCTTGTTTCCTTCACAGGATTTGATACCTACAACAATTTCTGACATTCTACCAATATAACTTCTAACAGATTCATCTTCCATCATTCTTATATCTTCAAATGTACATATCCAATTATGTAATCTGGCTTTGTTTGCATGTTCATCACCTTTAAAAGTAGATTGTAAAGCTAAACAAATTTCATGAGATGTTCTTAGATATTTTACCTGACTGTACTCATTTTTCTGAAGGGTTGACAAGAGTGCTTCTCTGGCAATTATGTTACACATGAATAGATCTCTCTCCTCATTAGCACATTCTTCAATTTTGTCTTCTTCAATGATAGTCTTTTCATTCTTTGTGATTAACCAGTATCCTGGTCCTAAACATAGCAAATGTGTCTTCATCTTTTCTTTCCATTTGTCAAAGTTCACTCCATAAAACTTAGGGCTTTCTTTCCTGAAATGATTTTCCATGGATCTCCTTAAGTTGTTAAAATTTTCCTTCAAGGACCTGCTACTCTGATACCAATTTTTAGAAAGTAAAGTCCACCAAGATAACTGAGAGGGGGGGGGGGGTGAATCAGTTATCAAATAAATACAACTTTTATCACCATTGACAAATTTTTTTGATGAATAGAGGCCTTCACTATTAATAAGAAATATTAAAGTACAATATTAAAAAAAAAAGGGGCCAGGGGAATGAATCACCCCTCAAGTTCCATGGCACTAAGGCCAGAAATAAACAACTATTCATAAAAAAAAACTATAAAACCAGAAACCCTCAAGCTGCGAGAGTAGTAGCAAAAGAGGGAGGAGGATCTTTATCATCCGGATTGCTCCAAACATTGGGCAGAGGAGCTTGACCAGGGATGGCCCAGCCATCTTCAAGATCTTTCTCAACTTCTCCTTCCTCCTGCCTGGGAAAAATAGCTAGTGCCAAGCGAGGGAACTTTCCCTGATTAACAAGAGTAGAGGCCGAAGGCTGAGCAAAAGTAGCAGTAGTGGAAAGCAAGCACAGGAGGCCACCCAGACCCCGCATCCTTTTGAAGAGGAGGTGAGGCAGAATGGTGACACCACCATTGCAGAGTCCTGGAGTGTTTGACAGAGGAACTCTGGCTACGACGTCGGCCTTGGGGCCACGTACGATCAGCTAAGAGAGAATTTGGAGGAACCCAAGCAACAGTGCAAGGGGCATTGCCCCAGTGCTGGAGCAACTCCTGTAAGTGGGAAACCTCCAGGGCCACCTTGTCAGCTTGCACCTAGATCTGCATCATAACATTGCTACAAATACAAGCTTTATCAAAAAGACAAACATGATTGTCCCAACAACTATGAGAAAAAAGCACAACGTTTCTATCTTTCCACAGAGTAAACAAAATTTCCAGCCAAAAAGAGTGCCATATCTGGGTGAACTGGGAAGGCATTCTGGGAGAGTCACCGAGAAGAACCATGTGCCAAGAAAAGGGCTCAGGCCTAAAGGGAGCAAAAAAGTCATGAATCCAACTCCAGTAATTTTGAGCACGATGACAAAACTAGAAAACATGCATGAGCATCTCAGAGTGACCACAAAAGGGGCATTTAGGGTCAAGAACCCCCATATGCCTGAGCCTAGCTCCCAAGGGAAAGCCCTGGTACAATAAACACTAGGTAAAATGAGTAATTTTATTCTTAGTAACAACATTCCAAATGATGTAGAATCTCCACCCCCAGCTATTCTGAGAAGAGGAAAGGTGCCAACGGTGATTGAGAGAGTCAATCATGGGTAAATGGGGCATAAGCCAAGAATACCCAATCTTGGGCTTGTAGCTAGTGAATGGAGTGGCAGGATACCACTTCTTGTCTTTCCACCATAGTCTGATAGATTGAATTCCCAACTTGTGCAAGAGGTGAGGCGGAATGGTAGAAACTAGCAAGTTGAAAGTCTGACGATTTGGGCAGATGAGCTGAAACTGAACACGGAGATCATCCTAGGATCGAAGACTCATGGTGGCTCTGGAGAAGATATCCTTAGGGGTTTGAATGCCATGCTTATGAAACTGAAGAGCACTAACCTCTTGAATTTTGGCAAGAGGAATCCCTTGCTGGGCAAAAAGAGGAGACCACCAAATGTTCTGCTAGTTGAAAGAAAGACCATCTCGAAATCCATTCCCAGCCCACCGAAGCCAAGGCTTGACAGACTCCCAAGCTTTCCAAATACTTTTGGTGATAAAAGTACCCTGGATCTAGACATGCTCCCTCATAACTAGCAGGGTTTGAAAGGCAATCCCCTTCTAGGCTGGCTTGTGAAGAGGAAATCCTGAAGAAATGCAGTGACGGAGTAGAATTTTCTAGGATTCCTCACTAGTGAGGCACTGCACAACCCACTTGGCACAAAGGGCATGCCCTTGCTTCTGGGTATCAATTAATCCAAGCTCACCAGAGGACTTCGGAAGACAACAAAAGTCCTAGGAAAATCTGTGAAAGCCCTGGTGATCAATGCCAGAGGCCCAGAGAAAATCTCAAAGAAGTTTCTCGAGCCGTTTGTAAGAAGCTTTGGAAGGGGCCCAACATGAAGAGTAGTAAACATGCGTAGCAACTAAAACTTTGGAGTAGACCTAAAATTTTCCTGTGAGGGAGAGCGGCTTCGTGATCCAGTAGGTAAGCTTTTTTTCAATTTTAGTAAGCACTGCATTCCATAGATCAGTAGGATTTCCTTGAAAAGCAAAGGGGATACCCAAGAATTGGAATATCTCCCCATGTTGAATTCTTTTTCAGCCAAACTGAGAGAGCCAGGGAGGTTCAAGAAGAGCCGACTGTTTGTAATAGAGGGTTTTATGCCATTGGATGGCTGAGCCAGAAGCCAAGAAAAAGTGTCTAAACACTGCAAGGCTGCCTTGATATTCTCTTCATCCTCCACCAGAGTGAGGAAAGAATCATCGGTGAAATGGCCGTTAACAAGCTGTTGAGAGGAATCTGGAAAGGAGATTCCCCTAATAGTTCCCATGGAAATGGAGTGAGATAGCAGATAGCCAAACCCTTCAGCCGCTAGCACGTAAAGAGCAGGAGCTAGAGGGAAACCCTACCGAATGGAACAAAAAAGCCCAAAGGTGGAGGATTGGCGACCATTGATGGTAATGCAGGCGAAGGCATTGTTGAAGAGCATCTGCATAGATTGAAGAAATCTTGGGCCGAAACCCATAGTGTGAAGCATCGCAAGGATAAAATGCCATTCAATACGATCATAAGCTTTAGCAAAATCAATTTTGAGAAAAAGGGCTTTCTAGTGAGACTTACGAGCCCATTCCATACCTTCCCAAACAACAATGATGTTGTCAAGAATAAATCTTGACTTAATAAACCTTGTTTTCTTAGGCTAAACAATTTGTAGAAGCATGTGTTGGATCTTAAGAGCCAGCACTTTCGCAATGATCTTGTGGGAAACATTAAGCAAAGTGATGGGTCGCCAGTTGCAAATATCTTCAAGATCCCCAGCTTTGGGAATGAACTTGATATTCCCCTGGTTGATGATATCCCCAAGAGACTAGGTTTGAAAGGCTTCTAGGTAAACCTGGTGAAGATCCAGACCAATGGCATCCCAAAGGGTTTTGTAAACTCACAAGGAAAGCCATCACAACCAGGGGCTTTATCATCAACCATGGTGAGCACAGCTTCACGAAGATCCTGCAAGGAAAGCAGTTGGTCACAAAAGACCTACTGAGTAGGGGAGACACACTAAGGAACCACCACAATGCAATCTGTGAGAGCTTATTCACTAGTAGGGGAGTGGCCCTGAGTAGCAAAGACTTGTTCATAGTGGTGAACAAATTCTTGCAAAACATCAAGAAGCTCCGTGAAAAGGGAAGGACCTTCCTAGATTTTGGCTATGCCTGTATTGGTATGGCGAGGCTGGAGGGCAGTAAAAAATTCTTTAGAGACTTGGTCTCCAACCTTTAATCAGTGCAACCGAGCTTTGATCTAGGCTCCTCTGGCAGCATGGTTATCGACCACTTGCTTCTGGTGATGTAACTTGGCAAGATTGACTTGCAACTCTGGATTGAATAGGTTCTGAGCTAAGGCTTCGGTGGCAACATGTAAAGCTTTGGTATTGGCATCATGGGCTCTATGACGACAGTTGGCCAATTGCTTGCCATAAATGCACAAGAAATGAGCCGTACGCCTGATGGTGTCATTCCACCATTGAATCCAACCAGTCAAGTGGGTGGGTCTAGGCTCCAGGTTCCAAACCCGATGAATGTGGGCCACAGTGGAAGGATGATAAAGGATAGAAGTATTAAAGTAGAATTGCGTGGTGGGAGGCCTAGCCTTAGCTGTCTGCCAAACAATATTAAATTGGATGGGATAGTGGTCTGACAAGGTCACATCAACAAGAGGAAGGATAGGAACGGATTGCTTTTCAGAGAAGGAAAAAAAATATTGAGTTGAGATCATGGCACGATCAAGCTATTTATGAATTCTATTAGAAGAAGCCTTGAAATTAGACCAAGTGTGCTAGGCCCCATCAGAATGGTGGTGGCCCACATTGGGATCAAAAATCCCTAATTTATTATGCATGTAGTACCAGTCTTCTCTTTCACCATCTGTCCATCAAAATTGTACAAAACCATCCTTGTCAGCCACCATCTCCACCATATTGAAGTCCCCACAAACAAGCCAAGTTGCAGGTGGCAAAGAATCTGCAAGCCAATGCCACAGGTGAGATCTTTCAACAGCATCATTGGGAGCATAAACATTAGCTATGCCGAAGGAATGATTCTCAATGATGAAAGTGGCCCAAACCACTTGTTGCATGGGATCAAAACCATGGCTAACTAGCAGAGAATGCCAACAAGGAGAGAGGAGAGTAACAACTCTACCTCGGCTAGCCTCATGTTGGGAACAAAGAGCAAGGCTCTTAGGCCAAATAACTTTACAAGCAACATCAAGCATGAAACCATAAATCTTAACTTCCTGGAGGAAAAAAACATCCAGATGACAAATCCGCTTAGGGAAATCCCTGACAGAATATTTTCTATGTAGGTCTGTCAACCCATGAACATTCTATGAGATGTACTTCATGAAATAATAGTGTCATCCATTCCATCCTTGTCCCCAAGGGAGTCAAAACTATTAGACAAATATCCTGGAGTAAAACTAGACCCAGGAAAATCTAGAGTAATATGATGCCATTTTTCTTGCATGCTATTGAATTTAGCCTTGGCACACCCAGAAGGGCTGTGAGAGCAGCAGAAAGAGCCAGAGGCAATAATTTTGGCAGCCATCGGAGGCATGCTGGCTGTAGGAGTGAAAACTTGGGTGGTGGAAACATTTTTCCCTTGCCCAACAGGGTTTGAAGCTTTGATAATAGGGGTTTGCAAAGAAATCATGTTATCAGCAGGTGGCGGATGGGAGACAAGAGCCGAAACAAGCTACTTGTGGGGCTTTTTGTGGTGACCGACAATGACCCATTCATCTTTTTTTCCATCTTCCTTTTTGCCAGCCTCAACCGGCTGTGAACTAGCATCCTTGGGAGGAGGCTTGGTACGAGGCATTGCCAAAGGGTAGTCCTTAATATTATGCTCCATGGATTGACAATGATAGCAAGTATTGGGGAGATTAAGATAGAGCACCTTCTGGGTGAAGGTGGTATCAACAACCTAAATCTCTATGGATTCTTTGAGGTCCCTAGAAAGGTCAACCTCAATACAGAGCCTCTTGTGAGGGTGTGGATTAAGAAAACGGTCATGCTCGAGACATATAACCCTACCAAGCTCTTGTGCTATGGATTGCATGAAAGGCCAATAAGGTAAGGGAAGACTAGGGAACTTGACCCACACTGGGACCTTGAGCTTCTTATCATTAGAGACAGAGAAGTCATGAGACCAGCACTGGAAAATTAACAGTGAGGCCCTGATATTCCAGGGACCTTTGGCAAAGATAGCATCCACATGGGATGGGTCAGAAAAGCGAAAAAGGAAAAAACCTTTGGTAAGGCTCTGAATGCCTTCCAGGCAAATTCCATGAGGATTCTAGTTCTTTGCAACCCAGTCCTTGAGAAAATGTTCAGGGGGGTTGCGACCCAGAAAATAGCCAATCAAGGTGTGCGATTCAAGCCAAGTGCATGCATCATTGAATTCATTAATGGGTAAAACAATATCAAGCTGGGCCATACCTCATGGAATACTTTGGGTACAAACTTGTGGGGGCATTGTCTTGGTGGTGCCATTTCTATCTAAAACCACACAAGCACTAGCATCAACTGCTTGGTTGGAAGTGGCCGGAGCCATAAATAATAGGCTATTTCCCGCAATAACTGCGGTATGTGCGAAGGAAGAAAATGCAGAGATGGACGCAAGGTGAAAAAACTCTAGCAGAGCATAGACCGAGCATGAGCTATTTTTTTCAGCATTACCATTAATAGATTTTAACCATGTAAGCAATGCAAGAAATAACCATAGAAAGATATACATACACAACAACACAATAACACAAGATATGTTAAGTAGGGAACCTCTTGATCAAAGAGTAAACCCTAGTGGGAGTGATGCCCACAAAAGATGCACTAATATGAAAATTCCTTGTGAGATGATGGACTCTGTTAAGAGCCTTATGAAATATATTCAGTACATGTGAATCTCTGTTAGGAGACTTTGAATCCTTGTTAGAAGATTCTAACCCTGTTAGGAGTTTATGGAAGATAGAAGGATCCACTGTCCAAATAGCTTCAAGGGAAAGATCACTGTACACACTGTCCAAATGATCTCTGTATTACTCAACATAATAATACAAAAAGATTACTAATCTCAATGACTTATCACTTCTCCTCTGACTGTGCCAAACCGCACCAACTGCTTCATCAGATCTCAATACCAGATCTCTGCAATTCGCATATCCTCTTACAAAAAATATTACTCAATTCTGCAATTCACTTTCATACTATCCCTCATATCTTTTTTCAATAAAGGAAAATAATCCTTCCTTTATACCACACTCAAATAATTACAAATGAGTCGGCCAACAAGGCTTAACCAATTACAAAATATAAACTTCCACATGTTACACAATATTTTATAAATATATAAAACTGTCTGCTTCCAAACAAGATAATTCTTCACTCGAGCAATATCTAACCTTGCTATCATGTCCACATCACTATAATCATATCTTCATCATCTATACAACCTTGCATGCCTAGATTCTATCCCGATTAGGAGTTATCATCCAATTTCCACAATCCGCTTCTCAGGAATACTATCTAAATACTACTTCCATTGAATGACACATAACTATCCTGAATAATTGAATTTTTGTATGCGCTCTTGACTACAAACACAAGAGATAACATAAAGTAAGTCCTCAACTCTGCATAGCTTGATCTTCAATATCCCACGTGCGCTAATACAAACATTGTCCGCTTCTCTGCTAATCTCCAATAGATCACTGTGTTGACATCAATGAAAATCACAGTCATGAATGCAACAACAACTGCTATAGAATGGCTGCGAATACTCCCCCATAGGATATATTCAACATTCATTCCTAACAGTTTATAAATTGAAGAAATATTTGTATGGTCTCAATCAAAATCATAAGACATGTAGTGCATGAAATTTGACACATATGTGTTTAGTTTGGGATTTAAGCATTCTAAATTAGATCATTATGTTCATTATAAATTTGATGCTGATCATTTCTTATACATTGCATTATATGTTAATGATACATTATTAATTGGTAATAGAAAAGGAATAATTTCAAAACTAAATTCTTAGATTACAGCTAAATTTGAAATGAAATATCTTGGTGAAACTAAACACATTCTTGGGATAATCTTTTTAGGAAAGATAGAGTTAACAAAAAGTTATGGCTAGGCCAAAGTAAGTATATGAATTTAGTATTACAAAGGTTTAATGTGGGATTATAGAAAAATATATGTTCCTCTTATAGTTGGAACAAAGTGATTGTAGAGATTCGTTATATCTACTTGTGATTTAGGCTAAGCTAGTTAGCTTCTATAACTTAAGGATAAGCTATCCTATCTTGAGAAACCTTTAGTGGATAATAGGATACATTTACTTGTCAAACCATTAACATAAACTTGAAAGATGCATTCATTGTATCTCTACTATAGGATGCTTTAAGTTATTATATCAATTGATATATAAAATTAACTTAAACTAATGAACTCAGTTGAAAATATAACAATATGGAAAATAGATCTAACTATACATAAATCTTGGGGAATATTGTATAATATAACACAAGTGTTGTGGGCTATGTTAACTATAACTATGAAAGGTGAAAAAATCTTAAGTGGCCCTTTCTTCCACAATTTGCACTTTTGGATAAGTGATTAAAACTTCATACACAAGTAATTTGCTTCATTGAGAAAATACAATCTACTACTTTATATAAAATCATTACTACTACATAATTTGATGATACAACTTTCTAACTATCTACTATCTACCATCCTTTGCTTGATTACAAATTTGAATTTATAAGCTAATTGAATCTGTAAAAAATATCTAGTATTTTTACCTTCATTAATTCAAACAAGGAAAAACATTATTCTTCCAAGTGACAACAAAGAAATGGCTAGGAAGTAGAGCCCTATTACAACTTATCATGATTGGAAAAGAGTTTGTTTGAAATCTTTTATGGAAAAAGTTGATTTTTTGGTGTTTACAAATATATTACAAAAATGGAAGAGGTTGGACTTGGTCGTTTCCTTCTCAGTCACCACACTCGATCAACTTTTGGTGAATGATACTCCTACATTATTGTGAATATCTTAAAATGGTTTCTAGTTTCATTAGTCCTCATTTTCAACTTTTCAAATTATTTGGAAAATCTAAATTTTATTCAATAATGATAAAGCTATGCTCATTTTACTAAAATTAGGTTATGACTTTTTCAACATTTCCAATAGTTATATGTTGACAATTGTCAACTTCTTTATTCTTGTTCCTAAATAGATGAATGAGTCACATCACTCATTGTGTACTAGGATTAGTACTTTCATAGCGTTAGCTTTGTCAAATAAATAAAAATAAGAATTAAATTATCACAAATGCAATTCAATTAAGCTATTTAAAAGACAAATGAGCACTATATGGCTCTCTAATTAGGGATGCTAATGAAGAGTTCTCAACAAGCTCTCACTAGTGACAATCCTAATATGAGAAAGTAAGATAAAGTAAGCTAAAACAAGTTAGTTCCAATTGAAATAGACTAATTATCTCTAGATTTGCCTTTCTAGCTTAAAATTGCAAGAGGTTTGATGCTTCTAAAAAATTGTGGATGATTATTGCTTGAATTATGCCTTGCTTTTATAGATTTTGGCAAGGGTAGGGGGTGTAGTTGATTTGATTATGGTTTGATTAGGGTTGAGTCCATGGTTCCACCTTTGGAGACCATTTAAATATTGTGTCCTCAAAGCTTGGGACAAGAGGAAAAAATGGGTGGACAAGATTCTTTCTCCCTATGGGTGGTGGAGATTCGATGTGAGCTTGATCCATGTGAGCTTGGTTCTCAAATCCTATTGATCGATGCATTTTCCTCCCATTTGGTGGTTGAGGGAAAATATGATTTAATTAATTGAATTTAATTAATATGTTTAGCCATGTGTACCCCTTGAATGGGTTGATTTGATTTAAATGAACTATGCAATTTGTAGATTAATTACACAATTAATTGATCTCATTTGATTTATTCAATTTTAATTGATTTTATGACTTTTGATTTTTAATTTGTTACAAGTAGTGGTTGTTGCTGCACCAAAAGATCAACTTGTTAATGCCTGATACAACACTAGACTTATAGAAGACACAGGAGGTGGTTAAGCCATGTCACAAATCCCAAGGGGAGCGCTAACCATTTTGCCAACAATCTCCCCCTTAGCATTACCTGAGGGGATTCAAACTTGTGACCAAGCTATGATACCAATTGTTACAAGTAGTGGTTTCCGTTGCACCAAAAGATCAACCTGTTAATGCCCGATACAACCACTAGACTTATAGAAGACATAGGAGGCGGTTAAGCCATGCCACAAATCCCAAGGGGAGCGCTGACCATTTTGCCAACATAATTAAATTTGAATTATGGCTTGATTGCAATTTAGATATGGTTTTAGCTTGATTTGATTTAATTGCTTTGATTTTTACCTCGATTGATAACTTAATTATTCTTGTCCATTTTTAGGTGATTACAAATGCCCCTCTTTGAATTGATGCACGAAGCGTATCAGTTCAAAGAATGCCTTGATCATTTCTGATGTGAAGTCCTTATCAACTAATGTCTAATTTGATGTGATCAAAGATGTAGATTTTGATGATAACACTGATGCAATTCTAATTTATTTTAGGTCCTTGATGGTTTTTCTGATGATAAGTTGCCTGATATGGTACCTCATTTGATATGATTCAATTTTTGATGCCCCTTTCGATTGATAAACAAACAATTTTTTGATAAAATATTATGCTTTGATTTGATGGTCATGCCCCTGATTTGTTGATTATGATGTTGTTCTCGATTATCCGAGTGTATGCCCCCTCAGAAATGAAATGTAATTTGAGCATAGTTGAAAAATATGATGTTTTAGGTTAATTTGCATTAATTAGGTCAATTTGTAATGAATTTTGATTTCATCTCTGATAATGTATTCACGATTGTTTGATGTCAAATGCCCCTGATTTGACAGAATGAGTGAAAAATTTGGGTCCTTGGTCATTTTCTAGTCAAAGATGCCCTTTTTAGGTCAAAATGGGCTGTATATAGGGGTAAAAGTCATTTTTACTATTCATTTTTACCTTCCCTTTTATCTTTTTTCTCTGAGCCATTTTTAACTTTCTGACGATGGTGATTCCCATTTGTGAGCACATATTCGAGCGAGGCCACCGATACTTGCGTCCACCTGGTTACAGACCTCCGACATGTACCCCGACAACTTACTTTGTCCATTATTTACTTGTAATTTGAAAAAAATTAGATTTTTACAAGAAAAACCCTATTTTTTTCTTTTTTAAATTAAAAAAGCACATTTAATAGTTTTAACAACACGTACAACTTTTCTCCAGCGCCTCTGCTAGTTTTAATAGCATGTACAAATGGGAGAACTAGGGTACAATTCACATTCGCCCTTTTCTGCTACCTGTACAAATTTGATTGCGCATATTAGTATTTTAGCAGTGCATACAAGGGTTTCTTGTAGCACGTACTAAATTCTATAGTGCGTACACCTTAAAATAGCACTTTCAATAATTTCTTCAACACATTCACCATTTTAAATTATGCTTTGCCTTTTAGTGCTTTTAAGCAATTAAATAGCACGTACACCCTATTTGGTTAAATATGCAAACTGTTGAGTCAGTTTTCTTAACCATCTGGTGTTGTTAATCAGTCAATTGGCTTAGGTAACAAGTCTGATGTGATAGCGAGTCGTATGATGTCAATTCAAGTCATGTCGTATTGAATATTTGATTGTCAATCTTAATTTTGATGGTGGATGATTGATAAATTTTCTGTTCTCTCTAAATAGAATCATGAAAATTGAATATGGTTTGATTTAGATTTTGATTGACTTGAAATTATCCAATATGTAATGATTTTGATTTTTGATGTGTTTAACTTTCTTTTTGTAGGCCGAGCTTAAATCGCTCGGAGTTCAAGGCTTGTATCCCTCACCCTTTAGCATGATCGATGACTTGAGCGTTCTTGAGCACTGAATCATTGGTAGATGCAACTTGTCTTTTCTCCTTGTCCTTCCTCAATTCTGTGTGAATCGAGGTCTTCTCATAGCTATGACAGAGCGATGGCATTCTGACCATAACACCTTTCACTTTATGATGGGGGAGATGACTATCACTCCTGAGGATGTGTACCAGATCCTTCGCATCCTGACTCATGGGGAGCTCATATATTATGACCAGGTTTATGATGAGACCGCATGTAGGTGAGTTTTTGGTGATCCCATGATTGGTGATGATTCCATTTAGTGGGCACAGTTCCCTTCCTTACTTGTTCTTCCTATTGTCCTAGGAGCATTGGTTGGCGGTTTCCTGATTCTGGATCGGTGAGGTCATGGCTTTGTTGTCAGTTGGGGTCATATCTTAGAGGATATGATCGCGCAACCACATAGATTTGACTAGGGGACCTGTGTGCTAGCACAACTGTATCATGAGCTGCATTATGTTGTATACCATCATGGGGTGATTCTTTCTACTGGGGTGATTCTGTTGCAACTATGGACATGGGAGCACATCCCTGTCACTTGACCCATTTTTGTTTGGCATTGTGATCCAGGTTGGCCCTTCACCTAGATGTACGAGGGTATGGTAGTGCAAGCCCATTTGGGTAAGTTGGACTATTAGCGTCAGATCATTGATGATATTTACTAGGTTGTGTGGTGACCATATATTGGATGTAAGGTATGGCCCAAGGATGTGGCTGAGTTACCATTTATGTGTATTCTGTAGTGGATGATAGGGCATACACCATTGATCATTGAGCGATTCTATTTTCATAGGGTCTTACGGTAGTATGGCTGGATTTAGGGCATGCCATAGGGATTGGCATTATACGCCCATGTACAGGTGGAGAGGTCACTCTAGGGCCCTTAGATAGATTATAGGACAACTCACCAGGAGTTTCTATAGCTGCCCCACCTTGTGTGGGATATACGAGATCATATCATTGAGACAGGCATGACAGATGACTACGCCAAGTGGTTTTCTTAGAACCCATTTTTGAGATTCACTGACCCTACAGAGAGGGTATTAGGCATCAAGGAGGAGTTAGATGATGATGTCAAAGATGATGATGGTGGAGGTAGAGGTCGGAGACAAGGTCATCGGGGATGACGGGGTCAACGAGGAGGTAGAGTTGTTATCCCAGTGATTGTTGCTGCGCTTATCCCTCCTAGGGGTGGTGTCCGGATGAGGGGTGGTCAAGTCAGAGTTAGAGGTGGTGTTGATAGAGCTCTACATTGGGTTGGTGTGGATAGATTTTCTAGATGGGGCCAACACAGGGTGAGAGTTTTTAGATAGGTGGGTGCTTAGGTTGTGGTCGATGTGGATACTCAGGCCGCATAGATACTGTTAGATCAGGCACAGGGTCCATCAGCACCTCCACATGATCCTCCATAGGCTCTTTTAGTACATGATCCCACTTCTTCTTCTATGCCATCTTCTTCTATTCTTCCATCTTCTTTTGCTTTCATTCCATCTTCTTCCATGGCTCCTCCACATACTCCACTTGTTTAGGCTCCTCCCCAAGCTCCACCCACACAAGTACCATCACAAACTCCTCCTGCACCAGCCTTGGCCTTAGATGTTAGATCTTTGTAGTTAGAGATGTCAGAGATGAGACAACATGTCACTCAAATGAGTTTGATGATGTAGAGCTTCATGGCTTCTATGCGTCAGCATGGTTTACATGCTAGCTCGAGTAGAGCTACATATGCTGATCATGGTCCTGATGGTGTCGGTGATTCTGGAAGTTGACCTATTTTTGAGATGAGATACTTTATTCTTTAATGTATATGATGATTTATTTTTGATCTCGAGACATTGGACTCCCATTATTTTTTGATCAGTTGATGTTACTTATGCTTTGATACTTGTTAATATCTTTGATGGACTTTGATTTCCAGATACTGTCAGTTTTGATGATACCATGGAGTTTGATATGTAGTTGTTAGATTTACTTTATATGATGTCATCATGTGTTGGACTTTCTTTTTCATGTGCTTTATATGATATGCAGATCTATATGATTCTTATCTCTACATGCTTTATTGTTATGCTTTTTAAAAATGCAGTTTATGATATGAATGCATATGTCTAATATTATATTGATACAAATGTTTGTCTTACCTATGACATAGAGTAGATGAATGCATATGTCACATGGTTTAATATTGTATGATGATGTAATGGTTTAATGATTAATGCAATGTGATGGTACTTATGGATGTATTTATTTGATGATATGGATGTATGTGATGGATAATAAATGTAATGAATTTATGGTATACAAATGTGATGCAAAATGTGATAGATGCAACTATGAAATTAGATGATTTAATGATTAATGATATGAATGAAATGATGAATATTTTTAATGTAATTAGAAATGATCTAAGTTTGGATATACTCTAATGTTTTTATATGTACGAATTGGATGAATGCACCTAGATGAACAATACAATGTACTAATGATATGAACTTAAAAATGCAATTATGGAGAATGAATGCAATGCAATCTTAGTAATGTCTTGATGATGAACTAATACCATTAAATGATAAGGATGAATCAATGTATGAAAACTATTGTGATGAACTTTAATGACTTGGTGAAAGATTTAATATGAGTGCAACTTAAAGAGAGATAATGCATGAAATAAACTAGATGTATGCAACGTTTTGTAATGGATTTAATGAAATGCAATGAGATGTAATAAATTACTATGAATAATGAAATGTGATGACTTAACAAAAATAATTCTGAATGAATTTAAAGATGAATGAAAACTAAAGTAAATGAGTTTAATGGATTTGACCTAGAATGATATTAAAAGATTTGTTTGAAAATGAATATAATGAATATGGCTAAATGAATGCAAACTACAACAAATGAAAGCTAAAATGAATGCAAACTAATGCACTTTAATTTAAATGAACTTAGGTTAATGTTTTAAATGGATGCAAATTTATCATGATTTAAAATGAATCTAACAAATGTCGTTAATCTAATCCAAAGCACCTTTTGTTTTTGATTTCCAACACACTCTTTCACATATAGTTTTTGATGTGTGTTCTGATTTTGATTTGATTTTTAATTTACTCCACCCCCTTCCTTGTTTTTCTCTTTTCCAATTCTATTTTCAAACTAAGATAGGAAAATCACTTAAATGCATTTAATCTAGAATGGATGCAGCTAACTGCCACAATTCACAAATTAGGAGCTTATATTCATCATTGAGCAATTTTTGGAATCCTAAAATTAGTACAACCATCACTAGTTCAACTATGATGATATGAATACTTCTTTCCTTTTTACATGGTGCTTTCCCATCCTTGGTACGACTGTCACTAATTGAGACTAATCATGATAGTATGAATAGCGATTTGGTTGGATTCTATGTTGCAAGTGGATTTTGGTATTATGATATTTAACATCAAAATATCCAAGGTATCCTTTTGCGTAAACAAACAAAGATCTTAGTTTATCCATATGTACATGTCCTCGATGATTCTTTGATGATCATGTCCTTAGAAAAATAATACATACTTCAAAACTTTGACCTTAAGACACTCATTCAGAAATCAATAAAATATCATGCTTTCATCATAGCTTATCTAGTTTAAAAACTTTCATCGATTCGCTAGAAAGACATGATTTCATCAATCAAGTCAACACTTTAAAAAAAAATGCACCATTTTTCAAATCCATATTTTAAGTATAGTTTTATCCATTTCATACTTTTAATCCTGATAAAGATAAGTGTTCTTGTGAGATCTTGGATAAAAATTTTGCGTTTGAATGACATTTGGATTTAGGATTAGGATTTGATTGAGCATTTCACTTGCATTTTGATGAATTGATTTAGTGTCAAATTGATGTTTGTTTTGGTGAGTCCTTCCTCCTTGAGAGTAGATTTTGCCCCCATTTTGATGTGATTGTGTTTGTGGGACTTGGGATAATTTATAGATTGGATTAGTAATGAAACCTTTAGGTACTTGCAAATGCAATTGTGGGGTTTTATTATGCAATATATACAAATGCTAGTGAATGCAATATTTACAAGAATGAACACTAGGTATGAGACTGACTTGGACTTTCAATGGTGCCTTTTTACCAGATTTTCACCAATTGAATGGATTTTTCTCTCTTTTTTTCTATTTTTAAAGCTTTTTCTCTTTTTTTGCTACCAAAGTGCCTATTTGCTAGGTTTTCATCAAGGTACTTTTTGTCTTTTTGATTTTTTTGTATTTTCTCTTTTTTTCAATTTATTTTGTTTTCATATGATCAAGGTGCCTATTTGCTAGGTTTTCACCAAGATAAAATCATTTTGAGGATCATTTCTGAATTTTTTGGCTTTCTTCACACTCAAATTTCCACTGTTTTTTATCTTTTTTGCATTTCTGATTTGTTTTCTCTTTTCTGCTTTTCAATGTTTTTGGTATTTTTCAGGATCTCTTCTGACTATATACAATAAATAAGATGCTTTCTCATCTAATATTTTTGATACTCTCTTTCTCTATCCCTATTTAATCGCTTCATGTTTAGAACCTTTTCAAGTGTATACTGTTTATCAGCTCTTGCAACTCCTCTCCTTCACAATCAGCTAGTTTATAAGTGCTTGTCCCAAAAGATGAAGTGATCACAAAGGGTCCTAACCAGTTTGCTTCCCATTTTCATTTCTTCTCCCTTTTTGCTTGATTCTTGGGATTCTCTCACAAAACTAAGTCACCTATTTGGAATGCCCTTGGTTTGATATGCTTGTTATAATTTCTGGTCATTTGGTTATGATACACTTTTAATTGATCAAAAGCTTGCTGCTACCTTTTGTCTAGTTGTTCTAGTTCATGAAACCTAGCAACTCTATAGTCTTCTTCAATTAGTAACCCATGAAATGAGACCCTTAAGGATGAAATTTCTACCTCCAAAGGTAAAACTTCTTCTACTCCATAGACTAGGGAGAATGGTGTAGCTCCCATTGGTGTTCTAATGCTTGTTCTATAAGCCCACATAGTAGGGTTTATTTGAATGTGCCAATCTCTACCTTAATTATCCACAATTCTCTTCAAATTTTTAGAATGTTCTTGTTTGTAGCTTCTGCTTTCCCATTACCTTGTGGGTAATATATTGAAGATGAGTGATGTACCATATGAAATTTTGTACATTATTCTTTCAAATCCTTGTTTTTGAAATGTTTTACATTATCTGTTATAATGGCATGAGGAACACCATATCTATAGATTATGTGATTTAATATGAATAAGGATATATTCTTTCCTGTTGCAGTGGATAAGGGTACAACTTCCACCCATTTGGTAAAATACTTTGTTGCAGTAATGATGAATTTATGACCACTTGAAGATGGTGGATAAATCATCCCTATCAAATCCAAACCCCCTTGATAAAAGGGCCAAGGTGTTGTCATAGGATGAAGATCTTGTGTTGGTACGTGGATCAAGTTCCCATGATATTGACATTTACGAAAAGTTTTTGCAAAGTGACAAATGTCCTTTTCCATAGAAGGCCAAAAATATCCTATCCTAAGAATTTTATTAGCTAGGGTTAAACCATTTGAATGCGACCCATAAATCCCCTCGTGAATTTCTTGTAAGGCTAAAGTTTATTCCTCTTTCTATAGACATCTTAGAAGCATTCCATCTAGAATCTTGCGATATGTGTCGGATACCAAGGTATAACAAGAAGCTTGGCGTATAAAGCTTTTCTTTTGATTTCTAGTTTGGTCTAACGGTAAGATTTGGTCTTTCAAATAGGTGTAAATGGCTCCATACCAAGGTGATTCATGTCCTATTAGTAAACAAATGGTATGAGGATGGGAAGGGTCAAATGCGGGTTTCTCAACTTCTTCTACCAAGAATTCATATCTGGCACTTTGATCTGGTATTTAGAGATGTGATGCCAAAGAAGCCATTGCATCTGTTGCTTTACTCTTATCCCTCGATACTTGCTCAAATGTGATTAGAGTGAAGTATTTCTTAAGATTATCAATCAAATTCTTTTATGGTATCAACTTATCATCTTTAGTTTGGTACTCATCATTAATTTGATTAATAACCAGTTGGGAATCTCCATATATTTGTAGCTCTGTTACTTTCCATTCTAATGCCAACTTTATGCCAATGACCAATGCTTCATACTTAGCTATGTTATTTGTGCATGGGAATAGAAATTTGTATGATTTCATAATTGTAGACCCTTGAGGAGTAATCAAAAGTATCCCCACTCCTGATCCATGTTGTGTATAGGATCTATCAAAATACAATTGCCATGTCTTTGCTTCAACATTAACAATTTCAGAATCTGGAAATTCTACTTGGATTGGATGTTCATCTTGCAAAGGTGATTTTGTTTATTTTGATTATCTATTACTTGGCATTTGATAGAATTTTGGTCCACATAATCTATGTCAAATTCACTTAGAACCATGACCCATTTGGCCAACCTCCCATTCAATGTTGTTTTGCTAAGAATATATTTTAAGGGATCAATCTTTGCAATGAGTCAAATCTTGTGGGATAACATATAATGGCATAATTTTTGGGAAGCAAAAACTACAACCAAACGTGCTCTTTCAATGAAGGTTTAGTTCAACTCATACTTCACCAATGTTATTCTTATGTAGTATATGGCCTTTTCCTTTCCAGCTTCGTCCTCTTGAGCCAAGAGTGCCCCTAATGCATGTTCTGTTGCTGAGATGTATAAAATTAAGGGTTTACCTCTAATTGGTGACATTAATGTTGGAGGATTCATTATGTACTTCTTTAATAAGGTGAATGCTTCTTCACATTTCTCATCCCATTTGAAAATTGTGTCCTTGTGAAGGAGTTGAGTAAAATTGTGGCACTTTTCTGCTAATTGAGAGATGAACCTTCTAACAGATTGAATCCCACCTTGAAGGGATCTCATTTGACTAATATTTCAAGGTGCCTCCATTTACATGATTTATTTTACTTTGGCTGGGTCTACCTCTAATCCTTTTGTCGAAACTATGTATCCTAATAGTTTTCTTGATTGTACACCGAATGCACATTTCTTTGGATTGAGCATGACTTTGAATTTCTCTAATTTTACAAATATATTTTCTAAGATGGGTAGATGTTCATCCCTTGAGTGATATTTAGCAAGTATGTCATCTACATAGTCCTCCATGAACTTGTGCATCATGTCATGAAATATAGTCATCATGGCTCTTTGATACGTTGCTCTGACATTCTTGAGACCAAAGGGCATAACAATCTAGTAGAATGTCCCCCATGCGCATGTGAATGTTGTCTTGTCTTGATCTTTGGGTGCTATCTTTATTTGATTACAACCACTAAACCCATCCATAAGTGAGAACATCAAATGTCCTGCTATTAGATCTATGATGGCATCTATGCTTGGTAGAGGAAAATCATCTTTAGGACATGCAAGATTAAGATCTCTAAAGTTCGTGTAAATTCTGATAGATTTTTCTTCTTTGGAAACATGCACAATGTTTAAAATCCACTCGAAATAATTAATGGCTCTTATAAACCCTACTTTTAGTAATTTGTACAACTCTACTTTTACAAGAAAAGCTATGTGTGGGTGCATCTTTCTTAGTTTCTACTTCACCAGTCTTACTCCTTTGATATTCAAATGATGCATGATTAAGTTTAGATCTAATCCATGCACATCATCATATGACCATGTAAAATTGATTTGTTTTCTTTGAAATTTTTGATGAAATCCTTTATTTCCTCTCTAGATAAAGATGCTACTAAGTGTAAGATTCTTGGGTATGATTCTGATCCAATGTTCACTTTCTTTGTGGGTTGAATTAAGATAGGCGATCTTTCCTCATAGTGCTTAGGCAAAGTATCCAACCCTTCTTCCTTAGGTTCCCCTCTTGGGTTTTCACCTTCAGAAACATTCTTTATTTCTTTTTCTTTTTGATTTAATGTTGCCACAATGTGGTTTTCAACATTAAATTCTTTCCATTTTTATTTTATTTTTTCACTTTTTTTTGAATTGAAAGGCTGAATACTCCCCTTTGTCACTTCTTCCTGATATTCTGTGATAGAAGAAGGCTCAATCGTATTAAGGTATTGGGACACCAAGTTATCATTCAAGATTGTGGGGAGGATGGTAGGTTCAATGGAATCCCATTCAATTAATTCAGGATAGATAAGGGTCAAAGGATCAATGCTTTGGTTTGGTTCAATAGGGTTTAAGGACATGACCTCATTTGAAGGTTCAAACATTGTATCACTCAAATCTATGACATGTGCTTCTTCTACATGCTCTAGAGAACTAGGGTCAAAATATTCCTCACTAGAATCCTCTAGGGTTTCCATTGGGTAAAAATATCTTGGATTAAACTGAGGATTAGATTCCTCTATAGTAGGTCTCCATGTTGGAACATATGACTCTCCTACCCATTGATTTCTTTCAATTTCTTGAGTTGGCACATTATCTAAGACCACTTGGCTCGAACTTGAAGCTTGATTCTGGTTTGATTTTGAGACTTATTCTTTTCCTTTTCTAGGAGTATAGGTATTGATACATAAACTTCTTTATCTTGGCATGAATCACTTGACAATGAGTCCCATTCCCAATTGTCCAAATCTTCATCACTTTGGGAACCTATTTGTAAGATTTGGTCATAAACCAAAGGATACTTCTTTTGAGTGTACCCTTGTTCTAGGTACCCTAATCCAGTATTCTCTTTACTATCTCTCCATGGCATTTCAACAGGTTCTATTAATCCTTCATTTCTTGTACCTAAAGGGCCTTGTCCTTTTTATTCCATTTTCTGCATAATTTGAAATCCTTTACCATATTGGTGAGTGGGAATGCTTATATTTTGAATGCGCTTTTCATGTGTACTTGATTCCTCATCTTTATATAACCAATTTAAGATTTCATTATCTTCCTCATCCATGGATGAAGAAGTTCTTTCCCTCACAAAGTGATCATTATATTTATGAGGTAGATTAGATGGTCTTCCATGTGATTTTGGAGATAAGGGTAGATCCATCATGGATAAGGAGTATTAGCCTACACCCTTTTGTTTTATTTGACATTGCTTTTCAAAATTCTTCATTATATGATCCATTTTTTGATAATGGACATCTTTGGTGTAGATTTGAATGGATCTTGCTTGGTCTTCTTTTTTTTTCTTAGGAGCGCTTTCCTCACTAACCTTCTCTTTTCCTTTTGTCGATGTAGTTAGGTTAGTAGGACTTTGATTACTTTCAACAACAATTTATTTTTCTTCTTTTTCTTTTCCTTTCAAAGATGGAAGATCTTTTGAACTTTTCCCTTGTTCTACTCTTTGAGAAATAGACCCTTCTACATTATGTGGGACTAAGGAGTCATTAATAGGCTTCATGTTATTACAATATTGGAAGGGGTTCAAATCCCCACTTACCATGACTTCTTGTCCTAGGTAGGGAAATTTGAGACATTGATGGTAGGTTGAAGGTACGGCTTGCATTTCATGGATCCATGACCTTCCTAATAGGATACTGTAAGTCAATTTTAGGTCAAGGACTTGGCAAATGGTTTCCTTCTACATTGGACCAACTCGAATGGGAAATACTATGATACCTTTGGAAGCTTATTTTTCATCAACGTAGGCTTTTATGATTATCTTTTTCTTTGGGTCAATAGCCTCCTTAGAAAATCCTAAGGGTTTAACCAAGTTTAAGGTACAAATATTCAAGCCGGCTCCCCCATCAATGAGGACTTTTTTCACTGTATGCTTATGGATTAGGACCTTTATATGCAAGGGAAGATTTTGTGGGTGGTTTGGAGACATATCATCTTGTTCTGAAAATGATAGACAATGAGGTGCAACAAGATGACCTACCATGTTTTGAAATTTATCCACATCTAAATTTAGAGGCACATTGGTCTCCACTAAGGCGTTTTCTAGAATCTGCTTATGAGTTGGTGAAATCTTGAGTAATTCTAGAATAGAGACTTCCTGGTAAGGTAATCTTTGATGCTTGCCCCCTAGTTACATCATTAGATTTTGCTTCTTTAGGCTTTTTTTTCACCACAATTACATTTATAGTATTTTCATCACTTCTTAGAGTATTGATGGTGTTATCATAAGTATGAGAAAAGTTGACCTTCTCATTACCTCTTTTGTTGTTAGGATTGATATTTGATGATTCCCCCTTTTCATGATTTAAGAAAGGGTTTTTAAAAGCCGTATGGTCTTCATTATTTTGAGGCCCTTCCACTTTTATTGTTCCATCATCAATTAGGTCTTAGACAAGATGTTTCAATTTCATGGACTCATTCATTTTATGTCCTTTGTTGTGATGATATTCATAGTGATGAGAATCATTCCACCAATTAGGCTTGACTTGGGGTTCATACTGTCTTGATTCGGGTAAGGTAATGATTTTATTAGCCACCAAGGTCCTTAATGCATTCTCCAAAGGTTCACCTAAAAAGGTTAATTTTCTCTTTTGATATGTGGAAGAGAAAGGCTTTGGTTTAGTGACATTGGAGTTATTAAAGGGATTGTTGTTGGGATTGTTATTATTGAAAGGGGCTTTGTTTGTTTGATTAAAATTATATGTTGAATTTTCCCCGCTTGATAAATTAAAGGGAGTAGCCTTTAAGTTGTGTGCTTCCACAACTCCATCATTCACAAGATTTTTATTATTATTTTTCAACCATAGTCTAGGTTTATCATTGTGATTGTTGGTGTTAGGAATAGTCCCAAGAGATAACTAAGAGGGGGGGCGGGGGGCGGGGGGGGGGGGGGGGGTGGCGGTGAATAAGTTATCTACAAGATTCATTTATTTATCCAATTAAGTACAAATTAACATTAAGCATAAAGACAATATGAGAACACGTAACACAACACCACAATTTTGGTTACGGGGAAACCCAAATAGGTAAAAAACCCAATGGGAATTAGCACCCACTATAAACTGCACTAGAGTATAATGATCCCTGTTAGAAGATCTTACAACCCTATTAGGAGTTGATCTTTACAATGCATTAAGTACAAGGACCTGGTCAAAGGTTAGACCCTGTAAGGAGTCTTTTACAATTAACCTTGTTAGGGGTGAGGACACACTATCCGGGAGCACATTGCTCAAATGGTGAAGGCTGCAACCTTCTGCATAATAGATATACACTATATCTAGATCTTGGTGAACTACGAGTTAGACCTGCTATCTTGATCAGTTCCAATTAATAGCATACACTCTCTTCTTTTTCACATAGACCTTCTACTGATGGCTCAATACTTCACACCTTCTACTTTTCTCTTCTCTTTCAACTGTTTGCCATACTTAGCGATCACAACTGACTGGCTATAAGTATCTTTCTCAAAATGATACAATAAAGTTAGCCTATTAGAACTTTCTTGAAATCATAATAGAGAAACAATACAACTCTTCAATAATATCTCCAACGGCTATACTAAGCACACAACACAAATTAGGACCGGGTAACTCAATATGAGTAGATGCGTCGCTTTACACAGTTGTCTCTACCAGATTAACTAAAACTTTATTCTCATGATGAAATATGTTATGCACTCTTAACCAAACATTCCTAACTAATCACCAAACATGAAACTAAACACGCATATCAAAATGATAGGCGCAACTACTACAACAATATAAACACTATCGACTCCATCAGATAAACTCAGGAAACTGTAACTGACAAATTGAAACATCATAACTCAACTTGTATTGCACAAATAACTCTATGTCCATGAACATAGCTTCACTAACATGTCTACAACATAAATATAAATGTGCAAGGCTCCATCATAACTGTACTATAAATCTCGTACCGAACTCTGTCTGTCACTCTATTAGGAACACTGCTGATATAAACTACTACACAACTGACTGCACTTAGAATCAACCTCTACATCTATGATATCATGCTGATAACATATCCATAGAACATATTCTCAAGGCTCTCTATATAAGACTTCTTTGCATGCTTCTTACCATATGTTATCATCAATGACAAATATACAATCAACACTGGCTTGCTGGCAAATCTCCAACAATATCCCCCTTTGGCATTGATGGAAACATATGGAATGAAAAACACCACCAATCTAGATGAACAATTATTTTATAACATTCTCCATTTCCTCAACAAAAATCCTCCAAGGATGAATCCTCTAACTACTGCTGAATGCTCTAAATATCAACTACTATATACTCCCCTTACTAATACTTACTCCCCCTTTCTAGATTGAAACAACTATTTTGTTTTTCATGACTATATACTCCCCCTTTGACATCAATGGCAAAGGGCACCAAAAAAAACAAGCATCGATACTACTCTAGAAGTAGAGTAGTCAACCATTCATTAGTAACTAAGGACTGATGCACTTCTGTAAATGCTAATCAAATTTAGGGAAGGGAATTACTCCCAACTTCTCCTTGAGATACTCAAAAGTATCCTTTGGTAAAGGCTTTGTGAATATGTCTGCTAGCTATTCTTTTGTGCTCACATAATCCAATTTTATTTCTTTCTCTACAAATTTCTCTCTTAGGAAGTGATATTTTATCTCAATGTGTTTTGTCTTTGTATGCATCACAGGGTTCTTTGACATATTGTGATGCAAGGTCATTCTAGGGTACTCGATGAATCTGCATGGTGGTGTGTTATTTTGGTTATGTGTTACTTGGTTGCATCTTTAACTGATGGTCTTAGTTATTGAAGGAAGCTCGGTCACTGAAGGAACTCAGTGAAACCTCTTACACTCGGTGGAACTTGTGTTCGATGATGCCTATGTTGCTCGGTGTTGCTTGGCTTGGTCAGTTGTTTCACTGGTGCTTAGTTGTTTCTCCGGCACTTGGTAGTTCTGGTTTATTGACTGGAGTTCTTGAGGATTTGGTTGGCTAACTTGGTGCATTTATTATTGGTAGCTTTTGTTGTATTCTCCTATATAGATCTTGAGGCCGACATGGAGAATTAAATGTTTGTAAGGCTATTTATGAGATGACTATTGTTACATTAAATATTTGTTTGTAATAGGAGAGGACTTGGCTTAGGAGTTAATTGTTTCATCTAGCCAACTTGTGACTAAATATTAGTATTTAAGGAGCATTTGGGTAGTTGTTTAGAGTTAGTCAATGGAATTCAGTGATTAGATCTAGATCCTACGAGATCTTGAAGATCAGATTGTTTATCTGATAGTTTGTAATAGAAGAGCTAGTGGTTTTCATGCTTGGAGACAAGGAGATTTCTTGGAGGCTTGTGAGATCAAGTTTAGATCTACCTTAGGGTTTCCATCAGTTGCTGATTTGTTTCAGAACTAGACTAGCTGAGAGATTTCAAAAATACTTTGATTGTATTTGGCCCTAACCCGAAAGGCCTTACAGTAGGGCATGTTAATGAAAATTTAGTTGAAAACATTGTCTTGTTGTGTTATTCCACATTGTGGTGTTTGGTTGCATGTGATGACTATCCTTAATTGGATCCTCCTTACTTGTCCTACATCATATTGATAGTGCTAGTGTTATCACAATGAATGACAATAGGGTAATCAATTTGAATTCCAAAATCCTTTATCATTTTCTTAATCCACACAATTGTAGAATAATTTAATGCTACTGCTACATACTCTTCTTCTGTTGTGGACTGAGAAATACAATTTTTCTTCTTGCTTGTCCAAGTAACAAGTCTATCTCTAAGAAATACTCCTCTTCCTGAGGTACTCTTTCTATCATCCATGCAACCTGACCAATCTGCATCTGTATACACATGAAGTTCTACATTTTCTAAATTAGGATACCATAAACCATAGTCTATAGTTCCTTTTAGATACCTAAATATCCTCTTTACTACCATAAGATGACTTTTTTTAGGTTCTGCTGCAAATCTTCCAACAATACCAACTGCATTAGAAATATCTGGTCTAGATTGAGTAAGATATATGAGTTTACCAATCATAGACTTATATAGTGTTATGTCTACAACTGTAGAATCATCTTCTTTTGAAAGCTTTCTTCATGTTATCATAGGGGTACATACTGGCTTGCAATCATCCATCTTGAACTTCTTCAATATCTCTTTCACATAATTAGATTGATTAATGAAAATACCTTTGTTTGTCTGCTGCACATTTAGTCCCAAAAAGTACTTGATAGGTCCAATCATGCTCATTTCAAATTCGCTTTGCATCTCTTTAGAAAATTCTACACTAAGCTTGTCATTGCCACCAAAAATAATATCATCAATGAAAATAGCAACTAATATTAATCCTTCAGGTTTCTCTCCTATGAATAGGTTACAATCTTCTGCTCCTTTCTTGAATCCAATCTTTGTCAAGTAACCATCTAGTCTTTCATACCATGCTCTAGGGGCTTTCTTAAGTCCATAGAGGGCTTTCTTCAGTCTGCATACCATATCAGGTTTGTCTGATAAAGTAAATCTTTTAGGCTGCTCTATGTAGACTTCTTCCTTCAACTCTCCATTCAAGAATGTTGACTTGACATCCATCTGATATACTTTAAAGTCTCTAAATGTTGCATAGACTATAAATAACTTTATGGCTTCCAATATTCTTACAGGGGAAAATGTATCAGAATAATCAATTCCTTATCTCTGTGCATATCCTTTACATACTAGTCTTTCTTTGTTCCTTACTACTGTGCCATCTTCATTCATCTTGTTTCTAAATACCCACTTGGTTCCAATCACATTCTTGTCACTAGGTCTAGGGACCAATTCCCATGTGTCATTCTTAACTATCTGATCTAGCTCTTCTTTCATTGCTTCATGCCAATCTAAATCATTACATGCATCTTCAACACTTAAAGGTTCAATTTGTGAAAGTAAACATACTACTTCATCAGTTGTGGAACTTTTTGCTTTTGATCTTGTCATGAATTTTTTGTTTTGATCTCCAATGATATCTTCGTTTGAATGGTATCTAGATGTGAATTTTGGAACATTAGGTGTGACTCTCTCATCTATCTCTGTGATTCTTCTTCACTTGTTTCAGGGTCATTGAATAATACATCAAAGTTGTCAAACATTTCTTCAACAACTGTTTCTCTACTCATAGGACTAGATTCTTCTTCAATCATAGGTGCATAATCATGATATCTCTCTTGAATCATAAACTTTTCATTAATCTTTACATGAGCACTTTTACTGATCTTCTTCAATCTTAAGTTAAAACATCTATAAACTTTGCTTTTAGTAAAGTAACCAAGAAAAATACCTTCATCGCTTTTTGCATCAAACTTGCCAATAGCTTCATCTCTCTTGATGTAGTACTTGCTTCCAAAGATTTTGAAGTATTTTATTGTAGGTATATTCCCAAATCATAGCTCATAAGGTGTCTTGTCTGCACCTGGCCTTAATTGAATTCTATTGATAGTATAGACTACAGTATTGACCACATCTCTCCAATAGGTGTGTGCAACCTTTCCTTCAATCATGATAGTGCGCACTGTGTCAAGTATGATCCTATTTCTTCTTTCTCTAATTCCATTCTGTTGAGGGGTTCTAGGTGCACTTAGCTGTCTCTTTATCCCATGTTCTTTGCAATACTCATAAAATCTATCAGAGCTGAATTCTCCTCCTCTATCTAATCTCAGACATTTTATTTTTAATCCAGACTCATTTTCAACTTTAGCTTTGAATATTTTGAAATTCTCAAAAGTTTTAGATTTATCTTTTAAGAATGCAACCCACATCATTCTAGAATAATCATCAACAAACAAAATAAAGTACCTTTCACCATAGTAGGATTTTGTTTGAGTTGGTCCACATAAGTCTATATGCACTATATCCAATTTGTTCTCTACCAAATTATGCTTTCTTCTGAATGAATTCCTCACATGTTTTCCCATCACACATTCCATGCATATTGCATCAACTAGTTTTGCAATGCTAGGAAGGTCTCTTACTGCCTTTACATTGCTTATCTTTACTATATTGTCAAAATTAATGTGACATAGTCTTTTGTTCCATAAGAAACTGTCATCTACTTTAGCAACAAAATAACTTGCTTCTGAATTAAGCTAAAAAACATTACCTTTTGTCTTTGAACCTGATGCAATCATTTCTCCTTCTTTGTTATTAATGATGCACTTATTGTTTTTGAATTCCAACTGATATCCTTTTTCAAGCAACTGTCCAACACTTAGTAGGTTATGCTGCAAACCATCAACATATAGAACATCATCAGTGTTATTCTTTCCATCCAAGGTGATAGCTCATCTACCTATGATAGGTTTAGGAGTGTTGTCTCCAAATCTAACCATGTCACCTTTGTACTTATCTAGATGTACAAATCTATCTTTGTATCCTATCATGTGATGTGAACAACTGTTGCCAATGATCCAATCTGTTCTGATGTCTTCTTGTGAAATCAATGCTAGCTCTTGTGCTTTCTTTTCATCTTCAATATCCATTTCATCAAACATCTTCTCCATATCTTCAATAGTAATGAATCCAATTTCATCTTCTAATGAATCTTCATCTGATACTCCATCTCCAGCATAGTAACATTCTTTTGTATACTTAGGCTTGTAATTAGTTTTGAACTTCTTGACTCTTGTAGGACACTTAGATGCAAAGTGACCAATCTTGTTACATGAAAAGCATTTGAATGGTAACTGACCTTCGTATTTTACTTTTCCTTTTCTTTCTTTCTTAGCAATCATAGCAATGAAATCATCTAGTTCTTTATCTTCATCATCATCATCAAAGTTACCAGAAGTGTTCAAGGATTTCTTACCATGGACTGAAGCTTTGAAGGTTGTTTCACTTTTAGGATCCATCTTCAAACTTGAAATCTTGAATGCTGAAATCTTGAATATTAAGGTCTCTCTTTTGAAGTCTTTTGAAAACTGCATAGTCTCATCTAGGATGTTTATCTTGCTCTCATATTCTGCTGTCAGAGTAGTCATCAACTTATCCATTATGTCTTCTTTCAAAATTTCTCCACCATTATTTCTGATTCCTGCAACTGCTTCATCAATCCTTTGATTGTAGGCTCTGATGTTCTCTTCAAGTAGCATCTCCAATGTATTTTACTTTTTCTTCCATGTATTTTTGCGCACATTCTTGTCTTGGATGTCTCCTTCAAACATGTCTTCTAGATACTTCCATATCTTGTAGGCTTTATCTACTTTCTTGATCTCCGAAAACTCACTATTAGACAAGGCACTGATAAGGGCTTCTTTGGCAATAGCATTTTGAGTGAACATCTCCTTTTTCTGAAGATTTTCATCTTCCTTTGCAAGATTTGATAATGAGGGAATTTGAACTTCTTTAGTAGCTACTTCAAAAATCTCAAAAGCAATGCACTACAAATGTGTTGTCATTTTGTTCTTCCAATCTAGATAGTTCTCTCCATCAAACTCAGGACTTTCTTTTCTAAATAATGCCATCTGATCAACCTCAAGCTATTAAACTTTCTCTTCGAGGCACTTGGCTCTGATACTAATTGTTAGGAATAGTCCCAAGAGATAACTGAGAGGGGGGGGGGGGGGGGGGGGAGGGGTGAATCTATTATCTGCAACATTCAATTATTTATCCAATTAAGTACATATTAACATTAAGCATAAATACAATATGAGAACACTTAACACAACACCACAATTTTGGTTACGAGGAAACCCAAATAGGTAAAAACCCTAGTGGGAATTAGCAGCCATTATAAACTGCACTAGAGTATAATGATCCCTGCTAGAAGATCTTACAACCCTGTTAGGAGTTGATCTTTACAATGCATTAAGTACAATGACCTAGCCAAAGGTTGGACCCTATAAGGAGTCTTTTACAATCAACCCTGTTAGGGGTGAGGACACACTATCCGGGAGAACACTGCTCAAATGGTGAAGGATGCAACCTTCTAAATAACAGATATACAATATATCTGGATCTTGGTGAATTGTGAGTTAGACATGCTATCTTGATCAGTTCTAATTAATAGCATACACTCTCTTATTTGTCACATAGACCTTCTATTGATGGCTCAATACTTCACACCTTCTGCTCTACTCTTCTCTTTCAACTGTCTACCATACTTAGTGATCACAATTGACCGGCTATAAGTATCTTTCTCCAAATGATATAATAAAGTCAGCCTATTAGAAATTTATTGAAATCATAATAGAGAAATAATATAACTCCTCAATAATATCTCCAATGACTATACTAAGCACACAACACAAATTAGGACTGCGCAACTCAATATGAGTAGACGCGTCGCTCCACATAGTCAACTCTACCAGATTAACTAAAACTTTATTCTCATGATGAAATATGTTATGCGCTCTTAACCAAACATTCTTAACTCATCACCAAACTTGAAACCAAACATGCATACCAAAATGATAGGCGCAACTACTACAACAATATAAACACTGTCGGCTCCATCAGATAAACTCAAGAAATTGTAACTGACAAATTGAAACATCATAACTCAACTTGTACTACACAACTAACTTTGTGTCCATGAACATAGATTCACTAACATGTCAACAACACAAATATAAATGCGCAAGGCTCCATCATAACCATACTACAAATCTCATAACAAACTCTGTCTGTCACTCTGTAAGGAACATTGCTGATATAAACTGCTACATAACTGACTACACTCAAAATCAACCTTTGTGTCTATGATATCATGTTGATAACATATCCATTAAACATATGCTCAAGGCTCTCTACATAAGACCTCACCGCACACTGCTTACCATATGTTGTCATCAATGACAAACATACAGTCAACACTGGCTTGTTGGCAAATCTCCAACAATTGGCTCCTTTATTATTGTTATAATTACATAAATTATGATTGTTATTGGTGTTGGTATAGGGTTAATTATCTTTGAATAATTTGATTTCTCCTCTCTTAACCAACACATCTTCAATTTTTATCCCATTTTTGATAAGTTTTTCAAAGGTAGGGGACATTGATGTTGGAGCCTATAAATTCATCTCCACATTTAGATTATTCATAAATATCTCCATTTTCTCCTTTTCGGGTATGCTTCATGGATATCTTGTGAAAACTATTCTCCACCTTTGAAGAAACCCTAAGAAAGATTCACCATCTAGTTGTTTAGTGTCACATAGGTTGAGCATGGTGATCTCGTGCTTAATGTTGTAGGAATGATGGGTTACGAATTTGGAGGTTAATTCCTCAAATGTCTTTATCCCTTGTGGAAGTTTTGAGAACCATTCCATGGCTTGACCTCCTAAAATTCTTGGAAAAAGTCTCATTAGATAAGTTGTATCATGCATGAATTCGATGCTTAGAGCACAAAATTCTCTAAGGTTGTCTTGTGGGTCTGATTTACCTGTATATTTATCATACATAGGAAAGACCACATTTATCGGAAAAGGTGCCATAACCAAGCTTTTGTCAAAAGGAAATGGGCACAAGGCCTCGATAAAAAATGGCTTAGGTTCAATTGCCTTCTTCATTAGGTCAATTTGTGCTTGGAACATATTTAATTGTTTATTCATCACACCTATCGGATTATCATCTTCCTTGTCTTTCTTAAGTTGATCAATGTCATAATCATGAGGAAGTTTCACCCCTGCTTGGGCTAAATTTAGGAAATATCTTTCACTATCTATTTCTATTAGTTTATCCACGACTTCAAGAAATTCAATGTCTTGAGCCACCCTATTAGATTTATCTTTGAGTTTTTCCTTAGGCCCTTGATTAGCATTATTAATGTTGTCATTGTTTCCTCCATGAATGTAATTATAAAATGCGGAGTTTCTATCCATTAGATCAGTTCTCTTTTCAAAAAGATTTGGGAGACTATCCCCTTGGTTGTGATTTATGAAAGAGTTTTGAGATTCAAATTCAGAGGCCTCTTTTGCAATGAAAGTGCCATATTCTTCTAAGGATAATTTGAGTCTATGAGATTGTGTAGAAACTGACATTCAACAAGGTTTGATTTCAAATTGTTTTCCCCAAACTTGGTAATTGTTTGCTTTTACGAAGATATTAATAATATAAGATGAATTTTTCAAATGGATATCTCTTACTTGTTGTATTTATTTTCAAATAAATCAATCAAAAATACACTTGTTCTTTTTAACCATCTACACAAAAATATTTGATTTTTTAAGGACATTATAACGGGTTTTTCACGAAAATGCACTTCAAGCAATCTACCTAGTTCACAAGTTGGCTCGTAAACATGGCTCTACAAGGTAATATTTGCTATTTTAACAAGGTATTTAATCAATATTCCATTCAAAATGGATATTAAGTTTTCATCCTCCAAAAATTAGGAGGCTTCCCACCACTGGTATGTCAGAGTTTTGCGCAATCCTGAAGGACTACTCGAGGAAGTTCAAAAGCTTAATATCCTTTTGTCACACACCCCATTAAGGATGCATGCATTTTATATTATAGTGGGTTGGATTTTTGCGGCAAAGGAAAATGTATCCCACTTTGGGCTGTCCCTCTCACCGGCCTCGTTAAGGAAAATCTCGCGAGGTGAGCCCACTAAAGATCTAACATGTTCATATTGAAAGCAATAAAAAAATGGAATTAAGAGATAGGTTTTGGGAGTTTGATTCACCAAAAGGTGAAGAGAATATCCCTATCTATTTCTTGATTCCCAAACACTTTTAACAAGATTCAATATCCAAAACCCACTAACTAATGGGAATCGAGTATTTCTACTCTTTTCCAAAAACAAGGGGTTGTTTGATTAAGTGCTTGATTTTATCCTTTATGCTATTTTAATTACTAGATTTGAACGAAAATCACAAGGCCACAATTTAAATAAAAAATGACCAAGTTTAGGCTTACCTTCAATGGAAGCTAGCAAAGGCTAGGGGCATTTTTGATGATTTTTCTATTATTTATGCTTACCTAGTGGCGATCGTTCCTTCCTTTTCAATTCTCCAACAAATTAGTCAACATCAACAAGCACAATGAAGTAAAACAAGAACAAAATTGGAAATCTAACCTTATTTATCAATTTGAGACAAATTGATTAAGGTAAATAAATCCAATTTAACAAAGCAAATTTAGATTTATAGGCTTCTACAATTTTCAAATATTGCTCATGTATCTCCGTTTCTTGTTGTGAATTCTGAAAAACCAACTGAATGTTTCCAATATTCTCCTCTTTGATCTTTTTGGCCAAGGCTTTTGCTTCACTATTGAATTTGGTCTCTGGCTTTTTCATTTTTTTTATGACCAGTCATCTTGCAAACAAAAACAAATCATTTTCTGAATGTTAGATTCTGGAACTTTGCAATTTAATCAAATGCGCAACAGAATCTATTAAATGCGCTGCTTAAATGATTGAAAGCAATGTCAAAACTATCAAATGTGCTATAGAAAAATATTAAAATCGCAAGAACATAATTTAAATGCACTATTTAATTAAGCAAAGACATATAAAGAAATCCTTGAACGCGCTAGAGAATAAATTGGAAGCGCTGCAAAGTCAGGGAACACACGCTGAAAGAAGTAAGACAAGAAAATAGAAAGATTGAAAGTGCCAAAACTCTGTGCAAATGCACATAAATTTGTCGTGGATGCGCTATTTCAGACCTTGTGTGCGCTAGAGAAAGTATTGTGCACTGGAGAAACCTGCAAAAGTGCTGAAAAACCTACAAAATAAAGAACAATAAAAGGATTTGCCAGAAAATTTTTACTTGTCCAAATTTAAAAATGAGTGAGGCCTAATGCCCCATGATGGGTGCCATTTTGTGTACTAAGATTAGTAACTTCATAGGGTTAACTTTGTCAAATAAATCAAAATAAGAACTAAATTACCACAAATGCAATTCAATTAAGCTATTTAAAAGACAAATGAGCACTCTATGGCTCTCTAATTAGGGATGCTAATGAAGAGCTCTCCGTAACTCTAACTAGTGATAGTCCTAATATGAGAAAGTAAGATAAAGTAAGCTAAAACAAGTTAATTCCAATTGAAATAGACTAATTAACTCTAGATTTGTCTTTCTAGCTTAAAATTGCAAGAGGTTTGATGCTTCTAAAAAATTGTGGATGATTATTGCTTGAATTATGCCTTGCTTTTATAGATTTTGGAAAGGGTAAGGGGTGTAGTTGATTTGATCATGGTTTGATTAGGGTTGAGTCCATGGTTCCACCTTTGGAGACCATTTAAATATTTTATCCTCAAAGCTTGGGACAAGAGGACAAAATGGGTGGAAGAGATTCTTTCTCCCTATGGGTGGTGGAAATTTGATGTGAGCTTGATCCATGTGAGCTTGGTTCTCAAATCCTATTGGTCGATGAATTTTCCTACCATTTGGTGGTTGAGGGAAAATATGATATAATTAATTTAATTTAATTAATATGTTTAGCCATGTGTACCCCTTGAATGGGTTGATTTGATTTAAATGAACTATGTAATTAATTAGATTAATTGCATAATTAATTGATCTCATTTGTTTTATTCGATTTTAATTGATTTTATGCCTTTTGATTTTTAATTAAATTTGATTTATGGCCTGATTGCAATTTAGCTTTGATTTTAGCTTGATTTGATTTAATTTCTTTGATTTTTTCCTCGATTGCTCACTTAATTGTTCTTGTCCATTTTTAGGTGATTACACTCATATACAAATTTTAATCTTTCAAAAATACTTTAAATTTAATAATTATCATTCATCATAATATAATATCATAGTCTAGCATTAACTAGCTAAACATATAAATGTATATCACTCATCACTAGTCATAATGTTGATGCTTCATGAAACCATGGTAAAGTATAGAAACATATTGGAATAACTATAAATATAGAAACATACATATAGAGAAAAATATCATGCCATGAAATAAATAGGACAAATTATAGGCTAATCAGTTATATGCTTTAGATTGTCCTACATATCCATTAAAGATGAAAGACATGAGTAGAGTGCCTTACCAAAGTGCATTGAAAGTTTGATATATGTTATGGTCTACACTAGACCATACATTTCCAAAACACTAGAGTACATTTCAAATATATATCTAATATTGGTAGAGTTCATTGGGATATAGTTAAAATATTTTTTTAATTTTTAAAGGTTACTTTAGAGTATTCTTTGTATTATCATGGTAATTTCATAGGAGACAAGATTTTCCTTGATATTCATGGTTATGTGGATTCAAAATGAGAAAGTGATGTGAATAGAATAAGATATGTCAGTGCTTATGCATTCACTTTATTTGGTGGTGCAATTAGTTGGATGAGTGAGAAATAGGTTGTGGTTGCTTTGTCCACTTTTGAAGTTGAGTATATGGTAGGTAGTTGTACTCATAAAGGAGTCATTTGGCTTAGGAATCTATGTTGAAATATTAGAATAAAAAAAGGTGTAGTTATAGTCTATTATGATAGTTTGAATGCAATCTACCTAGCCAAGAATGTGACTTTTCAAACTAGGACCAAACACATTGATGTTCAATATCATGTTGTAAGAGATATGGTTAAGGATGGTAGGGTAAAGTTGGTTATAGTAGAGATCATTATGAATGTTTATGATTATTTAACTAAGGTCATGAGAACAAATAAGTTTAGATGGTGTTCAAGGTACGTAGGCCTCATGGACCCTAGTAATTAAATTATGGTGAATATACTCTCTTTACTCTTGAGAGGTATTCAACAAGTGGGAGAATGTTATGATAATGGTGTCTCAACCTTGCAATTACATAAAGTTACTATTTATATTAAGTTTTATTTTGAGCATGGATTGGTCTAAAGTTTCCCTCAAAGCTATGGATTGGATAAATAATTATGCCAATAAATTTTTGTTGTGAGATCATGATTGGATTTGAAGATATTAAAGTTTCTACTTTTGAAAGTTACAAATAAAAAATTCAAAGTTAATTTTGAAGACCTTAAAGACTTCGAATGGGTCTAAAAGTGGTTGTAACTAGAAAAATAGGTTATAGCTTGATAGAGAACTTTTTGTGATTTATATCATTTAAAATATTTCATCAATTGGACACCCATATCAAAGTTTGGCCTTCAAAAGTTGGGTCTCCTAAAATGGGAAGTATAAAAATGTGTTGGACATGTAAATGAGTTGTAAAAGGGAGTTACATGTGTTGGTGTGTATTTTGACACATCAGAGAAGTTCTTAGATTGTGGAATAAGTTGGGCATAATTTTTTGTGTGGTTTTATTTGGTTTTGTAATGTCATTTGATGATTTGATTTATTGTATCTCCTATATATCAGGTATGTGAGGTGGAGGTTGTGTGTAAGTCTTATAGCTATTGAGTCACCTCTAGATGTCTGTTATATTATATTCTATTATTTTGTAAATAATATATTTGGTGGATTTTGGAGTATGGGGTTTTTCTTTTGAAAGGGTTTTCCCAACATAAATCATTGTGTTATATGGCATGGATGTTATTTGTGTTAATTTTGTTTAACTATTGTAAAGATTTGATTTTTTTTTGCATTACCTCCTCTAAATACTAGTGTAGTAATTTGTTCCATAACCTTAAATTCATTATAAACTTGATTTACTAACCACATAAAAGGATGGATTCCACATGAGAAGAGAGAGGCCTTTAGGAGTTATATTTTTTCAATCTAATCTAGAATCTTTAAAGTTTGGTACCATTTCTAAGAGGAAGTTACGAAAGCACAAGAGGAGGATCAAAGAAAGGTTAGATTTTTATTTTATATTACCAGTTGAAGATTGATAAATGCGCTTGAAGTCCATTAGACATGTTGGAGAGCTCAAGGAGAAGAATTGCAAAATAAAAAGTCAAAGTTTTGTGTTTAGTTTATTGATTTCAATTTTGAGAATCTATATGGTGAAGATTTGTTTTACTATCATATATTAGATTTCCATTGGAGATGCTCTAAAAGAAATTTATTGTAATTTTAACCAATAAATTAACAATGAAAAATAACTTTTCCCTATCACCTCTATAGTGAAAGGATCTTTCTTGAATCCATTCCTAAGAAATATTGTAATATAATTTTTGTATATTATAAATTAGTTTCTTAACTATCTCTAATGTTCTTAACGATTGTTTTATTTTGGTAGTTTTTGTATCAAGATCTTGTTGGAACTATAACAAACATGCATGGAAAAAATATTGTATTTGAGGTTACAAACAATAATTTTGAACTCCTTGATTGTACATGTGTAAGGTTCCATATTTTAGTTTAAAGGTAATATTCAAACATATGTAAACTCCATGGGATATTTTTTGTGAAGTGAATCTATAAGGTGAATATCATCATTTAATTGAATCCCTAACCTTTATTGCATTAAATGATGATAGAGAAAAGACTAGATTTTTTGCAAAGTTGTTGATGAGAAGTGCATTGTCCAAATTTCTATGTTTGGGGGTTGGATTTTTGGTTTTGTGTGCCTTGATAACACTATGCCTCCAACAACAAGAGGATTGTAAATGGAAAAGGTACATAATATATTAGATTATCAAATCAATAATAGATTAGTTGTCTCAATACTTGACTATATAAAGAATCTTAAAAATGACAAAGGAGATGATAGTGATAAAGAAGAGAGCATAGAAAGGAGAGGAAGGGAAGAAGAGAAACCTTTGTATGAGAAATATTCTAGTTATTGAGGTCTCTTATGAATATTGGTAGAGGGACTTGTTGGTTGATGTTTTGATGCACTTCTTAATTTAGGTGAAAATCCAAGATGAAGCTATACCTAGCCCTCAAGAAATTAATTCCAAAATGGAGATTTACCATCCCAAAGATATTTTTAACCATGTCATGGCCATGCACATGATAAATAAATGACTTTAATGTAGGTTTTTTTCAAATTGATCAATGGCGTACAATACTTGACAAAATTTCTAATATCCAAGGGATTAATTTCTCATAAACAGTCATTTTTTTTTCATATAGTAATGCATAAGCAAAATGATCCAAACATTTATTGTCATGAAATGAAACATCCAACTCAATAATAGAAAAGTATCAACTTGTAAGCTTAAAATTCCAACCTTAAAATAGCAATATGCAAGTTTTCCATCCTAATCTAACCCTAAACTACTCATATCTAAAAAATAAAATGCCAAAGATATGAAAGGAAATAAATGGTTTAGATACAAAATAAACTAAGAAGTTAAATAGTTTTTCCATATTTTAGCCTCAACAAAGGATGGATAGTTCTCCAAATATAACCATTGATGTGTTGATCCTAAAAATTAACAATTAAGCTTAAAAAAGGTGTAATATCCTAGGGATATTGTCCATGAAAGTTGCTAAATTTTTTTTTAGGATCTCAATAATTCTCAAACCTATGATCCATCTACTTTTCCAAGAACTAATCAAAGGTTCTAGTAATTTCTAAAACATACGATCCATATAATTTTCCTTTTCTTCTTAAGTTTTGTTTCTTTTTTATTAATGTATTTTTACTTTTCCTCTATAATGGGTTTACCTTATAACTAGGAACATATTAGATATTCCTTTGGTTCTGGGAATCAATGAATGCTCTAATTTGTTCATAAGTAAGGAAAATAATCCACTTTTCCTTAAAACTTGTCCATTTGGATATGAAAATGAAAAATTTAAACTTAGACAAACCATTTTAAACCCTTTTCAAGATGAAATTTAAATGATCTATGTATCCAAGTTTGCTTCATTTATTTTGGGGGTTCTCACCCTATAAGGAGCTTCCTTGTATTATATAAATTCAACACTTATTAAAGGAGGATAAGAAACTAAGAATGTTTTTGAAGGTTGTGGTAGTTATTGGAATCATTGTTTTCACTAATTCTTCTTTTCTTGCCTTTAAGAAAATGAAAAATACTTCAAGCCATTGGGGATGAAGACTGAAACTAGAACTTTTTAGGATTTCCTATAGTTCTAGGAATCCACAAAACTTTTGATTTATTTTATTTTTCTTGAAATATCCTTGTGAGTGATAGCTAATAAGTAAGAACCTTAACCTAATAAATGTTTTCTAAGTTCCTAGAACCAACTATATCTCATACAAGAAAATAAATGCCATTAAATTTTACAAAAAAGGAAAGTGAAATACTCATGATATAGTACTAACTAACAATTAAAGATTTCTTGAGAGGCTAGGAAATCCAAACAAATGTGTTCCTAAGGAGATAAGAATATTTGACAAAGGAGTTCAACAAAGAACTAGAACCTTTGATCAAGATGTTCTTGACCAACACAAAAGATTCAATTTACTCCAAAAACTTAGAGGGCTTTTGGGACTTGAGTAGAGATATTTGAGGAAATAAATTTGACAAAATGTGAAAAAAGGATTGAATGACTCCCAAACTCAAAAAATTGTAAAAGATGAAGAGTTAAAATTCTGACAAGGTGTTAGGAAAATACATCTTAGGGTAACCATGTCTAATATAACTTTCTATTGAGAAACATAAACATGAAAAATTTATTGTTGTTATTATTATTATTATTGTTGTTGTTGTTGTTATTATTATTATAAATAGTAGAAGTTTTCCTTTGCTTGGCTTCTTTCTTCTTCCATACCTTCTTTCATTTTTCCTCTTGATAGACAAAATTTGGTCATCGTCATCGTCATCTTCTATTTTATATTTTCCCTCCTCAAAATAAGGACTATTTGAGTCAACTTCCTCCAAGAAAGAGTTATCATTATCTGAATTTTCAATAACAGGGGGGATCTTAGCTTTTCCATTGGACAACTTGAGATGTTCTATTATGAAAGAACTAACCCTTCATGGAAGATGAGTTTTTTTAATTTTTCTATGATCTCTAGTACCCAACCCCAACAAAGACAAGAGATAAAAAGGAAAATATTCTATATCTTTATGTATAAAGTGATTCAGAAGACAAAAATGATGCTTGTAAATAATAAAGTAACAACCATCTAGAGTAAAGTACTGAATGATTACCTTTAAAAGTGTCACCCAAAGAGGTTTGATGAACTTCATTTTGTAACTTTCATTGGTTTTCTTTTTCAAATGTTTGCCCTCCTTTTTTTGGGTAAAATTGTGGACCTCCACATCAAAGGATTTCCTATCCTTGAAATTGTTTTTTTCCTTTCATGGAAAGTCCGATCACATTCTCTAAAAGATCCTTCGTAATGTTGAACTTTTTCCCATAAACCTTGATCTGCCTATCCCACCACCCTTGAACAAACCCCACCTTTACACCAAATACACTAAATTATGATGATTTTCTTCACCTCATCACAAGTGAGTGGATCCAATATTTTTCTATCTCCTCCCATGGATAAATACCTAATCTTCATAGATCTTACAGTTGTGTTAGCATCCTTGATGCTGTTCATATTGGTATCTTAGTTTTTGGATCCAATTGTGTAGAATTTTTTACCATCAATGTTTCAGATCATAGTACATGATCCATCATCAGGATGTCAGAGAGAAAGAGAAAGAGGAACATGAAATGGTAGATTGCAGATCTAGCACACAATAAAAGGAGGAGGGATAAGGGAAGAGGAGAGAGAGAGAGAAGAGAGGTACACAAGGATAAAAAATAAATAAAAAATGGTCTGTTGTACACCTCAACACTATTATTTATTTATTTTTTATCTTTGTGTTGAGGTGTAGGACATACCATTTTTTATTTATTTTTTATCCTTGTGTACCTCTCTCTCTCTCTCTCTCTCTCTCTCTCCTCTTCCCTTCTCCCTCCTTTTATTGTGTTCTAGATCTGCAATCTACCATTTCATGTTCCTCTTGCTCTTGCTCTCTGACATCCTGATGATGGATCATGTAGTATGATCCGAGACGTTGATGGTAAAAAATTCTACACAATCGAATCTAGAAACTAAGATACCATACTTATGGATTGTGGAAATCTAATAGATTTGGCTGTTCATATTATTAATTGTGTGCCCAATTAAACCACAAATAACACTCAAATTACCCATCAAGTGTGTGGTAATTATGAGGAGTAAAGATAGGAAAAGTTGACACATAATTATGTAAACTTAAGCTTGATACTTGAGCATTTTGCATGTCATAGGCAATTAAGTCTTTAGTCTAGGTTCACAAGATATCATTGCTTCATCACTTCATTTAATTATTACTATAGATCCCAATATTGACAAGGGAGTCAACAACCCTATTTAATTCCCTAAATACATGGGAGGTTATACACACTATCAAAGTTTTTTATAATATCAACTAAGTCTTTAATCCAATTCTCAATGGCCAGTCTGAGTGTTATTCTGGTTGGTGCTTTATCTTGTTTTGTGGAAGATTAATTCATAGTTGTACCCTTTGAAGTTGATGTTATCAATTATTTTCTATAGTTCATGAGTGTAGTGGAGTGGTGGAAGTTTTATGTATACTTCGATGTCAGTGGGATCTTATGCTTGTGTTCTTTGGACTAGTGCATAATGCAATTTGACTTGTTTCCTTTCTTCCATAGGTGGCATGTTGGAGGATGATAGGGTTTATTTGTTGAGATGACTGATATCTTGGATGTTGTTGAAGGTGCCTTGATGAAGCACAAGAGCATGTTTTGGGATCTATATGTTTCATGGTTGGAAATGATCTGATATTTTTTCATTGGGGTGACTCTTACCAATGTAAATATTGGTGTTTCTAGTGACTCTTGTAAGGTCTTTGTGAATTGGGAGATTGTTGGGATTAAGGTGCCTCAAAATTTGGATTCCCAAGTGGATTTAACTTAATTATTTTTTAATTTGTCATATGTTGTTGATTTTAATTAATTGATGTTATATTATAAGTTTCTAAATTGCATAGCTTCTAAGTTATGGGGCCCAATAGGAAGTTGGGTACAATTAGCATCGATGAGAAAGAGAGTTTGTGACACTTTTCGTAAGGAGTAATGTTTTAAGAAAATAATTGATAAGGATTCCCCCCCCCCCCCCCCCAAGTGACTAGTGGCAACATAGTTTTGTTTTTTTCTTATGCACAATTTTGGAAGATTTTTAGCAGGACCAAATCTTCCACCCAAATAGGCTTTGAGTAAAAATATAATTTTTATTTGTGAAAGTGTTATGCAAAAAGGAGCTTCTAGTTATATGTTATAGATACATTGAATGTGGATGCATTTGAGAAGATGTTAGTTTTTTCATTGTAATCTCTATAAATACAAGAGTTTCTAGAGGAGTTGTATGAGAGAGGAGTTAATTTTTACAAGGGTTATGTTGCCATATTTTCTCTAGGATGGGGTAGGATATAAATATGCATGTAAAGGTTTAGAGCCTAAATATTGTATTATAACTATATTATATTGTTGAATAATACAACGACTCTCTAGTTTTGGAGTGTGGGGTTTTCTTTTACCCAAAAGGGTTTTCCACACATAAATTATGTATTTTATGTTCTATCTGGTTATTTTTGTTTAATGATAATGTATTATTGAATCTTAATGTATGCATTCTTCTAAAACTGTCTGATCTAACAATATTTAAATATGAAAGCACTTTCTACTAAGGTTTTAAGTTTGGGAAATAAATTGTGTTTGATTTCACTTTATGGCCCGTAGTAGTATGTGTTTGTATCAACATATTGTCATTTGTTTTTGAAGAAACAATAGGTATTGGATGAACACACTGATCTTAGATTACTTTTATAGGATGCTCATTTCCCTTCAATTTTGAAGAGGATCATCGATTCTTTCTCTTCTTGCAAGTGCTCTATCCAACATTTTATGATCTATGTTGAAATGAACACAAGTTTGTCTCATAAAATGAGCCTTTCTCAAATGATGGATTACCAAGGAGATTGTAATCAATCTCTAAGTATCTTTCTTATCTTTTTCCTTGCTATACTTTCCATTAGAATTGAGAGCATTAAAAATATTTTTGACAATAATAGAATTTTTCTCTGTCTTCTTGTTAGCAAAAGTCTCATGTTTTGCATCTTTAGCAATTGTAGAAAAGGTTGGAATTTCTCCATCAATGTCTTATTACTAAATTATTTCTTAAAAATTTGTGTAGCCCACAACCAAATGGTTCATGTTGACATCTTGCCTTCAAAATTGTCTATAATGTTCTCATTGATTTCAAGTAACCATTTTTGGGTTCTTGAAGCTCTTGAATTTGGAATTTTTCTTTCTTCCACACAAGGGTCTTCATTTCTCATGTAATTTGGTGATACATAACATTGAATTGGTTCAACATCTTTATTTTATTGAAATGAAAATTCCAATATTCACTTTCAGTGTCAACATATTCATATTTAATTCGATGTTGAATATTTTGAGTACCAATTTCAACATTTTCATTTCCAATTTGAATATCATGTTCAACATTTTCAATATCAATCTCTACATTTTCATTTTCATTTTTTATATCATGCTAAAAAGTTTCATATTTAGTTTCATCTTCACTTGAAATAACATTTACAGGTGGAGTAGAGGTCTCACCTTCACCAAGGTTTGACATACCTTGTCTTCTCTTCCAATGAATTTTTCTATCTCTTTCTATATATGCTTCAATTTGGTATTTTGTGAGTTTGCTCTTATGGTTTTTGTTACTATGAGAACTCCTCCCCATTATACCTCCAAAAAGATGCTAAAAAATGATTGCTAAAGATAAATTTGTGTCAATGTGAGCACTAAAAGTAAAATTTTATTTGTATTAGTCTAAAAACCCATATTTTTCATCCACAAAAAAGAATGTAGGGACCCTTTGAATGCTCAAAATTACCCGCTATCCTCTATTATGTGGCCCAAGAAATAAATATTAGATAATAACCAATATCCATTATCTATTATTAACAGATATTAGTTACCTTCTTGCAAAGGGCACCAACACAGTTCCTTTCTAAAAGGTAACATATATTGGTTATTAACTTATATCCGTTACCTTTTTGTAAAGAAACTACACACATGTTGGTGCTCTTTCTAAAAGGTAATAAATATCAGTTATTAACCTATATCCATTACTTTTTTGGTAAGAACACCAATATTTTGGATATTCACGCAAACATTTTTTAGGAATTGATATCAATTAATATCGGTATCAGTTCCTAAGAAATCATGTATAATACATAATACATAATATATAATTTATATTGTTTCTAGGTTGGAGAGATACATGATGAAAGAGGGAAAAGGGAGAGCGACAAGGAGAGGGACATAGAGGGTGAGAAGGGGAAAGTGATAGGGGAAAGATAGGGATGGAAGGGAAAAAAGAAGGGGTTGGCAAGGGAGAGGGGGAAAGAGGGAGATAAGTAGAGAGAGAGAGAGAGAGAGAGAGAGAGAGAGAGAGAGAGAGAGATCCTCATTTGTATCCCATTTACTTCATTTTGTAACTTGTTTACTTCATGTTTTTATTGTGTAAGTATATTAAGTACACTTTGGAGAGAGAGATCTAAGAATAGAGAGAAGGGAAGAGACGTGTAGAGAGAAAGAGAGAGGAAACCAATAGGATGGTAGGAGAGGATGGAGCTCAATAAAGAATTACTATGTGGGAGGAGCAAGTTGGGTACAAATAAGTGTACAAGGTGGGAGGGATAGCAAGATAGGTATACCTATAGCTAGAGGGAAAGAGTTCCCAAATGGGAGATTATATAAGAGATTGAGGGAAACATAATTTATTCAATATTAAATATTATATCAAAGATATATATATATATATATATATATATATATATATATATATATATATATATATATATATATATATATATATATATATATATATATATATATATATATATATATATATATATATATATATATATATATACACTAAATATTATACATAATTGTATAAGAGATTATAACATATTATATATTATAGAGAAATAATTTTATTATTATTAATTTTATGTATAATTGAAATAAACTAACTAATAAATGTTTGGAATAAATAGTGTACATTGCAAATATCTGATATTATTGGACATCCGATAATGAAAAATATCAGACATCTAATAAAATCAGATATATGAATTATCAAGAATTGGATATTTGATACTTACAAAAATATATGATATTGGATAATATCAGATATCCTCTAGCTACAAATATTTGATAATATCCAATATTTGTTATCTCTTATTAAAACTGCAGCCTTGGGACTCACCTTAGGACTGCTTTGGGATTTGGCTAGGACATGCCAAACTCAGAAAGTCAACACAAAAATCATGTTTAGGAGTTTTTCTTTCTTTACCATACTTTTCCATGTGGCTAACAACTTTTTTTACCTAAAATTGTTAAAATGAAAAGGGTTCCTAAAGGAGATTGTCAACTTTCCACCAATATAAAGTATTCCTTATTTTAAATTTAACAAATAATTATTATTCATTTCCTACACGAATTACAACTAAAGTCCTGATTGATTGGCTGATTGAAATACATCTATAACTTTCAAATGGTCTCACATTTTTTGAATTTGAAACATGTGTCACATTCTATGCTTTACATACTGGGTGTATATGTGGTGTATCCACAAATATAGTATGCAAAAAAGTGTTCAACATATGAAAAAAAGTTAAAAAAATCAATAACTCAATTGAGTTTTTTAAAATTTGAAATAACTCGATTAGGTTATGGCTTTGTAAATACCAAGCCTAATTTTTAAAAACCTAATTAGGTTATGTAAAACTTAATATAATTTATTTCTACGGCCAAAGGGGCATTTTAAACCAATATTTGTGGACTGAGAATAGAGATAGGAAGCCGAAAAGAGTAGAACCCGATCGATTTTCATTGAATATTTGATTTTTTTAGCATTTTCAACAAATTTCACTGTGCCACATTCTTCTAAAGGTTATTATTTGATTTTTTAATATTTTTATTTAAAATTGAATTGTAATTCAAGTTTTTTTTATGGATTTTGTATTTTTTTATTAAATTCATAACAGGTACTTGAAACATTGCCCTCCAAAAAAACACACAACAACAAGTCTCTAAGTAACAACAATAACAAGGCCCTAAAAATGCTTTCCCTCAACAACAATAAGAGCCCCAAAATATTGCCCCTCAACAAACATAAGAGCCTCAAAACCCTCCACCTCCTCTAGTAGACCTTGTACAAACCACACAAGAGGATCTCTTAAATTTCCTATCATATAATACAACCCAAATTTCTTAGATAGTGAATAGGTTGAGGTCCTTCCGGCATGAGCATCATTCATCCCTTTCTACAACCCTAGAATTAATGGTTGATAGTGCCAAGGAGGTATCCAGACAAGTTAGAAAATAGGGCACATATACGGATAGATGTCATACATTCTATTATGATGGGTTGTCATATGATGAGGTGAAAAGAACATTCATACGTAAAGATGATATATGTGCTATTTTCATTGAGCCTAAAACCAAGCATACCTTACCTCTTTATTCAAAGAGGTTTCCTATACATTGGTGTAATTACAGTAGGCTGAAAAATATTTTTTTGGGATAGGTGGTATATGGTCTTTGACCTACCACCATGTAATAATTATGAGGTTCCTTTATTTTTTTTTTGAGAAAATTATGTTATGAGTTTATCCTTAGCTTGAAGCCAAACTAATTTGACGTGCAAGAGTTCCAGGGTAGAGGGAGAGGCTCTACCCAGAATAGACCAAGGGCTCAAAGGGTGGTAGACCCCCAAAATAGGGTTGCTCTAGGTGTTAAACCCATGGTTCACGTTATGATACTAGTAGCCTTAAAAGAATCTATAGAGTTATAAAATGTTTAGGTGGCTACGTCATTGAATGATGTCATCATTCAACATGGCTCACAATTAGTGCAAACTTTTGGACCACAAGATGATTTAGCACCTACACCACCCACCTCATCATTAGCTACACCATTTGGCTCTTCCCAACCCATTGATCATATATTTCCTAGCTGCCAACATATATGTTTTGGGGTAGATACTAATGAGAATGAGGATGGTTACATATCCCATTTGTGTACACACTGTGGGAGTAGATGTCACGTTGCTACCATAGAGGATATAACCCTTACAAATGACTTGATGACTATGTTGTTTTCCAGTGGAGAGAAGGTGTAGGTTTTTATTTGTTTATAACATTTTTTTTATTAATCACTTAAGACTTATAAATATGTATTATCCTAAAAAGTTAGCACCCATAATTAGATGCTTTATTAGGACCTATTAGACCCCATTTTAGTGATTTAGAGGTCTGAATGCATGTTATGCTTGATCTTGGAAACATGTTCTTCTTTCCTTTGCATCTTCTCATCTATCCCAACATCCCATTCAACTTTTGGCCCGTTCTCCAGGATATAGGATGCGAATAGTGTCATGTCCCTGAGGATCGGGGCCTAAATTTGGCCTGAGGCCCTATGTCAGGATATTAGTAGGAGATTTGATTTCATGGTCAGCTTGGATTATTTTAAAATACTAAAATGATAGATTGAGCATACAAAAACCCGTCTTTCCTCAATGTGATATAAATTAATATCCTCAAGTATCCATTATCAAGTTCAAACATTTAGTATCAAGTTTTCAAGAAATCAAGAGAAATTGAGCAATTGGATTCAAGATTTGAAGGCAAGCATCCAAGATCAAGTTTCTCCAAGTCTCCAATTCTTCAAGATCATTCAATTCAAGGGAAATATTCTCTAATTTATGCAAGTTTCTCTCCCATGATGTCCAAGTAGAGGAATTCTCAATCAAGAAAAGAAGATCCTTCCTTTCATGCACATTCTCTTTCCTTCAATGCAAGTGATTATCAAGCATATCTACATTTAAGATCTAGGAGTGGTATTCATAGATCTACATATTTGAGAGGAAATCCTTAAGTCTACATCACATTCCAAGGTCAAATCTTTGTATTTAAATTACATTCAAGAATCTTCATGGGTATGAGCAATTTCTGTTAGACTACAACTGATTGATTACTTGGAGTACATAATGTGAAGACGATCACCGAGATACAAAGATATATGTGAGACATTAGATCAATTATTATATTGTCATTGATGCCAACTAGTTTTGACTGTACTTATCAGGATAGTTGCAAACATCTTAAGAAGGTCATATTGGTGAAGAAATGAGATGTATGAGTAAGTTATGAATATGATATTCATTGGGTAACTTATTGATGAGTCTATGAAATTATGATAGTGATTTGATTGTATTACATGATTTTGTTAAGAATTGAAGATCAAGAAAGTACACGTTAATGTGGTCGGTATATGAAGAACTTAGTATACACCAAGTAGATATAGTGTACATCAAGAAAGTGTAGTGTATATCAAGTGCAATATTAGTTGAGTAGGAAGTCACCGAAACATCACGGTATTGATCGAGTGGAAGAAATAATGTGGAATATGTGATTGTCAACTTAAGATGATGAGCTGGACAAATTGGGATGATTCCAAGGATAAAGATAAAATTTATTATGAAGATCTATGGTTGAAAAAATTCATGGTTGATTGGATGATGAAGATTAAAATGTTTCAAGGCTCAAGTTCCGAGGAAGGTTAAAGACAAAAAATCAACGATGAAGATTAAAAGGCAAAATCTATGGCTAAGAAGAAAATGGTTTATCATGTCTATTTAAGGAGACAAGAGATTCAAAAAGAGGTATGGGCATGAGGAGAAGATTGTATTCATGCAAAAATGGTCAGATAGGTTGAAGTGATAACTGAGCAATTCTACAGACTACACCAAGTGTCATAAGGAGATTAATCGAGCAGCACATAGTTGGAGGATAAAAGGAAATTGAAGAGATTATGATGGCCAGAGGTATATTGAGCTTAACATAGATCTAAATATCTGCAAAGGAAGTTGCATTTGAATCAGGTCATTTACTGTTGCATTCTAACCATTTCTACAGACAATTTATCTTAACCGAGTGGGACTTAACAATATTTATTTATTTCTATATGACATATAATGAATGTTGATTGTTTTCTTGTTGACCCAAGTGAATGTATGGTCACATAGAATTGTTAGTGATAAATCCTCTAACAAGGTCACACCTTACAGTGTGTTTTGTAACCTTTAATAGGGTTGGCTCTTAACCAAGCTCACTATAGAAGAGTGAAAATATTTTGGGTACCGGTCCTAGGTGGGTTTTCCCTTAACAGGGTTTCCATGTTAAAAATCAAGTGTTAAATGTGTATGCATGTGATGATTTGTTATTCTACTTTATAGATTACATTAAATGGTTTGATCGGTATATGCTAGTTAATTTAACTAGTAGTTGGTAAATGAATCATAAAGACACAGTCAAGTATTTACCGAGCTATTTAAGTTTATTTTTTGAATTGGTTTTATACATCTAAGAGTGTTTGGGATTGTAGGATAATTGAGCTTAACTAATTCACCCCCCTCTCATTTATCTAACAATTGGTATCAGAGCCAGATTACTTAAAGGAATAATTTTGAAGGACTTAATTTAAAGATCTAAAATATGTATAAGAGAGAGGTAATGAAGCTAAACAAAGATAATTTCTCAACATGGAAAAGCAGGATGAAGTTGTATCTATCAGGCATTGGAGATTCTGCACTATACCATTTGGAAAATGATTTCATAATTCCTACTGGTCCTTTGAATGCCAACTAGATGAAAGAGATACAAGAACATAATGCTATGATGATTGAGATTGCTTCTTCTGTATCAGATGCTGAATTTGAAGACATTAAGAATTGTACAACTGCAAAAGAGATGCATCACAAACTGACACTAGTTCATGGAGGAGATTTGAATGTGCTTAGGGAAAAAGCAAAAATATTAAGAGGAAAGTTTGATGATATGAAGATGAAATAAGGTGAAAAGATTACTTAGTACAACAACCAAATCAAGGAAGTGGTGAATGCTATCCGAGGAGAAGGTGAAATTATTAAAGAAGATATTGTGGTAAGTAAAATTATCAGAACATTGTTACTTGCCTATACTATTAGCATCTCAGCAATACATGAAATGAGAGCAGTTCCTGGTGATGATATTTCTCTTGAGAGTCTAATCAGTAGATTGACTGTATTTGAGCTTAACAACTATGCTAATAGTATTTTACCTAAGGTAGAATATGCATTTGTGTCATCTCTAAATATTGGAAGATCAAGCAATAGACATAAGATAAGAAATGAAAGTGAAAGTGAAGCTGAAGAAGATGAAATTAATGAACTTGAAGCATTAATAGATAGAAAGATACCAAAAGGAAAATGAAGATACAGAGGTAAATTACCCTTGGTATGTTTTAAATGTAAAGAGATTGATCATAGTATTGCAAGATGTTCTAATAGGAAAGATGATGAGAAAACAAGTGAAAGATCAAATGAAAGGAAGAATGACAGAAGAAATTATCAAGATCACAGAGGTAACTGACATTAAGGTAACAGAGACAACTGAGACTACAAAGATAAAGGTAAGAAGGCATGCTACCTAGTTGAAGATGAAGATGATGATATCGAGACCGAAACTGATGAAGATATATAAGTGGTGTTTGTATCATTGAAAGAAGATTCTGAAGAAGAAGAAAGACATGTTGAAAAGGCACTTATACTTGGATTATTGACAGTGGCTACACACATCATATGATTGGTGATGAAGATAAATTTGAATATCTTAAACATTATAATAGAGGATCTGTGAAAATGGGAAATAATACACCTTGCCAAGTGAAAGGTAAAGGATCTATATTACTGAATAACAAGATTAGATGTGAAAATGCTTATTGGGTGAAAGGACTTAACTATAATTTTTTGAGTGTAGCATAGTTGAATAATACAGGTTGCCAAGTTGCATTTGAGAAAAGAAAACTAAAAATATATGATGAGGCTAGAAAACTGATCGGTACTAGTGAATAATCAAAAGGTAACTTATTCTACTTGGATAATGTTGAAACTTCTTGTTTATTGGATAAAAATGAAGTTTGGTTATGGTATAAGAGGTTATGTCATGTGAACTTTGACAACATGGTTAAAATCAGTAAGAAAAGAAAAGTTAGAGGATTACCGAGTATATCAAAGCCTGACCATGTAATGTGCAAACAATGTCAAATGGGTAAAATGTCAAAGTCTAGTTTAAAAAGAAAACATTACTCATCTAATGCTATTTTGGAGTTAGTTCATACTGACTTATGTGGTCCACTGAGAAATTAGAGTTATTATGGAGATAGATATTTTATCTTATTTTTTGATGATTTCTCTAGGATGATGACTATCATGTTCTTAAAAGAAAAATAAGAACCTTTCAAAATGTTTAAGTGGTACAAAGAAAAAGTAGAAAGAGAAAGTGGTAAGTAACTGAAATGCTTAAGATCAGATAGAGGTGGTGAATTCATTTATGATGAGTTTACTAACTTTTGTAATGAGCATGAATAAAGAGAAAGGTATGAACACTGAGGACACCTCAACAAAATGAGATTGTTGAAAGAAGAAATAGATCAATTGTTGATTGTGATAGAACACTGATGATTGAAAAAGATGTTGCACAAAATTACTAGAGAGAAGCTGTTAGTACTGTTGTTTATACACTAAACTAAGTTCAACTGAAGAAAGAATAAAACAAGACACATTATCAGCTATGGTATGGTTATACACCTAATGTTATCTATTTTAGAATATTTGGAAGTAGATGTTACATTCTGAAAGATGACAGGAATGGAAAATTTGATTCTAAAGGTGATGAGGGAATATTTCTAGGTTATTCTACTAGAAGCAAGGCTTATAAATGCTTGAAAAAGATGACTAACAAGATGATTGAAAGTGAAAATGTGAGAGTTGATGAGTTTGCATAAAAGAATGAAGAAGAAAGTAAAAAGGAACCATAAGACTATGGTAGAATCATTTACATAGAAGACCCTGAAACTCTACCTGAGAAACAACCTGGTGTCACCGAGCAACAAAATAATGCTAACGAGTAAAAATCCTTACAAACTGAGCACCAATACTTACAAACTGAGGAAATGCAATCAATTATTGATGAGAATGATGATCATGCACCAAATGAAGAAAAAATTGAAGAACATAGATATGAGCCTATACTAGAAAAATATGTGAGAAGACACCATCCACAAGATCAAATAATTGGAGACAAAGGAACATGAATGATGACTAGAAGTAAGTTAAAGATTAATACATGTTTGGTTTGTGAATTTGAACCTAAAAATGTTAAAGATGCATTTACAAATGATGATTGGATTAAGGCAATGAATGAAGAGATTGTGCAAATACAAAAGAAAAAGACATAGACATTAGTACCAAGACCTAAAGAAAAAAATGTGATTAGCACCAAATGGATTTTCAGAAACAAATTGAATGAGAATGGAGATGCAACAAGCAAAAAAGCAACATTAGTCTGCAAAGTTATGCACAAGAAGAAGGAATTGACTATGGAGAAAATTTTGCACCCATTGCTAGAGTTGAAAGAGTGAGAATACTACTTGCATATGCTACTTATAAAAGATTTAAAGTATATCAGATGGATGCAAAATCTACATTTCTGAATGGGATACTTGAAGAAGAGGTATACATTGAACAGCCTGAAGGTTTTGTTGACCCTAATAAAAAGATCATGGTTTGTAAGTTGCACAAGGCATTATATGGACTAAAGCAAGCAATGAGAGCATGATATGAAATACTACATTCTTATCTCATAAGAATTGGATTTGTTAGAACAAGTGATAACAACAATTTATATTTGAAATGTGAAAATGATGATAAGATTCTTATTGCTAAATTTTTTGTTGATGATATTATAGTTGGAGGTCATGATACTTTATGTAAGTCTTTTTCTAATGAAATGAAAAAAGAGTTTGAAATGTCAATATTTGGGGAGATGAAATTCTTTCTTAGTCTACAAATACAAAAACTGAAGGATGGTATCACACAAACAAAGTACATTAAGGAAGTTTTGAAGACATTCGGTATGGAAGACTCAAAAATAGTTGGTACACCTACAGTAATCAGATGTAAGCTAACCAAGGATGACAAGTCCACAGAGGTAAATCAAACCTTATACAGATCTATGATTGGAAATTTTATGTATGTTGTGCACAGTAGGCTAGATCTTGCACATGTTGTTGGCATTGTAGCTAGATTTTCTGGTAATCCTAAAGAGTCACACATGACTGCTATGAAAAGAATTTTGAGATATCTCAAGAACACTAAAAATTTTGGATTGTGGTATAAGCAAGAAGGCAATTTTGAACTTAAATTTTACATTGATTTTGATTGGGCTAGACATATTGATGATAGAAAAAACACTACAGGCGGGGCATTCTTTTTAGGAGAAATATTAGTAACATGGATAAGCAAGAAACAAGGATGCATTTCTCAGTCCACTACTAAAGCTGAATATGTAACTGTTGCTTCTAATTATTCAAATATTGCATGGATAAAACAATTGTTGTAAGGTATGAAAGAAGAGCTCATTGATCCAATAATAATCTATTGTGACAATAGAAGTGCTATTAACATTTCAAAGAATATAGTGATGCATCTAAAGACAAAGCACATATCTATTAAATATCACTACTTAAGGGAGAAAGTTCAAGACAAATAGGTCAAATTGGAATATGTGAAGTCATGGGAGAAACTTGCTGATATATTCACAAAACCCTTATTGAAGGATACTTTTGAATACTTGAGAAGTAGGCTAGGGGTCCATCCCCTATCTAATAGTCACTAAGGTGATATGGGGTTGTATCAACCTACACTTAATCATAAGATATAATGATGTTGATACAAGATGTTCATGCTTTGGGATTCCCAAGGTTGTGAAGAAGATGGAAGACAAAGCTGAAACATAGAACATTTGTACATGAAAGGTACATGAATATAAACATGAGCTGAAAAGAAACTTATTTGGCTACTGAAGAGCTGATTATTCTTTTGGAATTGCTATGAAAGGGAGAGATGATCATTAAATATTCAGGAAAGATTCAAAGGGAGAAATGATAATATGAGAGAGATGATGAAATATTAATTATAAATAAAGATAACTAAAAGGGAGAGATAGATGATGCTGTGTAGTGATAAAACATATTAAATGCATAAGCTAAGGGAGAGCTTACCGAGTCACAACATATAAATCAAGTTGTAGACACTTAAGATGTTTGGTATTCTATGACATATTTTATATTGTGTTTGTGTTGCCATCAATACCAAAGTGAGAGATTGTTAGACTAAAAATGATTGACTACTTGGAGAATAGAATGTGAATATGGTCATCAAGCTACAAAGATATATGTGAGACATTAGATCAGTTATTATATTGTCATTGATGTCAACTAGTTTTGACTATACTTATCATGATAGTTGCAAACATCTGAAGAAGGTAATATTGGTGAAGAAATGAGATGTATGAGTAAGTTATGAATATGGTAGTCATTGGGTAACTTATTGATGAGTCTATGACATTATGATAGTGATTTGATTATATTAATACCAAGTGCGATATTAGCCAAGAAGGAAGTCATGGACACATCATAGTGTTGACCAAGTGGAAGAAATAATGTGGAATATGTGATTGTTGACTTAAGATGATGAGCTATAAAAATTGGGATGATTCCGAGGATAAAGATAAAATTTATTATGAAGATCTACAATTGACAAAATTCAAGGTTAATTGGATGATGAAGATTAAAATTTTTCAAGGCTCAAGTCCTGTGGAAGGTTAAAGAGGCAAAATCAATGATGGATATTAAAAGGAAAAATATATGGCTAAGAATAAAATGGTTTATCATGTCTATTCAGGGAGACAAGAGATTCAAAAAGAGCTATGTGTGTGAGGAGAAGATTGTATTCATGTGAAGCTGGTTAGACAAGTTGAAGTGAGAACTGAGCAATTCTATAGACTACACTAAGCATCAAAAGGAGATTAAATGAGAGAATAGAGTTGGAGGATAAAAGGAAATTGAAGAGATTATGATGGATAGAGGTATATTGAGCTTAGCATAGATCTAAATATCTACAAAGGAAGTTGCATTTGAATCAAGTCATTTATTGTTGCATTCTAACCATTGCTACAAACAAAATCTCTTAACTGAGTGGGACTTAACAGTCTTTATTTCTATCTTTATGACATTTAATGAATGTTGATTATTTTCTTGTTGACCCAAGTGAATGTATGGTCACAGAGAACTGTTAGTGATAAATCCTCTAACAAGGTCACACCTTACAGTTTGTTTTGTAACCTTTAATAGGGTTGGCTCTTAACTGAGCTCACTTTAGAAGAGTGAAAATATTTTGGGTACTGATCCTAGGTGGTTTTTCCCTTAACAAGGTTTCCATGTCAAAAATCAAGTGTTAAATATGTATGCATGTGATGATTTGTTTTTGATTAGGGTAAAAATAGGTTTTGAAGGGGCCCTGAAACCCTTTACAGGCAAATTTTGGTGGGAATCTAAAACCTGACTAAGATGAAACTCTACTAAAGAATGGACTTTTAAAACCAGTAGACCCAAGATAGAAAAAAACTAGTAGATGACCAAGAATAAACACTATAACCCTAGCTACCCAAAGAGAAAGCAAAATCCTCACATCATTACATTAACTAGAGTGTTAAGACTCCCCAAACAAAACTCTAGTGTTTTGACATGGATCCTAGAACCAACAATACCAACATCAAAGAGAAATAAAGCCCCAACCCTAGCCTTTAGCCCTAAACAAAAACAACCAGCCTTTAGAATGGGCCCTTGAAAACTATCAGCATCCACCTGCAGGTACCAACCAACCACACACAATAAACAACACCAAGAAATGGAAAATCCATAGATTCCCTCTTCCTTATCAAAAGTAAAAGGTCTGATTCCTTCTAGCACCAAAGGAATACTTCCAGCACTTTTCTGCCATCTCAACATAGCCCACTCAATCTACAAAAAACCAATCCCCAACCATTTCATGCAAGTCCACATGTGGATATAAGAGGGAGGAGACCACACTCCACTACCAACAACCTCCTCCCAGCAATTGTTGACCACCTCAATAGACTGAGCCCTCACCTCAATAGAGTCATCCACCTCAATAGAACATGAGGGAGAAGAGAACTGAAGTATAGGGACAATCCACCACTAGATAGCCACACGAGAAGCCCCCACCTCAATAGGGGTATACTCCACCTCAATAGGAGTATAGAATAGAGGAAATAAGACAAAATGAGGTTCATCCTTGAAATATAAATCTTCCAAGAATAAGGGATAATAAAAAACAACCGGCCTCAACTCAAATAAATAGGGAGAGAAACAAACAACCCAAATAATGACCATCCATTCATCCATCACAAAAGGAGTGAACCCCCATCCCAAGCCAATCCAAACCAAGGTCCTCATGATAGCATTAACCACCTTGGACAAATCCTTACTGCCTCCAGGAAATTTAGCCAACCATCTAACCATAACAAGGTTTCTAAAAATAAGAAACCCTACATCAAAAAATATGCACTCAATACCAAGAGGCAGGTTGCTCCAAGGCCACAAACTGGAGAAGCAAAAAGAAAATATGCTTGAGCTCCCCCCTTACTTTTTCATCTGACAAGATCTTTCCAAGGCTATGATCCCTTGATTCACTACCCTTAAAAGAAATGAATGGGAAAATAGACTACCCCAAAATCCCACTCCCTAGCAGCTTTGGTACATACAACACACACCACTCACATGGGCCTGCAATGGTCTCTTCCACCATCATCTCCTCCATGAAAAAGAAGGACCCATTGAAGTCCCCAACCACTAGCTGCAACAACACGGGCAAGATTTTCTACCCCATCTTCTTCTTTGCTATCTTCTTCTTATTCCTCTTTGCTCTGTGTCCCTCCTGCTCCTGCAAAAACCCTAGTGCAGCACCCGTATCTCGCTCCTGCGCTATTCACTCCATCGCTACTCGCTCCATTGCTACTCACTCCACATACATGTGATGATTTGTTATTCTACTTTACATATTACATTAAATGGTTTGATCGGTATATACCAGTTAATTTAACTAGCAGTCGATAAATGAAATAGAAAGACCCAGTCAAGTGTTTACCGAGCTATTTAAGTTTATTTGTTGAATTGGTTTTTTACATATGAGAGTATTCGGGACTGTAGGATAACTGGACTTAACTAATTCACCCCCCTCTCAGTTAGCTAACAATTTCTACATCCATCCATGAGGGTTTATGCACGGTGAATCAATTATTTATATTTTTACATACTTTCCTTTATATAATTTCATTTCATTTTCAAGGATGATTCCTAAACAATTATTTTACCAAGGAAAACCCCTTCAGACCAAATTTTCTCCATTTTTATGTATGCAAGAACATGTTACAAAGGTGTTGGTTAAGATCTAGAAAAATTAGGAATAGTTGATAGACCCCTAGAAAATTAAATCAAAAACACCAAGGACAAGTCACCATTTTTAATTTTGTCCCTAAGTAAAGGTCTCCATTTCAATCTTGTACCTTGCATTTTGATCCTAGATTTCAACATGTTAGAATTGCATTCTAGTTTCTATTTCTGTACATTTCAACTCTTTGTTAGTTCGTATCAGTCTGTTATTTCTAGTTTTTTAGTAAATTTGATTAATTAATAAATAAATTACTCTATTTCATCATTACATATTTTAGAGAAGGATCCCTGTCCCATTTAGCATTTGAGTCTTGTCTTGAACCTAGTGGGGCATCTTCCTTCTGAAACATACAATTCATGAAAAGGAGAAGTGATTTATCCATTTACACATTACTTCCTTTTTCATTTTGTACATTTTGGTGATCCTGATGCATGACATTTATTTCTAGTTTGGTGTTTAAATCTGCTTTGTATGCATTGCATAAATTACTATTTATATCACATCTTTTCTATATTATATGAATTTAGATATATCTTTGCATTAGAGCTTTCTATATTTGACGGTTAGATGTGATTTTCATTAAATTTTCTATTTTTCTTAGTTGAATTTCATATCTCTTTAAAAATCTATATTTTCATTAGATCTATCTCTCTTTCATTCTCTTGTGCATGAATTTTATTAGATTGAGTCCTACCTATAACATTCTAGTGAGAAGTGGTAGACTTATGAGTTTCTTTGATCTTATGTCCTCTATTTTTCCTAGAAATATTGATGATACCAACATGCCTACCAATGACATTAATCCTATTATTGAGAAAAAATCTTCCCACTCTTCTCATGATAAATATGAGGCCTTAAGAGTCCCTCCTATGCAAGTTCAAAAACTTTCCAATGACTATGAAAAATTTGAGCAATGGTTAAGACAAGAAAACTCTAATCCCGAGGTCATATCCATTGTAGAAGGTTTGAAGAAGATAATTTATAATGATGAACACGGTGTTAATATCTTGTATAGTATCTCTCATCTTATTGATAACCATATCAAGCTTATTAGAGATTTTGCCTAATATATAGGTTTCATTCCACCTACTACTAGTGTTGAGACTGTTAGATAACTGAGAGGGGGGGTGAATTAGTTAAGTCCAGCTATCCCACAGTACCAAATATTCCCTGATGTATAAAAAAAATCTTTCAAATAATTTAATCAACTCGGTAAAACTTTAACTGTTCCTTTCTGTTCAATTACCGAATAGTAGTAAATTAACTAGTGTATATATCGATCAAGCAGTAATAGTAAAGTGTAAAGTAAAATAACAATTCATCACATCCATACACATATAACACTTTAATCTTTAACATGGAAACCTTGTTAGGGGAAAAACCACCTGGGACCGGTAACCCAAAATAATTTCACTCTTCTAAAGTGATCTCAGTTAAGAGCCAATCCTATTAAAGGTTACAATAACGCACTGTAAGGTGTGACTTGGTTAGAGGGTTTATCACTAACAGTCCTCCGTGACCAAACATTCACTATGGGGTCAACAAGAAAAAAATCAACATTCATTGAATGTCATATTGAAATATAAATATTGTTAAGTCTCACTCGGTTAAGAGATTTATCTGTAGCAATGGTTAGAATGCAATAGTAATGATCTAATTCAAATACAACTTTCTTTGTAGATTTTTAGATCTATGCTAAGCTCAAAATACCTCTAGCCAATGTACTCAAGTTAATTCCTTTGTATCCTCCAACTCTATTCTACTCGGTTAATTCCTTTTTCTGATGCTCGGTGTTGTTTGCAAAATTTCCCGATTTCATCTTCAACCTGTTTGACCAGCTTTGCATGAATGTAATCTTCTCACGTGCATTAAAAAATTCAATATGAATCTCTTGTCTCATTTTATAGACATATTAAACCATTTTATTTCCACCCATAGATTTTTCCACTTAATCTTCATCGTTGATTTTGCCACTTCAACCTTCCTTGAAACTTGTGTCTGTAACATATTTCATTCTCCATCATCAAACCATCCTTGAATTTTGTCAGTCATTTGATCGTCATAACAAAATTTATCTTAACCTCAGAATCATCCATAATTGTCCAGCTCATCATCTTTACTTTATAGTCAAATGTTCCATTTATTTCTTTCACTCGGTCAATACTGTGATGTGTCAGTGACTTCTAACTCAGTTAACACTATACTTGGTATACACTATACTTTCTCAGTGTATACTAAGTTCTTCATTTACCAACCTCATAAACTTGTTCATTCTTGATCTACAACAAAATAGTGTAATACAATCAAATCACTAACATAATATCATAGACTCATCAATAAGTTACCCAATGAGTACCATATCCATATATTTCTCATACATGTCATCTTCATGTTAATATCTCATTCCTTCATCATTATTTCCTTCTGTTAGATAACTAACAGGGGGGGGGGGGGGTGAATCAGTTAAGTCCAGTTATCCTACAGTCCCAAATATTTTCTGATGTATAAAACAAATCCTTTAAACAATTTAATCAACTCGACAAGATATCAATTGTGCCTTTCTCTTCATCTACTGAATAGCAATAAATTAACTAATGTACTTACCGATCAATCCAGTTATAGTAACGTGTAAAGTAAAATAACAATTCAACACATCCATACATATATAACACTTTGATTTTTAATGTGGAAACCCTGTTAGCGAAAAAACCACCTGGGACTGGTAACCCAAAGTAATTCACTCTTTTGAAGTGATCTTGGTTAAGAGCCAACCCTGTTAAAGGTTACAAAACACACTGTAAGGTGTGATCTGGTTAGACACTAACAGTTATCCCTTGATCAAACATTCACTATGGGTTCAACAAGAAAAAAATCAACATTCATTGAATGTCAAATTGAAATATAAAGACTATTAAGTCCCACTCAGTTAAGAGATTTATCTCTAGAAATGGTTAAACTGTTATAGTAATGATCTGATTCAAATACACCTTGTTTCATAGATTTTCAGATCTATGCTAAGCTTAAAATACCTCTGGTTAATAATCTCAATTCAATCTCTTTGTTTCCTCCAACTTTGTTCTACTCGATAATTGCTTTCTTTGACGTTCGGTATTATTTGTAGAATTGCTTGGTTTTGTCTTCAACTAGTTTGACCAGCTTCACATGAATTCAATCTTCCCATGTGAAATCTCCTGCAACAGACTCAATAATGAATCTCTTGTCTCTTTTTATAGACACATAAACTATTTTATTTTCATCCATATATTTTTCCTCTTAATCTTCACTGTTGATTTTGCCACTTTAACCTTCCTCGATAGTTGTGTCAATAACATGTTTCATTCTCCTTCATCCAATCATCTTAAAATTTTGTCAATCATTTGATCATTATAACAAACATTATGTTTTACCTTAGAATCATCAACAATTGTCTAGCTCATCATCTTTAGTCGGCAGTCATTAATTCCATTTATTTATTTCACTCAGTCAATACCACAATGTGTCGGTGATAACTAACTCAGTTAACACTGTACTCGATATACACTACACTTGCTCGGTGTACACTACTCCAACTCAGTGTATACTAAATTCTTTATTTACCGACCATATAAACTTGCTCATTCTTGATCTTCAATTCATAATAGAATCATGTAATCAAATCACCAACATAATGTCATAGACTCATCAATAAGTTACCCAATGAATACCATATCCATATCTTTCTCATCCATCTCATATTCATTTAGATATCTCATTCCTTCACCATTATTTCCTTCTTAAGATATTTGTAACCATCATGATAAGTATAGTCAAAACTAGTTAAAATCATTGACAATACATTAGCTAATTTAATGTCTCACATATACCTTAGTAGCTCGGTGATGATCAATCACTATCTTTCAATCTTCAAGATGTTCAATCAGTTGTAGTCTATCAATCTCTCCCTTTGGCATTAATGGCAACATAATATGAAATATGCCATAGAATACCAAACATCTGTTCTACAACTATGTATGCAAATGCTGTAGCTCGATAAGCTCTCCCTAGCATATATATTTAATATGTTTAATCACTACATAACATCAATATTATCCCTTTCGGTTAGCTTATGTTCTAACTGACATCTCTCTGTTATTCTCTCTCCCTTTAGATTTAACTTGAATATTTCATGCACTTCCTCTCCCTTTGACAAAAATACCAAAAATAAATTAAATAGTTCTACAATAGCCAAATCAATGACTGTTATTCAGTTTAGATCAAGTACCTTGCATGTACTGATATTCAATTTTAGTGTGTCTTCCATCTTTCAATTTTCAAAACCTTAGGAATCCCAAAGTGTGAACATTATGCATCAACATCATTAGATATTCTGATAAGGTATAGGTTGATGCAACCTCCATATCACCTTAGTGACTGATAGATAGGGGATGGACCCCTAGTCTACTCCTCAAGTATTCAAATGTATCCTTAGGTAAGGGTTTAGTAAATATATCAACAAGTTTCTGTTGTGATTTTACATTCTCCAATCTTACTTTCTTTTCTTGAACTTGTTCCCTTAAGTAGTGATACTTAATAGAAATATGTTTTGTCTTTGCATGCATCACTAGGTTCTTAGAAATATTGATTGCACTTGTATTATCACTGGGTTAGTGATTTCCTTATTCATACCTTCCAAAAGTTATTTTATCCATGCAATGTTTGAACAATTAGCAACAACAACATATTCTGCTTCTGTAGTGGATTGAGAAATGCATCCTTGTTTCTTACTTATCCAAGTCACCAACCTTTCTCCCAAAAATAATTCTCCGCTAGTAGTGCTCTTTCTATCATCAATGTTTCCAACCCAATCTAAATCTGTGTAAACTTTTAGTTCAAATTTACCTTCTTTCTTATACCATAAACCATAGTGTTCAGTATTCTTCAAGTATCTAAAAATTCTTTTCACAACTCTCATGTTTGATTCTTTAGGATTAGCAAAAAATCTTGCTACAATTCTAACCACATGTGTAATATCTGGTCTACTATGCACAACATACATCAATTTGTCAATCATTGATCTATACAATGTTTGATTTACCTTGGTTGTCTTGTCATCCTTTGTCAATTTTCATTCAATGACCATAGGTGTACCGACTGGTTTTAAATCCTCCATACCGAATGTCTTCAATACTTCTTTGATATACATTGATTGTGTGATGTATATGTGGTGTAGTGCACCTAGGACACCTCCATGGAACTTATAGAAGGATACAAAAGGAGATAGGATAGAATTTGGATCCATTTGGATTAAGAAATGTAATAAAGACTATTTGTAAGGTCAATTGGATCTAAGGTGATGTTATAAACCTAGATGCCAAATGGAACCAAGGGCCTTAGCTAGGTAGGATAGGTGATTTGTAAGGGAATTATGTGGATTTGGTCTTAATATGGATAAATTTTATCCATTTTTTTTTAGATAGGTCTCATAAGAGCATTTGAATCAAAATACAAATGTTGTCATGCAAAACTAAAGAGTTGTCATGCAACATAGAAAAGTTACTCGATAACTTTTGAAAAGTTTCTCAAAAAGTGTAAAATAATTGATAACCATTTGAAAGTTGTTTATAGCCATTGGTATGAGTCTATTTAGACACAAGGAGTTTGTACATCGAAGGGGGATGTCAGATTGTATGGAGGAGTGAAGAGAACTAATATCAAACCCTGAATTTCTGGAAATTTCTCTATTTTTGTGCATGACATGGATCAACATGGGCATAAAATGATATGATTTTGTAAGTTTTGGTTAGAGGATATTTTATTTTGTTAAATTCCTTTGATTTGAAGTGATTTGAGTTTTATTTGTGCAAGATATCCAAACTTTGGTGTAGACTAGTCTGTGAAACCCTAAATTTGAGGGTTTGGGTGAAATGACCCTCTAACTTGCAACTCTACCATGGGATTCTCTTGGCCCTATGGGAAATGAAATTTAGGGGAGTTATCTTAAGGATTAAAGAGACTTAGGGAAAGGGGAGTTGGTTTACCATATTTCCAAGCCGTCCCTAGGCTAAACATCTCTACGTGTTTAGCCAGGAAAGCGGAAAAGAAGTGGAGATAGTCAAACAATTGGATTGAACGAACTTGGTGAGTGGGAGATTTTGATCATTATAAGATAGTAGATGATTTATAAGGCCTTGGGAAGTTTCTAGGAACCCATCCATTTTTACTTGCTTGGTTATCCACACCTAGTTTGGCCAATTAGGCATGTGAACCTAGTAGGTGTTGAGGGGTGCTGGATTGGAATTAGACCAAGTCCCTTTGGAATCCATTAGAGATTTGAAAAGGGTATCCAAATATATGGAGAACTTATCAATTTGTTTAGGAATTTTGAGAGTGAATCACCAGAAACCAGTGAATTGGGGCTAGTAGAGATTGGGGCTGGAGTTGAGAAAGTTGCATTGTGGGCATGGAAGGACTTACTATGGGGTTGTATCTCAGTAAATTGAGTCCCTATAGACTGTCTCCATCCTTGATTTGAAGATACTAGTAGTGAGGGACAGTTTTCCCTACTTTGGGCTCAATTAGGGATTGATTCCTATAAGAAGGAATAAGACTAAGTAGAACCTTAGAATAAGGTTGAGGTGTCTAAAGGATAAGCTAGACCCTGAGATGTAGTAGTGGTTGTGGAATCTACATCAATATGCCTTCATTCTATTGTAATATTTGCAAGCCAAGAAAAAATTTAATCTCACCAAACATTGATATTTCAAATTCTTTCCTTATTTCATCAGCAAATGATTTGCATAAGTTATCATGTCCTCCAAATATAATATCATCAACAAAAATTTAAGCAATAAGAATCTTGTCATCAGTTTCACCTTTCAAATAAAAATTGTTGTTTTCACTTGTTCTAACAAATCCAATACTGATTAGGTAAGAATGCAACCTTTCATACCATGCTCTTGGTGCTTGTTTCAATCCATATAGTGCTTTGTGTAACTTACATACCATATTCCTTTGATTAGGATCAACAATACCTTCAGGTTGTTCAATGTAAACATCTTCTTCAAGTATCTCATTCAGAAATGTAGATTTAACATCCATCTGATAAACTTTAAATCCTTTGTAAGAAGCATAAGAAAGAAATATCCATACTCCTTCAAGTCTAGCAATAGGTGAAAAAATCTCACCATAATCAATTCCTTCTTCTTGTCCATAAACTTTGCATACTAGTCTTGCCTTATTCCTAGCGACATATCCATTCTCATTTTATTTATTTCTAAATATCCATTTGGTTCCAATTATATTTTTGTCTTTTGGTCTTGGTACCAATGTCCATGTTTGGTTTTTTTGTATCTGCTCAATCTCTTCATTCATTTCCTTGACCCATTCATCATTTTCCAATGCATCTCTAACAGGTTTACACTCAAATTCACAAACTAAGCATGTGTTGTTTCTCAACTTTCTTCGTGTCATCATTCCTACTTTCTTATCTCCAATTATCTATTTTTGTGGATGATGTCTCCTTACATATCTTGCAAGTATAGGTTCAGTTCTCTATTCTTCAATGTGTTCTCCACTCGGTGCATGATCATGATCTTTGTTAGTAACATTTTGCTGATTCTCAGTATGTATAGACTGATGCTCGATAGAATCACTCTGTTGCTCTGTAATTCTAGGCTGTTACTCATGTAGAGTGTCAGGTTCCTCAATGTAAACAAATCTACCATAGTCTTCCCATTCCTTTTTACTTTCTTCATCAGTCTTCTCAGCAAATTCATAAAATCTCACATTTTCACTTTCAATCATCTTGTTAGTAGCCTTATTCAAAAATTTATAAGCTTTTCTTTTAGTATAATATCCTAGAAATATTCCTTCATCACCTTTTGAATCAAATTTCCCATTTCTATCATCTTTCATAATGTAACATCTACTTCCAAATATTTTGAAATAACTCACATTAGGTGTGTAACCATACCATAATTCATAAAGTGTTTTGTTTGATTCTTTCTTTAGTTGAACTCAGTTCAATGTATAGACAAAAGTACTAACAACTTCTCTCCAGTACATCTATGCAAAATCTTTTTCAATCATCAGTGTTCTAGCACAATCCATAATTGATCTATTTCTTCTTTCAACAATCCCATTCTACTGGGGTGTTCTTGGTTCAGAAAGCTGTCTTTTAATTCCATGCTCATTAAAAAAAATTGTGAACTCATAAAAAATAGAATCACCACCTCTATCTGATCTCAAGCATTTTAGTTCTTTACCAGTTTCTTTTTCCACTTTAGATTTATACCACTTAAACATTTTGTAAATTTTACATTTTTCTTTCAAGAACATGGTAGTCGTCATTCTAGAGAAGTCATCAACAAACAAGATAAAATATTTGTCTCCATAATAAATCTTAGTTCTCATAGGACCATAGAAGTATGAACTAACTCCAAAATAGCAGTAGATGAAAAGTGTTTGCTCTTAAAACTAGATTTTGACATTTTCCACATTTGACATTGTTTACACATAACATGGCCAGGTTTAGATATGCTCGGTAAACCTCTAACTCTTCTGTTATTACTGATCTTAACCATGTTGTCAAAATTCACATGACATAACCTCTTGTGCCATAACCATACATCTTCATTTTTAGCCAAAAAAATAGAAGTCTCAGCATTTTCTACTGGCAAGTTGACTATACTGTTGTATATGACTTAATATAGTGTTGTCATTATGGCAAAAAAGTCATATAGTGTTTTGGAGTCAGCGCACATCATTAGAAGATCAGTATTTGGCTAAGTATAGAAGACTGGACAGTTAACAAAGCACCAGTAGATCAGAACATCAGGGCACGTGCGTATGATCAAGTTATGGTATGCACCCTTGAAGTTAAGCTTGTATGTATGTATTCATGCTAAGTCTAAGAGTGCATGAGCAGATGAGACTGTATCACAAAGATACATACAGTTGAAGAGGTACAACCAGTGAATGCCAAAACAAAACAGTGTATGCAACCGATAGTTGGTAATTTGATTAGTGACTATAATATTATTTTGTAAAGGCTATGTGCCTATTGTAATTAGGTTGTAGACATATAATTAACTTTGATTGTAAACACGCTTGAGCCAATTCAATTGTAAGCATTGTATGTAATCGGTTATAGGCCGACCTAGTTAATTGTTTTGGTAGTGCATATAAATATGAGATGTGCCCTTTGTAATTAGTATGGAAGTTGTTATAAAGTTGAGATAAGGAGAGAAGAAGTGTGTGAAGAGTTGTTAAGATGTATTAGATCTTTGCAAGAGGTCAAAGCATCAATGCATCAAAGGAATTGATCTGACAAGTAGTGTCACACCACCAGTTCATCCAATAGATATAGTGTGTATCTGAGATCAGAAGGTTGTAGCCTTCACCACTTGAGAAGTGAGCTCTAGGATAGTGTGTCACCACCCCTAATAGGGTTATTTTAAAAGACTCCTAATAGGGTCTGACCCTTGACAAGGTCACTGTACTAAAAGCATTGTAAAGACAACTCTTAATAGGGTTAAGGATCTTCTAACAAGGATCATAAGACACTAGTACAAATTATTAGTGGGTGTCAATTCCCACTAGGGTTTTTACCTATTTGGGTTTCCCCATAACCATATTGGTGTTATGTGTTGTGTTCATCTATTTTGTTTATGTTAATGTTCATTTTAGTACTTAAGCATTCAAGTTAAGTTTAAAGAGTAAAGTGAAAAGATTGAATATAGTGAACATTGATTCACCCCCCCTCCCTCTTAGTGTTCCCATTCCTAACAATTGGCATTAGAGCTTTGGTCCTCAGCAAAGAAGTTTAACCACTTGAGGAGATCATGGACAAGATAGAAATGAAATATTTGAAAAGAAATCTCGGAGCTAAGAAACAGAAAAGAAAACTTGGAATTTGAGTTAAAAGAAGTGAAGAATCACATTGATAAATTACACACAAGCAAGGATCTGATAGAATCTCAGTTATATGCTCCAAATCTTAAAGGAGATACTAGCGGCATCGGATTTAATGAAGCACAAAATCAGATTGATGACATGCAAGCAAGGATGAAAGCACTATAAGACACCATAGATGCTAAGGAGACTGAAAGTTAGATTAAAGATAATGTTAAACCATCCAAAGATGAGCGCAAGATAGTAGACCAAACTTGTTATGCATGTAACAAGCATGGACATATAGCAAGGAACTGTAAAGAGGTAAGACCTTTCAATGGTTACTATTATTCATGCAATAAATTTGTTTGTAAAGCTATGAATTGTAAGACAAGTCAGAAGAACAAGACTCAACATAATCAAAGAAATCAGAATCAACCAAATGTAAGAAGTTCTCAGAATGTTACATGTCAGATATGTAACTATAATGGTCACTCAGCTAGACAGTGCAAAATGGTAACCCATGTCAATGCGCCGAGGAATTTAAGGCCTCCAGTTATTTGTCACTCATGTAACAAGGCTGGACACATCTTAAAGTTCTGTAGATCAAGAACACAAAGTCAGGAAAGCCCTAAAAAGACAAAAGAATCAATACTGGATATTGAAGGAGAAGTCAAGTTTGTGGAAGCTTTAGAAGATGAGAGCTTGATTTGGTTAGAGGCAAAGAAGGATAAGGTTGATGAGAATGTATTGGATGCATCCATAGTGGATGCACCCTCTACATCCAGATGAATGACCCTCAAGGTCATAGGGGGAGCTAATTTATCTCTAGATCCCTGCGCGGCTGGTATACTCACCCTCAGAGTATGTGTGTTTATATTTAACCTTTTGGAAACTAGCAAAACCTATGTGTAAGAGAACACTAGCTGTTTGATAGCATAATGAAAGTTTGAGATTTTCAATGAAATTCTAGTTTATGCGGTAAGCATTAATGGTGGAATTTTTACTTTAAAGTACACATAAGCTTGTAGATCACTCATTTCATTTGAGTTCAGAGTGATTGAAGAGCACATACGCCCTAGCAGTTGATTGTGAAGGATTATAGGAGACCTAATCCATGAGATGACAGGTCTCTCTAAGAAAGGCATCGTTCTTCCAACAGGAAAGGATGTGAGAAAAATTGTTGAGAAAACATGCAAATCAAGAAGTGATAGGCGTGAAATGATTATAGAGCCTATAGAGGAAAATGACATCAAATTGATGTCTATGATACTAGGGTATAGGTTTCAACACACCAGCATAGTGAACAGTGTGTCAGCGACCACAATTCTTGCAGCGATAAGACTTGTGAGAGAAAATGGAGAGTTTAATCTATGTGAGATCCTACATGCACAACTGATAGACAACATCAAAGCCATTAAACATGACAAGACTAAAATATTTAGGTTTGGGTCTTTGATCATATACATGTACTTCCACATTCTTGGAAAGGTGTCATATTTGTATTTGGACAAGAGTATGCCTACAATGCCACATATATTATTTAAGGCAACTAATGAGAGTACACTAAAGGACTACATGACATTGGAATTGAAGACATTTAGGGCCAAAATGTAGATGAGATACAGGATTCCAGAAAGCATTGTTGAAAAGTACAAAGATAGCATTTGCTTTATGGTAGAAACTGATGTAAATTGTATGGAAGTAGTAGAGCCAAGAACAAAGTGGATTCATCCACTTGGATATGAGGTTGAGGAGCCAATCCTAGAGGCATATGCTCAAGTACTGTTATTAGCACCTAAGGACCCTAATGAGCCAAGATGGGGGCCTTATGAAGAGAAAACAAGAGAAGTTGATGTTGTTTTGAACAATACATCAACTAAAAGAAAAGTAGCTAAGGTTACTTCTGAGATCCTCAGAATTCATGGAGTAACTCAAGAAGACCTTGACAAAGCAAGACAAGAAAATATTTCTTTGGAAATTGAGAGTGCATCAGTAGCAGAAGCAAAGGAAGATGATCCCAAGTTAAAGAAGGTCAAAATTGAGAAATATGAAGATCCTAAGGATAAATAGGACAAATCTGATGTTGCCCCTCCTGCGCCCATAGAAACAATTGACCTTACTGCTCCTCCTGAGTATAAGGCAATTCCTAAGAGGAAGAAAGAAATCAGCACTAGTCATCCATCCTCGTGAGAAAAAAGAAGTAAGAAGAACACTCAAGCACCTCCGGAAGTAAGTTTCAAACCTAGTCTTAGTGTGTTGAGTACAAGGATTATTGATGAAGGCAGGATAGATCAAGTAGGAAAGTTCTATGAGAAGTATAGTGAAATTGACAAATCAGAAATTCATGGAATGATTATCAAACACATGTTAAAGTTTAAAAGGACAGTCCTAGAACTAAAGATAATGATTCCAGACAATGTGTGGAATATCTTAGAATTCCTAAAAAGACAAGTCATTGAAGAGGATCAAAGGATAAAAGAAAAGACTATTGATGAAAGTCTCCTAGTATGTTCTCTAGAGGAGAAAAATTTATTGTTAGATCTGGTGAAACCACATCTCAGAACCAAGATAATAACATTACATATCATGGATATGAATTATGAGTCAGTTGCAAAAGAAATAGAGAAAGCCTTTGAGAAGGTTTTCTTGAACAGACACATGTACCCACCTACTACACCCATAGCTCAAGTACCCAAAAAGGTAGCCAAGGAGTCAGCTACCGCAAATGTACCATTTATAGGTCCTCAGGATTCAACGCCTATAGTTGAAACTCCTACAAAGGTAGAAAAATCTGCACCCATGACATAATCACTAAAGGATAGCACTATCATTATTGATAATGTTGAGATTGCAATGGCAGCCACATATAAGGACTTGGACAAGTTCGAAGAGGCCTTTGTAAGTACACAAGAGGCTGAAACACTATGCAATGGCAATTCACCCAAGATACAACAAGAAGGTAAAGAAGAAGAGACAGAAAAAGAAACACAAAAAGAGAAAGAGACAGAAAAGGGAGAAGAAAAGGTAAAAGGAAATGAACCAATAGATGAGCCATCTATTGAAATGACAATCAAAGTAAAGCAAGAAGTAGTGGATAGTAGTCCTATCACTCCTATATCATTGTTGTCAAGATTAACACTAGACACCACTAGTCTGGATTCTTGGGGAGAAGAAGACTTGATCAAGATCACCATCTTAGCCATGGAGAAAGAAAAGGAAAAATAGGTAATGAGGAACCCCTTATTTGTTGAATCAGTCAACATATTGAACAATTTATTACCTTTAGACAAGAAAGTGTCAAAGGTTCATTCAGTGGATGATGTGAGCACAATTCTTTCAAATTTTAAGACAAACTTTTCTTGCTTGGAAGAATCTACATCCCTAGTTATAGAAAAGAAGTATATGAAGAAGAAGCTTAGTGAATTGGTCAGTAACATTATGTTGGAGATTTTCCAGCAGACCAGTATTGACTGTATGTTTATCATTGATGAAAACATATGGAAAGTAGAATGCATGGAAGTCTTATGCAGTAAGCTTTCAGTATATGTAGCATGGACATGATATCAACATGATATCATGGGTGCAGAGGTTAACTATTAGTACAGATAGTTATATAACAACTTGTGTTAGCAGTGTTCCTAATAGAGTAATAGATAGTGTTTTGTGTATGGTTGTCCATATAGTTATCATGGAGCCTTTCGCGCTTGGATATATGATGAAGACATGTTAGTGATGTTTCAGTCATGGATGCATAGTCTGTTGATTAGTAGAAGTAAAGTTATGCAGTTGCTATTCGCCAGTAGCAGTTTCTTATGTTTATTCAGAAGAGTCAACAGAGATTTTATTGGCTCTAGAGTTTCACCTATCCTATGGGTATGTGCCCTTGGATTTAATCTTAGAGGAGAGTTATTGATGTTTTGTTAAGAGCACATGAAGTAATTCAGCTTGAAGAGAAAGATCCAGTTGTTTTGGTAGAGCCGACAGTGTGTAGCATGTGTCTATAATTATCTTATTAGACAGGTCCCAGAATGTGTTGCGTGCTTTGTAGAGCCAACTAAATTCTTATTGGAGTTTTTTATGGCTTCTCTAATATGATTTAAGTTCTTTTCATGTAATAAGATCGGTCACTTTGCATCTAAGTGTCGTACTAGAGCTAGAAAATTCAAAAAGGATTACAAGCTTAAGTATTCTAAGGAATGCTACTATGCTGGAGATGGAGTTTTAGATGATGAATCAGGTGAAGAATAAATTGGATTCATTTCTATTATAGACAAAATGAATAATAAGACAAATCATAAAGATGAGAAAGAGGAACAAGAGCTAGCATTGATTTCCCAAGTTGATATATAGATAGACTGGATTATAGACATCGATTGTTCACATCACATGACAGGTGATAAAAATAGATTTGTTCATCTGGACAAATACAATGGTGGTATGGTTAGATTTGGAGACAACACTCCTAAACCCATAGTTGGTAGAGGAGCTATCACCTTGGATGGAAAGAATAGTATTGATGATGTTCTTTATGTTGATGGTTTGAAACATAACCTTCTTAGTGTTGGAAAATTACTTGGTAAAGGCTATTAGTTGGAGTTTAGAAATGAAAAATGCATCATTAACAACAAGGATGGTTTTATGATTGCATCAGGCTCAAAGACTAGAGGTAATGTTTTCCAACTCAATTAAGAAGCAAGTTGTTTTGTTGCTAAAGTTGATGACAGTTGGTTGTGGCATAAAAGACTATGTCATATCAATTTTGATAACATAGTAAAGATAAGCAATGAAAAGGTAGTAAGAGATCTACCTAGCATAGCAAAGCCAGTTGATACTATATGTAGGGAAGGTGTGATGGGAAAGCATGTGAGAAATTAATTCAAGAGCAAGCACAATTCAACATAGAACAAGTTGGATCTGATTCATACAGATCTATGTGGTCCAACTCAAACAAGATCATACTATGGTGAAAGGTATTTTATTTTGTTTGTTGATGATTATACTAGGATGATGTGGGTTGCATTCTTAAAAGATAAGTCAGAAGCATTTGACAAGTTCAAAATATTCAAAGCTAAGGTTGAGAATGAATTTGGACTAAAGATAAAATGTTTGAGATCAGATAGAGGAGGAGAATTCACCTTTGATAGATTCTATGAGTACTATGAAGAACATGGCATAAAGAGATAGTTAAGTGCACCTAGAACCCCTTAGTAGAATCGAATTGTAGAGAGAAGGAATATGATCATCCTTGATACAGTGCACACCATCGTGATTGAAGGAAAAGTTGCACACACCTATTGGAGAGATGCGGTCAATACAATAGTCTACACCATCAATAGAATTCAATTGAGAACAGGCACTAATAAAACACCATATGAGCTATGGTTTGGTAATGTTCCCACAGTAAAATAATTCACAATCTTTGGAAGCAAGTGCTACATCAAGAGGGATGAAGTAGTAGGCAAGTTTGATGCAAGAAGTGATGAAGGTATTTTCCTTGGTTACTCTACTAAAAGTAAAGCTTATAGATGTTTCAATTTAAGATTGAAAAAGATCATTGAAAGTACTCATGTTAAGATTGATGAAAAGTTTATGGTTCAAGAAAGATATCATGATTACTCACCCATGATTGAAGAAGAACCCAGACCCTCCACTAGTGAAATAGTTATTGAAGAAATGTTTGATAGTATTGATGTGTTATTCAATGACCCTGAGACAAGTGAAGAAGGTACTCCTAAGGATGATGAGTCAGCATCACCTAAAGTTCCAAAGTTTACATCTAGAAATCATTCCAAGAAAGACATCATTGAAGATCAAAGCGGCAAAGTCTTAACAAGATCACAAGCAAAGAACTTAGCTAGCAGTGAAGCGGTATGTTTACTATCTCAGATTGAACCTTTAAGTGTTGAAGATGCATGTAATGATTTAGATTGGCATGATGCTATGACAGAAGAACTTGATCAGATTGTTAAGAATGATACTTGGGAACTGGTCCCAAGACCTAGTGATAAGAATGTGATTGGAACAAAGTGGATATTTAGAAACAAGATGAATGAAGATGGTACAATAGTAAGAAACAAAGCAAGGTTAGTATGTAAGGGATATGCGCAAAGAGAAGGCATTGATTATATAGACACATTTGCACCTGTGAGAAGATTAGAAGCTATTAAGTTGTTTCTAGCTTATGCTACAGTCAAAAACTTCAAAGTTTATCAGATGGATGTCAAGTCAGCATTCCTAAATGGAGTTTGAAAGAAGAAGTATACATTGAGCAGCCAGAAGGATTCACCTTATCAGACAGACCTGATATGGTATGTAGATTAAAGAAGGCCCTCTATGGATTTAAGCAAGCCCCTAGAGAATGGTATGAGAGACTAGATGGATATCTAATAAAGATTAGATTCAAGAAAGGAGCAGCACACTAGTACATTTGAGGTCAAATTTTGACATCCATTTGTCAGATTTGTAATGCTCATTTGTCAACATTTCGACACATGTGTCCGTTGCCATTTTTGCATTGGAAATTATGATGGAAGAGACATCCGTTAGTTTACCAACACCCCATTACGTCAGAAACTTGCACATGATAAAAAATTTGTTTTGGCATTTCCTGTGTTCCATCTATCAAAATTTTGACACAAATACCTATCGAAAATATACAATTGCTGTCGGAACTAACTGTCGAAAAGATATCCTTTTCGGCATTAGAACTATTGCAATAGCGACAAATATGCCACCAAATTTTGACAGATAAACCCGTCGGTGACATAGCATTACTGTCAATATAGCCTTTCAAAAATTGTATATCTGCGACATTTTAAATGTCGGAAGAGTGACAGTAGGGTAGTATATCTCCGACAGGTTTCCCTGTCGGACGTATAGCATTACTATCACAAGAATTTTCATAAAGTATTTTTCTCTGACATTTTATCTATTGGATAGGTGACGTGTTGGCCTATATTCCAATGGGAAGTGATGTCAGATGTATAGCACTTCCATTGGAATTAATTATAAAGTGTCAAAAAATTGACAGATATGCACATTAAAGATAACACAGCTCAAGAGACCATCATAGGTTGTCTCTTTCTTCGGTCTATATTATTGACATAATGTTTTACCTTTCATTAGCTCATCAAATCCAAGGATTTGAAAGAATTTAATAGAATATTTTCATGACAATGTATATTATTTAAGTTGACGTTGCATGAATTTATCTACTTCGCGCACTTGTAGACTATGAGGATGATGATAAAGAAGCATGGCCATGGGAGGAGATGCTTCTTTATCGCCATCCTCATACTCTACAAGTGCATGAAGTAGATAAATTTGTGCAACGTCAACTTAAATAATATACATTATCATGAAAATATTCTATTAAATTCTTTCAAATCCCCGGATTTGATGAGCTAATGAAAGGTAAAACATTCTATCAATAATATAGACCAAAGAAAGAGACAACCTATGATGGTCCCTTGAGCTATGTTATCTTTAGTCCTAGCTATTGGGTAAGGCCTGAAAGACTTATACCCGTTGATTGTTGAGAATAATCACTGCCTTGCATTTATGTACACTGCACAAATTGATCCCAGTCTCACAAAAACATTTTACACTTTTACATTTCATCAATACTGGAGGCCTAAAGTAATTTTATATGATCGCTAGCACATTTCATGTATGGATGAGAAATAGTATCCAAAGTTTCTAGATAACCATTTTTGAGAAGAGGAATGAGTGGAGGCCAAAGAAGGGATAATTGTGAAGGTTTTATAGATGTAGGTTACTGAATCATCATCTCTGCACTGGTACTCAATCTCTTCTCAGAATCTAAAAACTCTCCATCATTGATTTCGATCATTTTTTTAGCATCTTTGTGGACTGAGACCTTAAATTATTGAGCTTCTCTTTGTTTCGAGAGAAAGGAATACATCTTTGAGCAGTTTGTCATTGTTGTAGCAATAGAGCCTATATTCCACAACAGAAAGGAAGACATATTTTTAGCCTGGGTCTGGATCCTACCTCAATTGTCGAAGGATCCAGGGCCAGGCTAGAAAGATGTCTTCCCATTCTGTCTGCAACATTGTGTCCATCCATGATCTCAAGAATATCATCATCTTTCCACTCTTCATTTGCCAAAATATATCACTTCTTCAAGCTTGGAGAGTAATCTTATTAATAAAAGAACTCTTGCCAGCATTAGGGTACCCACAGATCAAAATAGTTGATGTTATTGGTGCTTGTGCTCAAGGATATTGATTCACTGTTTTGAAATGACCAAATCATTTTTATTTCAATTGTAGAGAAATGGAGTGGGAGAAAATGATTTGGTGAAAGCTGATCGAGCGCGAGAGAAGGCATTGCATTTTATTTGATCATGAATGCTCTCTAAAATGACCAATCATGTTTTCTATTCGATTCTTTTTGGTGCTTTTTTTTTTTTTCCCATATTCAATAGATAAAAATCATGGCGGCAACCACTTAGCCATCTTTTTGATGTTCTAGGTATTTTACAAAGATACAGGTATGTGGATTTATCATTCAGTTGCTTGCAGTTATTGGTCAAATGTAAATATTTTGTCAAGTTGAAAGGGCAAGATATCAGTTTGAAGTTTTCGGTTTATGTTAAAAGTTGATTTGGTAAAATGCTCAAAAAACACACTACATGTTCTAAAATGTAAAGAAGTTGAATGTTAAATGTAAGATATATATCTCATCCATAGTAATCAAAAGAAAGGACATGAAACTTATAAGGAGATTTACCAATCCAAAAATATAAGTGAATAGGAAACATGATTGGTACCTTATGAATTGGTTTTTAAGGTGCACTATCTTCATCAATTTCCTCAGAAGAAGACCCCTCCTCACGAAAAATGCATTTAACACAAAAACCAAATCTACAAAACTAAACCAATGGCATGTTTAGAACAAAGAAATAGAATGATAATAATATGTTGAAAATTCTATTATTTTTAATACATGCAAAAGGACCAGTCCCAACAATTCTTAAACATACTTTATTTGATATGATAATAACATGCTAATTAAACTGATAAAGGTGTTATCTGCATTTAATTTTCCAATTACTAATTACACAAAAAACAAATTTACAAAACTGAACCAATGGCATGTTCTTCATGTGGTACAAGGAAGATTTGGCTATGAAAAAAAAAGTGAAATGGCCTCATCATTTTTATTTCGACTGGATAGAGAAGGAGCGGGAGAAAAGGAGCAAAAGTTGAGCATGAGAGAAGGTATGTGATTTCTTCATCTTTTGAGCATCTGGCATCATATTCGATCGCAAATTTCAAATGCATTGCATTTTATTTGATCATGAATGCTCTCTGAAATGATCACATTCTATTGGTGTCATGCCCTAGCCCGTGCTTTATCTCCATTATTTGATGTTATTGGTGCTTGCGCTCAAGGATATCGATTCATTGTTTTCAAATGTTTGGATCATTTTGGTCATGACTGTTCCTCTAGTACACAATCAAGAAATGTAACTATCTAATGATTATATGTAATGATGAATAGATTAAATGCTTTATTCTTGGTAGAAGTGAATGGAATGAATAGTGTTGGTGTTAGGTTTCATTTATTATTGAATTCAATGGTTTCCAAGATGTGTTGAGGAGTTTGCTCCTTGTTTAATGTTAACTGTTCCTGGACAATCCACTCATACAACAGTGAAATGCTATGTGATTCACAATTTCATACAACTGGTCCTTTGGTGTGTATTAAATACAATCCAGTCACTTATTGAATGCTTTGGAGACTACTGGTTTGACTGTCCATGCGTACTAGTGACTGCGATTCATTAAAGGATACAAAACCCTTCATTTTGGAGTTATTGTGTGTGGATTCAAATGTAGGTTTGATTTGGTTAATGTTTAGAAGAGATCAATAAAGTATTTAAAGACAATCTTACATGTTTGGAGAGGTGTGAGAGGCACTTATCATGACTGTACCCTCACAAACAGTGGCATAGACTGGTTTTACTAAGTTTCCTTTCTCTATTTTGAGGTTTCTTTTCTCTACTGCAGGGGTACAGTCAGAGGGTTCATTGACAAAATGATCTTTTGAATGGTTATTATGAATATGAATTATTTGATATAGCATATTTCTCATTTTACTTGAAGTTTGGAATAGCTTGTGCAAGGGTGAAAGTAGTTTTGATCATTTTGGTCGTGACTGTTCCTCTACACAGTCAGGAAATGTAACTGTCTAATAATTGTATGTAATATTGAATGGATTAAATGCTTTATTCTTGGTAGAAGTGAATGGAAGGAATAGTGTTGGTGTTAGGTTTCATTTATTATTGAATTCAATAGTTTCCAAGATGTGTTGAGGAGTTTGGTCCTTGTTTAATGTTAATTGTTCCTGCACAATCCACTCATACAACAATGAAGTTACAAAACTGAACCAATGGCATGTTTACAACAAAGAAATAGAATGATAATAATATGCTGAAAATTCTATTCTATTTAATACATGCCAAAGGACCAGTCCCAACAATTCTTAAACATACAAGTTATTTGATATGATCAATTGTTAATAAAGGTCTAATTCTGTAGACTGCTAGCACAAAGGAAGATTTGACCTAGCCAAATCTTCCTTGTACCACACAAAAAAATGTGTGATACCTATGTCTACTCCAACCTTAATTGTTTAATAATTCATCATACTAGATAAAGTATGTTTAAGAATTGTTGGGAGTTCTATTAGACCTTTGTTGTAAACATGTCATTAGTTTTCAAATGTCTGGATTCACACTTGTTGATATTACTGGCACGTTTAATGATGCCATTATATATTGCTATCACTAAAATGACCGCATTCTACTGGTGTCATTCTGTAGCCTGTGCTTTAACTCCATTATTTGATGTTATTGGTGCTTGTGCTCAAGGATATCCATTTTTTTGAAATGTTGACTATGGTTATCAAATGGAAAACCCGTGAGCTTCTAGCTAGGCATCATTTGTATTGATATCTTAGGGCATCAAATGTATTTTATCATTGATAGTTAAGACTTTCTTAAAAGGAAATAGGACAAAAAATTATTTTCATTTAGTTTCTCTATTTTGATCTCTAAGTGGCTTACAACCCTAGAGAAGTATATGTAGATTTATAGATGCAGTTGCAGGATACATAGCAGCTGATAATTCACAAGAAATCCATGCATCCAATTTGAATAGCAATTAATACAAATAAATAGGGTCCTCCAATGGCCCAATCATCCGGACCTTGACCGTCCCCTCGACTAGTGACCCTTCAAAACTAGGTTATCATGCAATCAGTGAGTGATCCTTCATTCTCCTCATCTTCCCTACATCCAAACATATTAGAAATACACAATACAATGATAAAAAGTCTTTCACAATCCCCCTCCCTCAAGGAACACTATCAACCATCCCTTCCACATAGCATTTCATTTTTGTATGAGTGGATTGTGTAGGAACAATTAACATTAAACAAGGAGCAAACTCCTCAACACATCTTTGTTGTAAACATGCCATTGGTTCAATTTTGTAAATTTGTTTTTTGTGTTAAATGCATTTAAATGGAACATTAAGCATAGTAATAATATGCTTAATCTATTAGTAATTGCAGATTAAATGCCCATAACACCTTTATCAGTTTAGCATGTTATTATAAGATACTAAAGAAGACCTACTATTTTTTAGAGAAATCTTCATTGTCCCCCACAATGAAGACAATGAAGATTGACCTCATGCCCCACAACAAAGAACATTGTAATAAGAATAAGATATAATATGGTGTTAGAATAAACTTTGAACAAAGACATGTAATGCTTAAGTTAATGATCTAAAAAGCTGCAAATATAGGAATTGAAAAAGAAGATAGTGCCAAGAAACATTTTCACAAATATGAAACGTGAGGAAAAGTAATAACATTAACAATGCCAACATTCATAGCATTAAATTTCACATGTGGATGAGTTTCTACAGTGGGTTGCCCAGCATCAAAAATATGTTGAGTTGCATTTGAGCTATAACTAAGAGTATTATGTAGAACATACCCTAAACTTTGAAAGCATTCTCCAACCTGACAATTCAAAATTCAATCTAGCCAAGCATCAGTAAGTGAAATAAATTATAGACATCAACATCAACATCATCATAATCATTAGAAATAAAATTTAAAGACATATTTTGGATAGTAATATGTTTCTTGAAAGTTTTTGTGATGCTTCTAAACATTAAAGACATATTTTATGGCTTAATGATAACATAGATTAGTGTTTTGTTTTCTGATGGAATGTTATTGATCATTCATGGTCTTGAAGAAAATTTTGATTGTTTTGATTCTCAAGTCTTGACGTTGTTTCTCAATGTGATATAGATTGACCATAAGATGGTTCAGTTGGTCCTCTCTTTTTGTTTAATCATTTGTCTTCTTCATGGTGTAAGTGTCAATATGTTATAATCCAACCAGCATGTCATACCCCCACTTTTGACAAACCTCATAGCATGCAAATGATAGCCAAAGACTTGGGTGATCAACATACACAAACAACGATTACCCTTAGGAAACAATGATCATTAATATTCATTAATGGCGGGCGGTGATTCCTTGGTAATAAAGGCATTGAAAACATTCATCATCTTAACCAAGTCATGGGTGGTGATTCTTGAAATAACATAATTAGTAAAAGGAAATAACAACATAACATAATTTGGAGTGAGGAAGAAGGAAAATTGGAAAACAAATTATGGAATAATCAGGTTGGAATTAGAGAAGAATTTAGAAATAAACTTGAATTAGAAAAAATCCAAGTTATCCAGTTCTTTGTTTGAGGCTGGGTTCCGGTTCTACTTTTGTTCTCCTTTGGGTTCGACTTGGGTTCCTTTGGTAGGAACTTGGGTGCCTGGGCCAATCCCGGGTGCACCTGCAGTATTTTATTCATAATTTTATAGGCTAACTCATTATTATGGTAACATGGGTATGACCACACTCCATGCCTTATAATGGTACTCGACATGGAGTGTGGTTCAAATGAAGTTGAACCAAATGCTGACTGTGATGGCTATGATCATGATGAAGATGAATATGAATATTAAATCTAAAATATGGCTTGTAATTTGAATTTTCATTGTGAATGAAGAAACTATAGATTCAAGTTGACTCATTCTATGCTGTAGTATATTTGTTCCCTAGATCTACCATATTATATATGTGTAGCCTATAAGGGACATCTTCTGCTCATCCATGTATCAGAGCTTGGTGAGAGTTCTTAGGAGAAAGACAAGATGTCAGTGGGAGATGGAGAAACCAATCTCAGAACACCACTTGAAGCCTTGCAATGTTGAGAGTGGGATAAAGGCTACACTTGAGACCCTATATAAGGAACAAACTTATTGAGCTTCACTTTGTTTCGAGAATAGTTTTATATTTTGTACTAAACAGGGCCAACCACGTGAAGGTGGAAGTTCATTCCCCCCCCTAACATCACTCTAAATTCTCCGTTAACATCTAACATTCATTCATTATTTCATCCATTAATAAAGTGTAACATTCATTAATTATCACATGATAACATTCATTAACAATTCATTCACACATTAATAAAATGTGACATTCATTAATTATCACAAGATAACATTCATTAACACATTATAAAATTTATGAACATTCAATACAACATAATTAAATTCATTGGCATATAAAAATCAGTCATTATTACAATGGATCCATAAAATTTTTTAGGTGCTTCTCAACCATCCACATTGACCGAGTGTGTATGGGTCCACACATTTCAATCTCCTCAACTTGGTGTATGAGGTAGTGTTCTTGTGCGTTGAAAAAGGTTGAAGGTAGACGCTTTTTCATTTCACACATTAGATGAGGAATTCTTCTATTCCAGTATTTTATATCTGCTCTATGGATTTCCACTGCATATACGTCTTCTCAGAATCTAAAAACTTCGGCCCATCATTGATTCTCATCAATGTACCAATTTGGATAGTAAGTCTAATTTAATTTTTCCGTGGACTGAGACCTTAAATTATTGAGCTTCTCTTTGTTTCGAGAAGAGTATAACATTCTCTACTTAACAAGGCCAACCACGTGAAGGTGGAAGCTCATCTGGCCCCTCCTAGGAGCCTCTTACGACCCTTTACGACATTTTAAGACCTCTAAGATGTATTCTTAGGGATTGTAAATGGTCGTAAAGGGTCATAAGGGGTCCTGGGACACAATAGCTGAGAAACATAATTGTAGGCATCGTGGTCACAATTTTTTGGAGACAATGTAATTGAGTTGTATACCTAGATGATGGAGAGAAACTCCTACACCTCTGATTCCAAGTTGAATACATCTATTGCTCATGAATACAAGGTCCTCCAATAGATGTATTCAACTTGGAATTGGTGGTGTTATGTTTCTCAACTATTGTGAAATCTACATTTATGTTTCTTAGTTGTCGTGTTTATGTGCATTTTTTTTTATGTGTTTTGGATAGTAAGTCTAATTTAATTTTTCCATGGACTAAGACCTTAAATCATGTAATGAGGAGGCTTAGAACACTAGTATATGCAAATTTCATTATTTAATAATAAAAATCTATTAAAATGTTTATACCTTCTTCTCTCATTTGCTAGTGTAATTCCTCTTTGAGTATCCCCTTTCTCCTTTGCATCCAAAATTAACTCATTCCAATCCCTCACTGGAATAAAGGGAGGATGCTCAAACTTGACTTCATACCATGCAACGTTTGTAGATTACATTCAATGCATTATTTACATTCATAAATTAGCTTTGCATACAAATCTGTGGACGGTGCGTGGTACGAAGCTTCACTCAAGCTTGAAAATGATAGTCAATCCATAGTCAAGGTCAAGGAACAAATGGAATAACCAAGAAAACACTATATGTTAAATCATGTGATTGATAGCAGATTGGGGCTCACCTGAGCCATCAACATGAAGAATTATTCTAAAACAAGATGTAAACCATATATATGCGTACTTGAGGCAAAGAGAAGTTACGTCATATCCATATTAAAATATTAGTTACAATATGAAAATACTAAACTAACTAATTCCTGAGTTCATCTCTACATATGGTCGCAACAAAGATATGTGATTACAATATAGAGAAGGCATCATAAAAATACAATTTCAGAATTTGCCCTAGCCTGACACGTTTTGCACTCAAGTCCTTCATCGTAGATAAGTGGAGATGGGCGGATATATGCAGATGAGTTGTCATCGACCCAACTAAAGTATCCATAGCCATTATTTCCTTGTGATGCCCAATCTACATTAGTTCTTATATTATAATGAATAGTATTTACATTAGAAACATTAAATATATACACATTAGCAACCTTTTTTCTATTTGGGTAGCACCAAAATTGTCGTCTAGGATTGTTCAATGTCTGTGAAGTCTTCAACACACACTGCCCACCACCACATTGACAGTTTGGCACATTGACAAGAGTCATCGAGCTTATATATCAATAATGCACTGCACCATCATTACTACATTTATTATTTTTATATGAAATACACCAAGGAGTACCATCAGAAATATTAACCATTTACAATAATGAAAAGTAAACCTAAATCAAATAGCTCATTTTTTTATCAGCATGTGTAGTCTCTGTGTATATGAAAAATGAAAGAAATATGAAGCTAAAATAAAATAGTGAACAAAATAGTATTCCACATAGACTGAATGAAATATACTATCAAAAGAAGGTGACAAAATCTTGTCATGAAGCACAGACATAGGAAATAAAAAAGGGACAAAAGACAAGAAATAAGAAAAATCATTACGACTATAGAAAAATCATTTATACTATAATAAAAAAAAGAAACACTCTTTGTCATAAATTTTCAAAATCATTAGGACTATAGAAAAATAATTAAGACTATACAAAATCAAATTTTAGAAATGGACGGTTCTGATGCTTTTCCATTACAACAATTGAGCATTCATCATTTGGTATTGTGTATTCCATTTAAGTATGTCAACAATGTTCAAAATCATGTCACCAAGCACAGACAAGAAATAAGAAAAATCATTAGGACTATAGAAAAATCAAGTTCTGAAAATGGACGGTTCTTATTGCTTTGCCATTACAACAATTGAGCATTCATCATTTGGTACTTCTTGGTGTATTCCATTTAAGTTTTTCAGTTGTCGTGTTTATGTGCATGTTCTTTATTTGACAGTCTTTTTCAGGATAGGCGTAATCATCCCGCCAACCTTAATTAGCAACATTTGTGATATATGTCAAGTACTTATAATCAGTATGCCCAACAAACAAAGACTTAGTAGTAAAATCATGTCCTTTGGTTTACTAGTTTACTTATAATCAGTATGTCCTTTGGTTTACTAGTTTAATCTGGTTTAAGAATGGTTTGTTTCATGTTTGAATGTACCATTGAATGAAGCTTGGATATATTAAGTACAATCTTAAGACTTGTGACTCTTCAAATTCTCTTTTTTCCTTCAGACCTCCAAACATGTGTACTTTGAGTAGCCCTCCAACAAATGGACTTGTGATGATTTTCACAATAGGACATGTGTAGGAGGACTACTCAAAGTACTGCTTAGGCAAATCTGAATGTTCATCACCTGTGTTGCTATGCATATAAGAGTTGATCATAGAAGGTATATGCACAGGTGAAAAACATGCATATTTGACCAAGCAATACTGGGAGCTAGACCCAACAACAAATATATTTGTGGTGATTTTCACAATAGTACATGTGTTGCTGGGTAAGCTCCCAATAGTGCTCAGGCAAATATGCATGTTCATCACCTGTGCATATGAAGTGGCTCTAATGGAAGATACAATCACTAAATTTTGCATACTCCTTATTTTGTTCTGTGTTGATATTGTCAGACATGGTCTTTCTTGAATGGAATGACTCATTACTTGTACATTGACTAGAATGTTGGTGGAAGAAGGATGATTTGTATGCAACCATTTTTTCAACTCTAATTTTCTCAACACAAAGGGACATTTATCATAGCCATAGAAGCATGATTATTTTAAAATGAAATACACCAAGGAGTACCATCAGAAATATTGACTATTTACAATCATGAATAGTTAACCTTAATCAAATAGCTCATTTTTTTATCAACATGTGTAGTTTATGTGTATATAAAAAATGAATGAAATATCAAGCTGAAATAAAACAATGAACAAAAATTCAAATTCAAGGCCTAATTTATCAAGAGAAACAAACATTAGGATGAAAGAAAAATCATTAAGAGTCTAAAAAAATCATTAGGACTATAAAAAAATCATTAAGACTAGAAAATCAAGTTCTAGAAAAATCATTAAGAGTACTATAGAAAAATCATTAGGACTATAGAAAAATCATTAAGACTAGAAAATCAAGTTCTATAAAAATCATTACGTCTATAGAAAAATCATTTAGACTATAAAATCAAGTTCTAGAAATGGACGGTTCTAATGTTTTTCCATTACAACAATTGAGCATTCATCATTTGGTACTTCTTGGTGTATTCCATTTAAGTTTTTCAGTTGCCATGTTTATGTGCATGTTCTTTATGTGTTTGGCTTCTCTCCCTCACAAGGGATATGTTGATAGGTAATTGATTTGAAAGCATAATGATTTGACTGTTCCAAGTAATGTTTTTAATCCTTTGAAGTTTCTCATGATCCTGATGTAAGTTGATTGGATTAAGCAATTTGGGGATCCAATAGGACTTTAGGGGAGTTCAATAAATGTTTTGGAAGACTTAGAGGAACTATTAGCATGACTGTTCCTTCATCTACAATGAGTTAGACTGAATTTGCTAAGTTTTTCCTTTGTTTTGAAGTGTATTTTGTAATCTATTTGCTTTCCATGGACCCAAAGACCTAGGACCCATGGAAAGAGGATACTAACAATGTATTATACAACTCTAATGTTCTTGACTTGCAGAGATTTGAGAAAGTAAAGAGAACACTGGCTATGTTTAATGTTAACTGTTCCTGCACAATCCACTTATACAACAGTGAAATGCTATGTGATTGACAATTTCATACAACTGGTCCTTTGGCGTGTATTAAACATAATAGAATTTTCAACATATTATTATCATTCTATTTCTTTATTGTAAACATGTCATTGGTTCAGTTTTAATCTACTAGTGTCATGCCCTAGCCCATGCTTTATCTCCATTATTTGATGTTATTCACTGTTTTGAAATGTTGACTGTGATTATCAAATGGAAAAAATAGAAAAAAAAAATTGTACACAATTTTTTTTTACAAAACTGAACCAATGGCATGTTTACAACAAAGAAATATAATGATAACAATATGCTGAAAATTCTATTTTGTTTAATACACGCCAAAGGACCAGTTGTATGAAATTGTCAATCACATAGCATTTCACTGTTGTATGAGTGGATTGTGCAGGAACAGTTAACATTAAACAAGGAGAAAACTCCTCAACACATCTTGGAAACCATTGAACTCAATAATAAATGAAACCTAACACCAACACTATTCCTTCCATTCACTTCTACCTAGAATTCTAGCACAAGCACAAGCTATTCCAAACTTCAAGTACAAGCTATTCCAAACTTCAAGTAAAATGAGAAATATGCTATATCAAATCATTCATATTTATAGTAACCATTCAAAGGATCATTTTTTCAATGGACCCTCTGACTATACCTCTGTGGCAGAGAAAGGAAACCTTAAAATAGAGAAAGGAAACTTAGTAAAACCAGTCTATGCCACTTTTTGTGAGGGTACAGTTATGGTAAGTGCCTCTCAAACCTCTCCAAACATGTAAGATTGTCTTTAAATACTTTATTGATCTCTTCTAAACATTAAGCAAATCAAACCTACATTTGAATCCACACACAATAACCCCAAAATGAAGGGTTTTGTATCCTTTAATAAATCTCAGTCACTGGTAACGCATGGACAGTCAAACTAGTACTCTCCAAAGCATTCAATAAGTGATTGGATTGTATTTAATACATGCCAAAGGACCAGTTGTATGAAATTGTCTATCACATATCATTTTATTGTTGTATGAGTGGATTGTGCAAGAATAGTTAACATTTAACAAGGAGAAAACTCCTTAACACATATTGGAAACCATTGAATTCATTAATAAATGAAACCTAACACCAACACTATTCCTTCCATTCACTTCTACCAAGAATAAAGCATTTAATCCATTCAACATTACATATAATCACTAGATAGTTACATCTTTTGACTGTGTAGAGGAATAGTCACGACCAAAATGATCAAAACTACTTTCACCCTTGCACAAGCTATTCCAAACTTCAAGTAAAATGAGAAATATTCTATATGAAATCATTCATATTCATATTAACCATTCAAAGGATCATTTTTTCAATGAACCTTGTGACTGTACTCCTGCGGCAGAGAAAGGAAACCTCAAAATAGAGAAAGGAAACTTAGTAACACCAGTCTATGCCACTGTTTGTGAGGGTATAGTTATGATAAGTGCCTCTTAAACCTCTCCAAACATGTAAGAATGTCTTTAAATACTTTATTGATCTCTTCTAAACATTAATGCATGGACAGTCAAAGCAATAGTCTCCAAAGCATTCAATAAGTGAATATGAATGTTTGAAAACTTTCCTCTCAACTTCCCCAACCACTCCTAATCGGTTAGAAGGATTAATTGAGTGTTTAGACACTAAAACTTCTTAAACATACTTTATCTGATGTGATGAATTGTAATATCAACAAACATGAATCCAAATATTTGAAAATAGTGAATCGATATCCTTAAGCACAAGCACCAATAACATCAAATAATGGAGATAAAGCACGGGCTAGGGCATGACACCAGTAGAATGCGATTATTTCAGTGAGCATTCATGATCAAATAAAATGCAATGCATTTGAAATTTGTGGTCGAATATGATGCCAGAGGCTCGAAAGACATTGCCCATCAAAGATACCAATCAAAGATGAAGAAATCACATACCTTCTCTCGCGCTCAGCTTGCACGAAGGAAGATTTGATAGCCAAATATTCCTTGTACCACATGAAGAACATGCCATTGGTTTAGTTTAGCATGTTATTATCATATCAGATAAAGTATGTTTAAGAATTGTTGGTAAGGATAGGAATAGTGGAGATTCTAGAAATATCCCTCTAACCGATTAGGAGTGGTTGGGGAAGTTGAGAGGAAAGTTTTCAAACATTCATATTCACTTATTGAATGCTTTGGAGACTATTGGTTTGAATTTCCATGCGTTACCAGTGACTGAGATTCATTAAAGGATACAAAACCCTTCATTTTGGGTTATTGCGTGTGGATTCATCCGCTTTAGCCTGGAAGATCAAGAAGATGGGGCAGGAGGACATTGTGGTAGAAGAAGTATTTAAAGAAGCAACAAGAAGTAATAGAAAGTTTTTAGGAGTTTGGAACAACATTTCAGAATCCATGAATGGTATGGGAAAGGTGACCTTCATTCTTGGCTATGACTTTAATGAAACATTGGATATGGCTAATAAGAGTAAGGATCACTTGTTGATAGTATTCCTTGAGGGAAGGGGGATTGTGAAAGAATTGTTATCATTGTATTGTGTATTTCCAATATGTTTGGATGTAGGGCAGACCAGAAGAATGAAGGATCACTCATTGATTGCATGATAACCCAATTTTGAAGGGTCACTAGTTGAGGGGACAATCAAGGTCTGGATGTTGATAGTAATTCATTGAGGGAAGGGGGATTGTAAAAGACTTGTTATCATTATATTGTGTATTTCCAATATGTTTGGATGCAGGGAAGACCAGGAGAATGAAGGATCACTCACTAGTTGCATGATAACCTAGTTTTGAAGGGTCACTGGTTGAGGGGATAGTCAAGGTCTGGATGTTGATAGTGTTCCTTGAGGGAAGGCGGATTGTGAAAGGCTTGTTATCATTTTATTGTGTATTTCCAATATGTTTGGATGTAGGGAAAACCAGGAGAATGAAGGATCACTCACTGATTACATGATAACCTAGTTTTGAAGGGTCACTGGAAGAGGGGGGAATGAAGGATCACTCACTAATTGCATGATAACCCCACCAATAATTCTTTCCTTTTAGTTTCCACAATATCTCAAAATATGATCATTATTCTTTACTTTCTTATATATGCTATTCTTTCTATGGTTTTGTTATCTCAGAAATATATCAAAAACATTGTAGATGTGCATATAAAAGTAAAATATTGTCCTTCAATTATTCCATATTGAATCATTTCCTCTTGGGAGTATTCTCTTCATTTGTACAATATCTGTAAAAAATGGTTCCCATATTTCTTCAAGATCTATTTTAATCTTTATATTGCAATTTTGATTAGATTTGACCAATAGTTGATTTCTTTGGTATTTTATAGCATATACTCCTAATGTGAAATGTGGAGAGAAAGAAAGAGACACACTAGGTATGAATTACATGATATACCCATCATCACTTAGCACTTAAATAATAAATTATGGACAGGGAACAACCCTCTAACTTCTAGATGTTTATTTCATGTTGGCCTCTTATTATATGAAAAGGTAGGCCTATCTTAGGCTAACAACCACAGTATAGGGGCCATAAATTATGGATCCCAAAATAGTGCACACTTGTATTAAATTAGGTTCACTATACTACAAGGGAATGGAAACCATGCAATAGTGCCTCATGGGGATGGAAGCAACCCTTCACCAAGAAGATGATTGTGTCTGCAATATTTACTAGGGGCAAAGAACATAATTTAGTTCCAACAATTACTCCTAGAAGATAATGGCACCCACAAAACACTTGGAAAAGATAGCACTCACTATATCTTTTATCACTCTTTAAAGCTGGGACAATAAATCTCAAAGATTAATCAACGAATTCTTGAACACAAAGAACCATTGATAGTTATGATTCATGTGTACAATAGCCAACAACTAGTTGTTCCAATCATGTGTCCAATAATTATGTTAGAAAAAGCATCTACAAATCCCTTACACAACCATAATAGATTCAAACCATGAACCATAAGAACCTAACAATGGGACTAACAAAGATACAACCTAAACAAATCTTGATCATATTCCACCCTATTGTAAGGCCCAAGAAGTAACTCTATCTTAAAGCTACACATTCCTCTAGATGAAGCTCAAAGGTCAGGTAGCTGAAGCATAGCAATACTTGAATGAATATAGGAATAATTTTATGTACAATCATTTGCTAGCTTGGTTTGTGGGTTTTCCACATAATATTTTCCCTTTAACCACATTTATAGTTTGAGAAAATCAGAAAAAATTGTTTCAGATTTATATTATCCTTTTGAACTAGCACACTGCCATCAAAATGCATAATCATTGGTCATCTCAAAAAAATTCCTATTGATTAGTAGGATATCCTTATAAAAAATTGATGCATGGATTTCTTGTGAATTATCGATTGCTATGTATCCTGCAACTATGGAAGGAATAGTGTTGGTGTTAGGTTTCATTTATTATTGAATTCAATGGTTTCCAAGATGTGTTGAGGAGTTTTCTTCTTGTTTAATGTTAATTGTTCCTACACTATCCACTCATAAAACAATGAAATGCTATGTGGAAGGGATGGTTGATAGTGTTCCTTGGGGGAAGGGGGATTGTGAAAGACTTGTTATCAATGTATTGTGTATTTCCAATATGTTTGGATGGAGGGCAGACCAGGAGAATGAAGGATCACTAACTGATTGCATGATAACCCAGTTTTGAAGGGTCACTAGTTGAGGGGACAGTCAAAGTTTGAATGATTGGGCCATTGGAGGACCCTAGTTCTTTGTATTAATTTCTATTCAAATTGGATGTATGGATTTCTTGTGAATTATCAGCTACTATGTATCCTGCAACTACATCCGTAAATCTGCATATACTTCTCTAGGGTTATAAGCCACTTAGGGATCAAAATAGAGAAACTAAATAAAAATCATTCTTTGTCCTATTTCCTTTTAACAAAGTCTCAACTATCAATGATACAATACATTTGATTCCCTAAGCTATCAATACAAATGGCACCTAGCTAGAAGCTCATGGGCTATCCATTTGATAACCACAGTCAACATTTCAAAAAAATGGATATCCTTGAGCACAAGCACCAATAACATCAAATAATGGAGTTGAAGCATGGGCTAAGGCACGACACCAGTAGAATGTGGTCATTTTAGTGACAACAATATACAATGGCATCATTAAACATATATGCTAGTAATATCAACAAACGTGAATCCAAACATTTGAATACAGTGAATCGATATCCTTGAGCACAAGCACCAATAACATCAAATAATAGAGATAAAGCACTAGCTAGGGCACAACACCAGTAGAATGTGGTCATTTTAGAGAGAATTCATGATCAAATAAAATGAAATGCATTTGAATATGATGCTAGAGGCTCGAAAGATGAAGAAATCACATACCTTCTCCCGTGCTAAGCTTTCACTCCTTTTCTCCCACTCCTCTATCCAATCAAAATAAAAATGATTTTCCATTACAGTTTTTTTTTAATCTATACCCCAAATCTATCGGAATTCCTATGGTCAATTAAACACCCATTGGAATATTGACACCATCGGGGCCTATTACAAAAAAAAACACCAAATTCGTAATAAAAAGTTACCCGTCGAAAAATTTTGTCAAAATTTGGCCCCAAATGTAGTAGTGACAGATTGTAATCTATTCATTAGAGAGACATCTGAAGGTTTACTACTTGTAGCTATATTTTTTTATTGAAATTATCTTTGGAGGTAATGACAAACTTAGTGCTAAATTTGCTAAGGAGATGCAAAATGAATTTGAGATGAGTATGATTGGCCCTATCAAATACTTTTTGGGATTGAATGTGCAACAGATAGAGAAAGGTATTTTCATTAATCAGTCCAAATATGTAAAAGAAATTCTAAATAAATTCAAAATGGATGATTGCAAGCCAGTATGGACACCTATGATAACTGGATGCAAGCTTACAAAAGAAGATGACTCACTAGCAGTAGATACAACATTGCACAAGTCTATGATTGGCAAACTGATTTATCTTACTCAGACTAGACCTGGTATTTCCAATGCAATTGGCATAGTTGGAAGATTTGCAGAAGAGCCTAAACAAAGTCACCTCATGGTAGTAAAAAGGATATTAAGATACTTGCAAGGCACTATAGACTATGGTCTATGGTATCCTAATTTAGAAAATGTTGAAATTCATGTATACACTGATGCTGATTGGGAAGGATGCATTGATGACAAAAAGAGTACATCAGGTGGATCAATGTTTCTTGGTGATAGGCTTGTCACTTAGATAGACAAGAAACAAAATTGTATTTCTCAGTCAACAGCAGAAGTAGAGTATGTTGCAATAGCCTTGAATTGTTCTACAATTGTTTGGATCAAGTAGATGATAAAGGATTTTGGAATTTAGATTGATTATCCTATTGTTATTCATTGTGACAACACTAGTACTATCAATATGTTGAAGAACCCTGTGATGCATGCAAAGACAAAGCATATTGAGATCAAGTATCACTTCCTAAGAGAGAAAGTGGCAGAGAAAGAAGTCAAGCTGGACCATGTGAGTACTAAAGATCAGTTGGTAGACATATTCACAAAGCCCTTGCCTAAGGATAATTTTGAGTATCTTAGGGAGAAGTTGGGAGTAATTCCCTTCCTTGATTCTGCTTAGAAGAAAGAAGGAAATGCATCAGTCCTCAGGGACTGATGGAAGGTTTACTACTCCACCTCAAGAGTAGTATTGGTGCTGAAAATGAATGGTGCCCTTTGCCATTGATGTCAAAGGGGGAGTAATATATAGTCATAAAAACAAAAGTAAAAAGGAGGAGTATTATACTAAGGGGGAGTAGTATTTTGTTATGACAACAATTCAGTTGAGGAAATGAAGAATGTTGGAAAATATTGCAGCAGTTGGAGGACTCATCTTTGGGGAAGTTTTGAAGAGGAAATGGAGAATGTTATAATAGAAATATTCATTTGGGTTGGTGGTGGGTTTTCATTCCACATGTTGCCATCAATGCCAAAGGGGGAGATTGTTGGAGATTTGCTAGCAAACCAGTACTACCTGCATGTTTGTCATTGATGACAACATTTGGAAAGTAGCATGCATGGAAGTCTTATGTAGTAAGCTTTTAGCATATGTAGCATGGACATGATATCAACATAGTATCATGGGCCCAGAGGTTAACTGTTAGTACATACAGTTATATAACAGCTTGTGTCAGCAATGTTCCTGATAGAGTAACATACAATGTTCTATGTATGGTTGTCCGTACAGTTATCATGGAGCCTTGCGCGCTTGGATATATGATGAAGACATGTTAGTGATGTTTTAGTCATAGACACATAATTTTTTGATCAGTAGAAGTGAAGTTATGTAGTCGCTATTCACCAGTATCAATTTCTTATGTTTATTCAGAAGAGCCGACATAGATTTTATTGGCTCTGGAGTTGCGCCTATCCTATGGGTATGTGCCCTTGGATTTAAGCTTAGAGGAGAGTTATTAATGTTTAGTTAAGAGTGCATGAAGTAATTCAGCTTGAGGAGAAAGATCCAGTTGTTTTGGTAGAGCCAATAGTGTGTAGTGTGTGTCTACAATTATCTTATTGGACAGGTCCCAAAATGTGTTGCGTGCTTAGTAGAGTTGATTGAATTATTATTGGAGTTTTTTATGGCTTCTCTAATATGATTTTAAGGTGGTTCTAATAGGCTGACTTGATTATATCATTTAGAGGAAAGATATTTATAAGCAGTCATTTGAGATTGCTTGAGTGTGGTTCATGGTTGATTAAGAAGAGAAGAGCAGAGTGTGTGAAGTGTTGAGCCATTAGAAGAAGGTATATGTGACCAAGTAAAGTATTTGTGCTATACATTGGAACTGATCCAGATAGTAAGTCTAAGCATAGTTCACCAAGATCCAGATATAGTGTGTATTTGTTATTCAGAAGGTTGTAGCCTTCGCCCCTTTGAGCAGTGAGCTCTTGGATAGTGCGTCCTCTCCCCTAGCATGGAATATTGTAAAAGAATCCTAATAGGGTCTGACCCTTGACTAGGTCTACTATACTAAATATATTGTAAATCAACTCCTAATAGGGTTAAGGATCTTCTAACAAGGATCATAATACACTAGTGCAGAATATTAGTGGGTGTCAATTCCCACCGGGGTTTTTACCTATTTGGATTTCCCCGTAACCAAAATATTGTGTTGAGTTCAAGTGTTATTTCATTGTGCTTATGCTTTATGTTTAAGTATACTTAATTGGATAAAGAATTGAAACTTGTAGATAACTGATTCACCCCCCCCCCGATCAATTATCTTTTGGGACTATTCCTAACACTTTACACTTGACCTAAGTTCACTCAAGGTTGGTTAAGCATCCTTAAAAGAGTTTGCAGCAAAGGGCAGGAAGATTATTGCCGACTGCATGAACCAAGACAAGTTAACAACTGGTCTATACCAGAAGATCTAAGAGGTAGAGGCTATGATAGAGAATGTGAGGAAATCTGTGGAAGATCCCTCCACTGATGTAAATATGTGTAATAATGTATATCAAGGGTAGATTGACAAGATTGAAAGAGCAGAAAAGGAGATGTCTAAGATAAGGGAAAGGCAAACACAACTAAGGAATGCTCTTGCACCCTCTTTAGATGTACTAAATCAAAACATCAAGGAGATCGATGCCACCATGGTGACATATGATCAAGGTCCTAGCTTAGATTTGGAGAAGATGGAGAAGTTGACTTATGCATTATGTGCCCATCTCCAAACAATCAATGCACTAATTGCATTCTGGAAGCAAGAGATCCACAATTTGTAGATAGCATATCTGGATGTACTTTCCCTGTAAGTACTTGTAGAGACTCATTTTTTTAGCACCTTTTTCATTAATGTCAAAGGGGGGGTATGTATATAATATGGAGTTACAGATATGTAAACAAGATGTATAGTAATAAGACTAAGGGAGATATAAGTTTTTGTACAAGAGGACAGATAGTAACTTTTCCATATTCCTTTGTTGCCATCAATGAAAAAGGGGGAGATTGTTTGCAAGTTGACTATACTATTGTATATGACTTAATATAGTGTTGTCATTATAGAAAAAAAGTCATATAGTGTTTTGGAGTCAGCGCACATCATCAGAAGATCAATATTTGGTTAAGTACAGAAGACTAGAAAATTAACAGAGCACCAATAGATCAAAGCATCAGTGCACATCTGTATGACTGAGTTATGGTATGTGACCTTGAAGTTAAGCTTGTATGTAAGTATTCATGCTAAGTCTAAGAGCGCATGAACATATGAGACCGTATGACAAAGATACAAATAGTTGAAGAGGTACAACCAGTGAATGCCAAAATAGAGCAGTGTATGCAGTGGACTGTTGGTAATTTGATTAGCGACTATAATATTGTTTTGTAAAGGCTATGCGCCTATTGTAATTAGGTTATAGACATGTAATTAAATTTGATTGTAAACACACTTGAGCCAATTCAATTGGAAGTGTTCTATGTAATCAGTTATAGGCCGACCTAGTTAATTGTTTTGGTAGCGCATATAAACATGAGATGCACCCTTTGTAATTAGTATGGAAGTTGTTATAGAGTTGCGATAAGTAGAGTAGAAGTGTGCGAAGATTTTTTAAGATGTATTAGAGCTTTGCAAGAGGTAAAGCATCAGCACATCAAAGGAACTAATCTGATAAGTAGTGTCACAACACTAGTTCATCCAACAGATATAGTGTGTATCTGAGATCAGAAGGTTGTAGCCTTCACCACTTGAGTAGTGAGCTCTAGGAAAATGTGTCCCCACCCCTAATAGGGTTATTGTAAAAGACTCCTAATAGGGTCTGACCCTTGACAAGGTCACTGTACTAAAAGGATTGTAAAGAAAACTCCTAACAAGGTTAAGGATCTTCTAACAAGGATCATAAGACACTAGTACAAATTATTAGTGGGTGTCAATTCCCATCGGGGTTTTTACCTATTTGGGTTTCCCCGTAACCATATTGGTGTTATGTGTTGTATTCATCTATTTTGTTTATGTTAATGTTCATTTCAATAATTAAGCATTCAAGTTAAGTTTAAAGAGTAAAGTGAAAAGATTGAATATAGTGAACACTGATTCACCCCCCCCCCCTCTCAGTATTCCCATTTCTAACATTGTCAAGATAAAATAGATTACTTTTAGATTGTTCACCAGTACTGACCAAATTTCTAGTCTCATCATAGATTTTCACCTTTCTTTTGTCAAATGCAACTTGATGACCTATATTATTCAGCTGTTCTACACTCAATAGATTCTAATTAAGTCATTTCACCCAATATGGATTCTCTCATCTGATCTTATTGTTCAACAATATAGACCCTTTTCCTTTCACTAGACAAGGTGTATCATTTCCCATTTTCATAGATCCACCATTATAATGTTCAAGGTATTCAAATTTCTCTTCATCACCAGTCATATGATGTGTACAACCACTATCAATAATCCAAGTATCATTTTTGCTAACTTTAGAAATAAGTGTTGTTTCAACATACCTTTCTTCTTCTTCTTCTAAATCTTCTTTCAAAGCCACAAATACCACCTCAATGTCTTCATCAGTGTCAGTGTCATCATCATCATCATCCTCAACTAGGTAACATGCCTTCTTTCCTTTATCTTTGTAGTCTCAGTTGTCTCTCTTGTTGTACTGTCGGTTGCCTCTGTGATCTTGGTTATCTCTTATGTCATACTTCCTTTCATTATTTTTCTCATCTTCTTTCCTACCAGGACATCTTGTAGCAATATGACCAATCTCTTTACATTTAAAGCATACCAAAGGTAGTTTACCTATACATATTCCTTTACCTTTTTGTAATCTTCTAACCATTAATGCTTCAAGTTCATCAAGCTCATCCTCTTCACTTTCACTATCACTTTCATTTCTTATCTTATGTTTACTGCTTCATTTACCAATTTTTCAGAAATGACATAAATGCAAATTCAATAGTAGGAACTAAACTATTGTCATAATTTTTTGTACTCAAATGCATTCAGTATACCGATTAGACTATCAAGTGTAACATGATTACCAGGAGCTGATATCATTTCATAAATTATAGAAACTTTTATAGCATAGGCAGGTAACAAGGTTATCATAATTTTACTTACCACAGTATCTTCATCAATAATTCCACCTACTCCTCGGATATCATTCACAACCTGCTTGACTCGATTACTGTACAAAGATATGTTCTCTCCTTTTATTTTTATGTCATCAAAATTTCCTCTAAGACTTTCAACTTTATCCCTTAGCACATTCACATCTCCTCCATGAACTAGTGCAAGTTTGTCCCATATCTGTTTAGCAGTTGTACATGTCTTAACATCTTCAAACTTGACATCTAATAAGGAAGAAGCAAGCTCAATCATCATAGAATTGTTTTCTTGTCTTTCTCTCATCTGATCAATAGTTAAAGGTCCAGAGGGTAAGATAAAATCATTTTCCAAGTAGTATGTAGTACACTCACTAATCCATGATAGATACAATTTCATTCTACTTTTCCATGTTGAAAAATTGTCTTTGTTAAGCTTTGGCACCCCTCTCTCATACATCTTGTGATCTTTTTCTTAAGTCCTTTAAAATTTTCTTCAAGCATTCTATACTCTTATACCAATTGTTAGATAACTGAGAGGGCGGTGAATCAGTTAAGCCCAGTTATCCTACAGTCCCAAACATTCCCTGATGTATAAAAAAATTCTTTAAATAATTTAATCAACTCAGTAAGATATCAACTATGCCTTTATTTTATCTACCGAATAGTAGTAAATTATCTAATGTATTTACCGATCAATCCAATTATAGTAGTGTGTAAAGTAAAATAACAATTCAACACATCCATACACACATAAGACTTTGATTTTTAACGTGGAAACCCTATTAGGGGAAAAACCACCTAGGACTGGTAACCCAAAATAATTCACTCTTCTGAAGTGAGCTTGGTTAAGAGCCAACCCTGTTAAAGATTACAAAACACATTGTAAGGTGTGACCTAGTTAGAGGATTTATCACTAACAGTTCTCCCTTGACCAAACATTCACTATGGGGTCAACAAGAAAACAATCAACATTCATTGTATGTCATATTGAAATATAAAGACTATTAAGTCCCACTTGATTAAGATATTTATCTGTAGCAATGGTAAATTGTTACAGCAATGATCTGATTCAAATACAACTTGTTTTGTAGATTTTCAGATCTATGCTAAGCTCAAAATACCTCTAGTCAATAATCTCAATTCAATCTTTTTGTTTCCTCTAGCTCTTTTATGCTTAGTAATTTCTTTCTCTAACACTCGGTATTGTCCACAAAATTGCTTGATTATGTCTTCAACCAGTTTGACTAGCTTCGCATGAATTCAATCTTCCCACGTGAAATATCCTGCAATAGACTCAATAATGAATCTCTTATCTCTTTTTATAGATATCATAAACCATTTTATTTTCATCCATAGATTTTGCCTCTTAATATTCACCATTGATTTTTCTACTTTAACCTTCCTCGATATTTGTGTCAATAACACATTTCATTCTCCTTCATCCAATCATATTTGAATTTTGTCAGCTATTTGATCATCATAACAAACATTATCTTTTACCTTAGAATCATCAACAATTGTCCATATCATCAACTTTAGTTGGCAATAATTAATTCTATTTATTTCTTTCACTCAATCAATAGTACAATGTGTCGATGATAACTAACTCAGCTAACATTGTACTCAGTATACACTACACTTGCTCGGTGTACACTATTCCAACTCAGTGTATATAAACTTGTTCATTCTTGATCTTCAATTTATAATAAAATCACCAACATAATGTGATAGAATCATCAATAAGTTACCCAATGAATACCATATCCATATCTTTCTCATCCATCTCATCTTCATGTAGATATCTCATTCTTTCACCATTATTTCCTTCTTAAGATGTTTGTAACCATCATGATAAGTATAGTCAAAACTAGTTGACATCAATGAAAATACATTAACTTATTTAATGTCTCACATATACCTTAGTAGCTCGGTGATCATCAATCACTATCTTTCAATCTCTCCTTCAAGATATTCAACCAGTTGTAGTCTATCACCTTCTTCAGATGTTTGTAACTATCATGATAATTACAGTCAAAACTAGTTGACATCAATGACAATATAATAACTAATTTAACGTGTCACATATACCTTAGTAGCTCAATGATTATCAATCACTATCTTTTGAAGTATCAAATTAGTTGTAGTCTATTAATCTCTCCTTTAAGATATTCAATCAGTTGTAGTCTATCAGAGACCTCCATGCCTATTTCTACCTCTATTCCTAATGTGTCCACTTATGCTCCACCCATTATCACTACTTCCATTCAAAATCTCAACCCTACACATATTAGTATTCCTAATCCTCATGTTTCTACTATTCATACTAGTGTTCAATGGGTTTCCCTTCCTTCATAAATGTCCACTTACAATAGTGTTGATTTTTCATACTCCATTGTTCCTTCCATTTCTCATAATGGTCAAAACATTTCACACATATCTCCTACCACTCTTTCTACCGATTCTACTATTAGTATCTTGGCTCAAACTATCTTCCTTGCAACAAAAAATTGCTCACATGACTCAATCCACGATCAATATTCCTATTTGTTACACTGCTAGTCCTTTGTCCTTTGATATCATCTGTGCCATTATTTTTCAATACATGGAGATTTCTTACTTAGATACTTATAATGGTAAAGGTGATCCTCTAACCCATGGTAAAACCTTTCAAACATTGTGTAATGATTTCTCTCATGATCATATGTTCATAGCTAATTTATTTACCATAACCTTTTGAGATAAAGCCTTTCAATGGTATTGATCTTTGGCTCCTTATTCTATTAATTCCTTTAAAAATATTGCTAATTCTTTCATCCAATAATTTAAAAATAATATTTGTCTTATCAATTATTGACTGATTTGATGCATTGTAAATAGGGAATTAAAAAACAAGTGATTGATTTCCTTGGTAGATTTGAGCATTTGCATGGTTAGATTTCTTATCCTATCCTTACTTTTGATGTACAAATTATTTTCATTTATAATTTATAAAAAGACAATAGAGATAAGATTTTTCTTTTTGAATTTTCTTCTTTTACTTAATTGTGTGCAATGCATCATAATTATCAGCTTCAAGTGAGCCAGTTTGGGAGAGCCACTCTAGTGGCTCTAGTTGATAAGAGTGATGTAACATCCCAATCCTATAAAAAATTTCATAAACCCAAGAGATTCATCAAAATCAATAATTTATCCAACAATGTTGATAAGCAAGTGGCAACAACATCCAAAGGCATGGCTCCTTTGTCATATGTTTAGACCTCATAATTTTACTAAGCTTTTTAAATATTTTCATAATGTGATGTTGAATTTGATTAATGATAAGTATTAACTCTTCCTCCTATTAAAATTATTGAGACATCCAAACCTTTGCAAAAATCCTTTGACAAAAAATCTTCTTGTCAATATCATCATCAATCTGGTCACATTATTGAAAAATGTTTCCATTTGAAATATGTTATTCAAGACCTCATTGATTCTAATGTTATATCTATTGAGGGTATAAATAATCAAGGAAATAAATCTATATCATCTCCCAACCAAAACTTGCAAATCAATACGGATCCTTTTCCATCTCATTCAACCAATACCATTGAGTCTACCCAGTCTTTACCTTCTTCTTCTACCTGTGTTATTGAATACGATGATAAGTGTATCAAAGCCAATAATTTTGTCAATCTTATTAATCAATCCACATCTAAACCTAAACCTAGACTTGAACCTAAGCTTTGCATTACCTTTTATCCTTGTGAGATGATTAAAGCACCTGATGGTCCTCTTTACATTGTTGCAAAAGTTAATTATCTCTATTCTCATGGTGTCCTTATTGACTCTACTTGCATGATGAATGTGATAACTGACAATTGTAATTTGATTTCTATGATAAATATGATGTGATGATCCAAACTTGCAATGGTTTCACTTATCCTACCCATGGCTCTATTAAATTTCCCATAGAAGTTGGTAGTAAAACTCTAGATGTCACCTTTGTTTTCATCTGGAAATCTGATCAATTTCAATATAAAATTGGTCTTTCGTGGCTTAATTCCATGAAAAATATAACCTCTTCTATCCATAAGTGGCTGAAGTTTCCCCACAAAAGGAAAAATCATCATTGGTAATCATAGTCTCTATCATCCTTTAGTACCTCGAGAGTCTATTGACCTTGAATTATTTTGGCGCTCTATTCCTCAACCGACTCAATCCCACAAAGATAGCCTCTTTAAATCATATAAAAAATAAAAAATACAAAATATTTCTGAGCTTAGCAATCCTACGGATGTTTCATCTCCTTTTCTTGGACCTAGACTTCTCCCTACACGTCCTACAAATCCTATATATGCTTCTATTTTTCCTCCTATATCTTATAAACATTCATCTAATAACATCTCTCAATCTAGTGAGGTTCCTTTTGTTCTTCCTCCTAAAGAAGAAAAGGGCCTAATGTTGATTTATCCTGGACCAAACCAAATCCCTATAAAAAACAAGCCTAATCATTGTGCTCATGATCACCATCATAAACATTGTGCTAGAGGCAACAAATTTTCTTCCCAAAATCTATCTTCCCCTAAAACACCTACTGATGCTTTGATTCCATTTGACCAACTTATGCTTGGCACAAAAGAGGGAGTTAATTTTAAAAAGATGAAATTAAATAAACATGATAATTATATTTGTATATTGGATATTATTACAATTAATCTTGATGAGGAAGATACTTTTGATGATGATGGTTTTGATGTTCTTAATGCAATTAATGATGATATTCATGCTAGTGATTCTGAGGATATGTATGAGCTTATTGACATTAATCATGATTTACTAGCTATGTTTTCACAACAATTATCTCTTAGTCCTAGAAATGAATAAAGTTACCCATCTTTAGAGCATGGTCCTGTTTGAAATTGGATATTTTCCATCCACTGTACTTAATGTTTCTCCTCTTCTGTGTTTCCACATTTCATAAACACTATAGACTGAGATGGGGGGGGGGGGGGGGGGCAAGTGATATGCTAGAATAGCTCCTCTTGTGCGTGGATTCTTTGTTTTTCCTTGTTGTAATTTTCTTTTCTTGTGATGTGTTGGTTGATATATTTTTTTAGATTACTATAGATGAACCTTGTTTCTATGTTGGCACAAGGTGATAAAGGAATCAATCTGTCATGACATTCCTCTATTTGTATCTCATTTATTCTATATGTTGTTACATGTTATGTCATGCTTGTGCTACTATTTATAAAGGTTTCTTTGTGTTGTATTTTTGGGGACAATGCAAAATGATATCTACCTATTCTTTTTGGTCTTTGTGATGTCGACCCAAAAATATTCTTATTTGTGACTCTTACATGCTCTTCTTCTAGTTTTACTACCTCTAGGAGATGATAAGAGTATCATCTTAGAGATCATGTGGATTCCTGAGATATTAGATCCCTTTGTGTTCCTTTTTCATGTGTTCATTTCCCTTGTTATGTTCTTTCTTACAAGCATCTAATAATATAAATGTTTCTTGTGGGTACATCTATGCTCTGTTAAAGCAATTTCTCTCGTTAGGACATTTGCAATCGCTTTAACATGGGGACATAAATTATGCTCCACATTTCACATTTTTCACACACGTACATAATGATTAAATATAACCTCTCTTGTGGATGGCCAAGGAGACAATATTTTCCTTGTGTTCATATTTTCATTGGATCCTTTAATGAAGCCAATGATTTACTTAAGGACTAATCCTCCTTTTCTAGATCCCTTAATAGAGACAATGGTTTCCTTAAGGACTAATATTTATTTCTTTGATCCCTTTGGAGACAATCCTTTCCTTAGGACTGATCACCCTTTTGGATTCCTTAATGGAGACAATTCTTTCCTTAAGGACTAATCCTCTTTGATGGGTTGACTAGCGTAGCACAACTTGCTAGACTATCAATGCCACCTTTTGCCACACTTTCTCTTTGCGTGATACATAGCAAGGAAATACCTTACTAGACTATTGGTCATCTCTCTCTCTCTCTCTCTCTCTCACACACACACACACAATGCCCATTTTATCTTAATTTTGGATTTGATGAGGACTTAAGTCACTTGGGGGCTTGATGTTTCTTTGTCCTCTTGACCTTGATAAGATTGTTCTTGTGAATTGATTTACTTTATTATGAGCATGAGTTTGTCTCATACTCCCACTAAAGGGAGGGGTGCTATATGTACCATCCTAAAAAGTTATCATCCATAATTGGATGCTTTATGTAGACCCCATTTTGGTGATTTCAAGGTCTAAATGCCCATTATGCTTGATCTTGACAACCTATAGTTCTTCTCCTATATCTTTTCACCTATCCTAACATCTCATTAAAATTTGGATCCATTCTCCAAGGTACATGATGCCAATGAAATCTTTTCCCTAAGGATTGGGGCCCAAATTTGTCCCAGGGCCCTATAATCGGGATATTAGTGGGAAATTTAATTTTGTGGTTGGCTTCGACTATTTTTGAATTCTAAAATGATGGATTGATCACAAAAACCACCAATATATCCTTATTTTTATATCAATTACTATCCTCAAGTATCCATTATTAAGTGCAAGCATTTACTATCAAGTTTTCAAGCAATCAAGCACAATTGAGCAATTGGATTCATGATTTGAAGGTAAGCATCCAAGATCAAGTTTCTCTAAGTATCTAATTATTTAAGATCACTCAATTAAAAGGTAGTCTTCTCCAATTGAAGTAATTTTCTCCCCCATAATGGCCAAGTAGAGGAATTATCAATCAAGCAAATAAGATCCTTTCATGCACATTATCTTTCCTTCATTGCAAGAGATTATCAAGCATATCTACATTTAAGATCTAGGAGTGACATTCATAGATCTATGTATTTGTGATGGAATCCTTGATTCTACATCAAATTCCAAGCTCAAATCTTTGGATTTTAAGTGCATTCAAGTATCTTCATGGGTATGAGTGATTTCTACATCCATCCATGAGGTTTTATGCACGGTGAATCAAGCATTTACCTTTTTACCTAGTTTATTTTATGTGTAATTTCATTTCATTTTTAAGGTTGATTCCTAAACAGGAGTTTGACCAAGGTAAACCCCTTTAAAAAACCTTTTCCCTATATTTCTGTATGCAGGAACATGTTAGAGAGCCTGTTGACACCTCATCTTGAGGTTATGCAAAATGAGTTAGTCATGGAAAAAGCATTAGTGCAGAAGGACCCTCATCTTTCTATTACTGAGAGCCTAGTTGAGCTAGCTGCCAAGCTAGAAATAAAGTCATTGGTTTTGGAGTCTGTAAGGTTTGGTTGGGACAATGCATTAGCTATGGTAATGGAGCTTCATAAACCATTTTTGGACAAGTATTTCAAAACCCCTACATCCCAAGAACTTCAAGTGACAAAAACAAGGGGGAAATGACATGACAAAATATTAAAGGTTAAAGGAGGAAATAAAAATGACATAAAAGGATATGAAAGAGGAAATGAAAGAGTTCAGAAAAGAAGAAACATGGGATTGAACACAGTGGAACCAATGGTATGACATACTATTTTTTCAAATGTCAAACAAGTCTTATGTACTGTTAGTGGATAGATTTGTCTTCCAATAAAACCTTAAGAATGACCCTTATTTGCCCAAACACGGAGAAAAAATAAGCCACTAACAGTTGGGTCACTTTGCAATGGGATTGTGCAAGCACCCTTTGAATTTTAATAAGGTACAACTCCCTTGTAAGATTTGCAATGAATCTTCTAAACTATAAACATGAATGCTTTTAACCAAAAAGCATGAAAGGCACACAAACATCTACCCATTAACATAGAATAGATGCGAAAGAAAAGAACTAAGAACAATGGATAAGTGACACAAAGTCCACTTATGAAGACCCTACACAACAGAGAAAATGCAAGAAGAAAGGCATAACATTCTCTTCCAAATACACAAATGACCAAGGCTCAAAGACCAAATAACAAATATGTATGGTAATTAAATAAGATAGAATTAAATTTAGAGACAATTGAGTAAATTCAAAGATTGATTTCAATCAAAAGACAAACATTTAGACTCAAAGATTTGATATATATTTATCTTTCTTCTCTGAACATTGAAAAAGATGACATAGATCTTCTTATTCCTGTGCTCACAAATTACAATTTGAAAATGAAATCTCATTCCTTTCTCCCTACAATTACAAACTAAAACTAGAAAATAAAACCCCTCTACCTGCAGCCCAAAGTCTCCAATCAAAGCTAAAAAAAAATGGAACTCCTACTCTGTCTTTGTATCATCTATTTATTGTCTTTCCCGATGATTCTTATCAGTTACAATAACTGATTCTTGAAACTGATTCTACTCAAACTCTTTAATCTATTTCCTTCTTTCTGATAATATGCATGCTTCCTTTAATTTGATATCTTCATAAACTATTTATGAAAAGATTTTAAAGATATACTTCAATGTTTTAAATGATATTTGGATAGCTCGCATAAGCATACATTAGTCATAAATAAAAATATTCTTGATGCTGGGTGGATTTAAAAATATTTATGATAGTCAAATTAGGCCTCGGTACGGGGGGCATAACTTTTATTCCACTGTTGGATTTCCCTAAGATTTAGATATGTTGTCACAATCCTAGTCGTACACAACTTGACTGAAGAGATCGAGCAAATTCTATTTGAGGAAAAAGTTATTGAGATCTGAGTAGAGGTATATAAAACTGCCAGAATAACCAAACTTGCTGTGTTAATGTTATCACCAATCTTTCACATCTTTTGCACTTGGTAATGAAGACACTTAACCATTCTTATAAAAAGAATATCAAGTAGGAAAAGATAATGTTTTTGAGCCTTGAATTTGGTTCACTATGCCTCTGAACTAAAATGAATCATGCTGAGCCCAAATGTTCCTACATGCACTTCCCTGCACTAATTTGAACCAATCTGAACCAGTGAACTGCACCTTTGAACCTGCATTCTAAATTTCTAAACCTCTGAACCTGTGAATCTTCTTATGCAAACTGAATGACTTCAAACCTCTTTGAACCTTGGTTCGAAGTAGTTCAAAGAGGTTCAAGACCCTAAAATTGAAAGTTTATTTTCAGGGTCTATATGGGTACCAACATGTACATAAATGTGTAGAATATTTTTGAAGACTGAGTCAAAGTCTTAGGGGGAGTATTCATATAGGAGTTTTTCATATTACTAAGTACTCATGTAATGTAATGTAAAATGTCATGAAAAAGTGTTTTTTCCACTAATGTCAAAGGGGGAGATTGTTGATCCCTAAGATTTTTTGTCTATTAATGTCTTACACTTAGTCATTTTGTAGGTAATGTTGGACGGTCATCACTGCGACCAAGTCATCATGTATAGGCCAAGTTAAGTATAGACTTGTATATTGTACATTTAACGAGTAGTAGTTACTACCGAGCAAGTCAGAAGGTCACCGAGTGCTTCAGTAGTAGCTAAGCAAGCTTATGCCGAGTTGTGAAGATATGTCAGTGCCGAGCACCAGGGTATGAAGAACAGTGAATGCCGAGTGCCAGAGATTTCAAATGCCAAGTAAGCTAGATTTGATATATGTGTTTTTTAATGGCACAAACACTTAGGTAAACTCTTTTGGCTGACATCTATATTATATTTATTATTTGTTGAGGAAATCACAGAGGTGATTATGCTTTAAATTTATAATCATTGATCCCTATGTAATCTTTGGAACCAATCATAATTAGGGAATGCTTAAGTGACATAAGTAGACAATCTAGATCATTGATCTTAATTTATGGAGTTGATCTATTATTTATATAAGATGAGATCCGAACCCTAAAACATAATAATGTGATAAGTGTATGAAGGGGATTTCATACATGCAGAACAAAGAAGTGTTTTGATTATCAGAAGCAAAGAATAGTGACTGAGCAGAGCAGTGAAGGAGGAAATAGAGATATATTTGATAGAGGAGATCAAATCTATATTGGAAGGAGAAGATCTATTATCAACATCATAGTGCAAATTGAAGGATCAGGTATTGAGATATTCTAACAGGCAAATCAGGGAGAATCTCTTAATAGAGTGGCTTTAACAGACCTAAGTAAATCTCTTAACCGAGTGCTTACTTTGTTGTAAGTTTAAATCCTTTTGCAAGGTAGATTGTATAAGTATTAAAACTCTTAGCAGGGCAGACCCCTCATAGGGTAGATCATTATTTTGTGATCAAACTTTGTAGCCCTAATAGAAAAACTTTAATACTACAGTAGTGAAGATTTGTGGGTGTCATCCCCACCCTAGTTTTACCTTTCAAGGGTTTCTGGGTAACCAAAATCATTGTGTTATGTTTCATTTTCATGGATGAAGATTAGGATGTTAGATATATTTCAGTATTGAATTTGATGTTTGTGTTATGCAAGTAAGTTTATGTCAAAATGGAATTATTGGTAGATATTTGATTCACCCCCCTCTCAGTATCTCACTTTCCCATAATAAATTTCCAACAGAGCCATCATAAAAGATTTTGAAAGATCGAGAATTGCTAGAAGACCCCTGGAAAGTTCAATCTAAAACACCAGGACTATGTCGCCATTGTCATCCTGTACCCTACATTCTAATCCCAGATTTAAACCACAAGTTAGATTTGCATTCTAGTTTTCATTTCTTTACATTTTAGTTCTCTATTAGTCTGTATCAGTCTGTTATTTCAAATTTTTCTGTAACTTTCCTAATTAATCATTTACATTACTCCATTTCATCATTTCCATTTTAATTATTACATATTTTAGAGAAGGATCACTATCCCTCTTAGTATTTGAGTCTTCTCTTGAACCTAGTGGGACATCTTCCTTTCAAAATATGCAATTCATGAAAATGAGAAGTGATTTATCTATTTACACATTGCTTCCCTTTTCTTTATGTGAAAAATGTAAATAAATTTTCATTTATAGAAAAAATTAAACTGATATATGAACAATATGCATTTCAGGGTGTAGTAGCTAGTGCGATTACACCACACCACATTCCTTCCACTTTGTGCACACTTGTAGCTTTGACACTGGATGTGAATCTATGTAAGTCATTTAAATTTAGGTTTTATACTCCTAAAAAGCTATGTGGTATCATATTTTGCACACCTCTTATTTACAATTTTTATTGAATCTATGTGAGTCATTTAAATTTAGGTTTTTTTGACTTATATTTAATATTATGTATTGATATCTCTTATGATAAATTTATTTCTCTTAGGTTGCTCTATCTTGATCTAGGAAATCTTGCGTGTGAAAGGCATCCTAAAGCACACTGAAATGGAAAATGACATTCTTGCAGACACATAAAAACCAAAAGGTAATTGAGCATAATTTTAATTTATTTGTTAAAAGGTATTATGATTAAACATGTACATGTAGATTGATTTAAAGTATTTTTTGTCACTTCTATATATATAAACAATTGGGGTTTACATAATTGATGGATGCACATGATGTACCAGAGGTTCAGGAGAGGGAAGAGGTATGTCTGTCCATGGATTTTAACAATCTAACTTGTTCAAGTTTATCTTCATTATAATCTTCAAGTTTTGCATCTTGGACTATGTAACATCTTCATCTTCACTTTCATCTCCTCTTCTTAGTTGAAACCCTCTTCTCAACTCCTCCTGGATTGCATTCTTGTTCATTTGAAAGCCCTAAAACCTTCCTCTATGGCTATAACATTTATTATCATTTATCATACATGAAATGACTACAAAAAAACATGCAATTAGCTCCCTTTTTTTTTTTTGCTTCCACCCACTTTTTCAATGTATTTTTTTCCAATTTTCTAAAAAATTGGCTCTATTTTTCGAGATGATGTTGTTTTTGGTGTTGTTTGCGCTAGATAAAATAAGTAGGCACTATCTGGCACCTAAATTAGTGCCTAATTTAGCACTTGAATTAGCATCTAATTTATCACCTAAATTAGTACTGTCTAATTTAGCACCCAATTTAGTGCCTAAATTATCGCCCAATTTAGCACCTAAATTAGTGTCTAAATTAGCGCTTATTTTAGTAACACCTAACTTAACACCTAATTTAGTGAGTGAATTAGTGTCCAATTTAGCACCTAAATTAGAGTCTAATTTATCACCTAAATTAGCATCTAATTTAGTGCCTAAATTAGCACCTAAATTAGTAGTGTCTAATTTAGCACCTAATTTAGTGCTAAATTAGCATCCAATTTAGCACCTAAATTAGTACCTAAATTAGCACATATTTTAGTAGCATCTAACTTAGTACGCATTTTAGCATCTAAATTAGTGCCTAGTTTAGCACTTGGATTAGTGCCTAATTTAAAATCTAAATTAGCACCTAACTTAGCGCCTAATGTAGTGCCCAAATTAGCACCTAAATTAATATTATGCATTATAAAGGCCCCAAAACTATCCTTATGCATGTATTCATCCAATGAGCTCCAAAACTAATGTAGAACTAGTCCAAAACTATCCATAATTCATGCAAAACATAACCCCCCTCATAGACTGTCCAAAACTATATACTTTGACTGTTCCTGTAGCCATTAAAACTTTGTTTTGTGACTGTTCTTGCAGCCATTGGAACTATGTTCTATGAGTGTTCCTGCTCCTCATAACTTCCTTGTTCTATCAAATTTGACATTAATATAAATTTATGAACTCTATAAACCTTCACTGAATTGGAAGAGATAACTAAATGCCCCTTTGTTTCAGATATGTGAATTCTTATTTTGCCCTCTAAATAAGATTGTATTGGTCTTGTACCTTCCTAATGACAAATTGCAATGATGAGGGAAAAAACTTTACTATTGTCTCCTATTTGTTTGCTCACTTCTTTTCCTAACCATAAAATTTTTAGAGACTTCTACCCTTAATGAGGTTCCATTGACCTTTACTGCTGTCGGTCTGCCTATGGTACCCCCAATTAAAAATTTTAAAGCCAAGCCCCATCTAATTAATGACGATCAAAGGTGAAATTTGTACAGTTATCCCAATATCCCTCAATGATTTTTCTCATAATATTTATGTAAAGATGGAAGTTCATAAAAGGCGGCATCTGAAAGAATTGTTGGACCAGGGGTTCAAAAGGTTCAAAGGTTTAAATTAAAAGGTTCAAAGTTTGTAGGTTCAGGATTTGAAAGTTCAAAGTTTTGGGTACAAAGTTCATGCAACTACTAAATGGACATAAGATCATCAGGACTATGAAAGGTGAACTGAAGTTGGTGTCTTGTCATCTCTTTGCCTCATTATCAGGCCCACTTAAAAGGGTATACTTTCATAATAGAAATTAGTAAAAGATTTTGTGAATAAGTTTTAGCTCTTAGATTTTGGGTTGTGGTTAGTTTAGCTTCTATTCTTGCTTGTTGCTTTTGGCTTCCTAGTTTTATTGTGCTTGTTTGGTCTTTTTGTCCTGCTCCCCTCCACCCTTCTACAAACAACTCCCTATGCTCATATCCTTCTTTGAATCTATTACCCAATGGAGCTAGACAACGGTCCTCTACTAGAGACATGTTGGATTCTCTATGTCCCTTTAGTACATGTCCCCAGATAAAGCCAACTGTTGGTCTACCTATGGCACCCCCAATTAAAAATTTTAAAACCAAGCCCCATCTCATTAATGATGATCAAAGGTAAAATTTACAAAGTTATCCCAATAACCCTCAATGATTTTGCTCATAATATTTCTGTAAAGATGGAAGTTCATAAAATGCGACATCTTAAAGAATTGTTGGACCAGGGGTTCAAATGGTTCAAATGGGTTCAAAAAGTTCAAAAGTTCAAATTGAAAGGTTCAAAGTTTGTAGGTTCAAGATTTGAAAGTTCAAAGTTTTGGGTACAAAGTTCATGCAACTACTAAATGGACTGATGTTGGTTTCTTGTCATCTCTTTGCCTCATTATCGGGCCCACTTAAAAAGGTATACTTTCATAATATAAATTAGTAATTGAGGAGATTTTAAATTTCTTAACATCCATACAAAATGGACACACTCAACAATTCTGATTGTCCACGAGCCCTGACCGAACTCAATCAATATTTAGGAAAATATTAAATACGATTTGGAATCCGGTACACAAGGTCAAATGCTGATCCTTTAGGGCCTATTTGGTTGCACCCCAAAACTGGGTTATGCGACCCATAACCCAATTTTGGGGTGCAATTCCCTGTTTGGTGACTGTTTTAAAGAATGCGAATGCGGATTTGCATAACCCCATTTTGAGAAAAATGTGGATGCTGGAATTCCAGTTGAGGAGGTGGAATGACTTTCATCTCCACAGTTTTGGAGAACATTAAAGCCATTTTCACTTCACCGTCGGGTCCAGCGCACTCCACGGTTCAGATCCAGATCACTGCATGGATATCTCACCGAATCCACAATTTTGTGTCCATGGTTTGCGTGAAAATCTCTGCGAAGTGTTTGCGCAAAAATTCATTTGCTGTGATCGTCTGCTCTACAAAGGTGTTCTTTGTGAAGGTACGAGGGTTTTCAATGTTGTCGTTTCTCTCTAGTTTTCAATGAAATAGGGTTTTCAAATAAATGTATGTGGGTTTTCAATGTTGTCATTTCTCTCTGGTTTTCAATGAAATAGGGTTTTCAAATAAATGTATGTGGGTTTTCAATGTTGTCGTTTCTCTCTGGTTTTCAATGAAATAGGGTTTTCAAATAAATGTATGTGGGTTTTCAATGTTGTCGTTTCTCTCTAGTTTTCAATGTTGTCATTTCTCTGTAATTTTTTGACTTTGATCTCTCGGTGCATTTTTAACAAGTCGGGCATTGTATTTTTTTTTTCTTCTGAGATATGGACATTGAAAATGTAGCTTTATCTTTGCAAAAGCACATGGGTTTTATTAGATATTATTTTAAAGCATGAACACTCTGTACATTCCCTTATTCATTCTGTCATGGTTGGGCAAGGCCCTTTGGTTTGAAGTGAAATAAAACCCTCTCAACCAGTTGCTTGAGGGCCATAACCCATTGCTTCAAAGCTCACATCACTAAAACCTTTTACAAGAGTTACATGAATTGCAGAAAACAACATCTTAATTGCTCTTCTAAAATAGAAATGCATGCTCGCAGTCCAGTTGTGTCATGCACATCTCCAGAGTAAATATAGGTTTACAATCCTCATTAGATGTGCCACCATCTGCATAAAAAGAATAAACATGCTAAGTGTAGTTCTTATCTGAATCTCCCATAGCATATGCTTTTCCACCAGAACCGATCATTTCACAATGTTTCTCAAAAATGATATTTCCTCTACAAAACTGTGATGAAGAAAAGACTGTATTCCAATAAAGATAAATGTCCCCCTCATCCGGCTATTATTATAATTGTCAATTGATAACATTCTTAAGTGCTGAATTATCCCATCTTGAAGGTCTCTCCACATTTACTTCTCCATCCACCTCGCACATCCAAGTCTTCACAATTTATGCACACTTCTGCTAAGTATAGATTTGTCCATGTACAATCAGAATAAGACTTGAATTGAACAACCCGTATTTCAAGTATTGAATTGGTCTTTGGCTCTTTGTGCATAAATCCATTCAAATGAAACACCATCAATTAATTCTGCCTTGTCCTTGTCCATAAGCATAGGAAATGTTTCTAGGGACGATTCCTATGTGAAGAAGAGTTTGTGTTGATCCTACCCCCCTTCCTCACATTTCTATTATTATCATTCTAACGTGTGTTGAGTGTTCATCTGCAAATGACCCTTCAGTTATATTTTTATTTAACATCTAAAGTTGCTTGAGAATGAAATATGGTTTACAATGAAATAGAATTTCATGCTATCAAACAGTAAATGAGCAACGAAACCTATTTTTCACCAATCAATGGATTTGCGCTATCTATGAAACATTTCCCCATTGCCATCACAATGTGGAGCCAATTCAAGCAAGCTTCTTAACTGTTAGGACAGAGTGTTTTTGAACATTTGATTTCTCTTTCTATTAATAAACCAACAAGAATTAGAGATTTTCATTAGCTTTAATCCTTCCTATCATGAAAATTTGTCCATGAAAGAAAACAAAACATCCACCTTAGGCTCAAAAACAATACACATTGACTAGGTCATACTCACAACAGCAAAGTATTATGCATGAGTTTGGATTTTAGAAATTCGGATGTTATGAATTTGATTGTGGTATGTGGATCTGCTGGTATGATGTACATTTTACATTTGACACTTCTAGTTTTTTTAATTAATGTTGCAAGAACCACATTGTGAAATATTTATAGCCAGCCTGAAGGAAATGAAGGACATGCTACATCAAGAAGTTGATCAATGGTTGCACCAATAATCTTTTTGATCATTGAACTAGTTTTCATGTCAATCATTGAAAAGAGATCCTCCTCTATTTGTTCATCAATCATGATAGCCAGATCCCTTTTCGCTAAATGTCGTAAAGTGGTAACAGCAACTTACCAGAGTGTTGGACATTCAAGTAGAATTGAAGGTTACTCTCCTAAACTTATCTCTTGATTGATAGATAGAACACAAGAGAGTTCCCCAGATTCATTTTTAAAACAAATACCATGCAGGGACCATATGTGAACAGAATCCTTAGTATCCCCTGCCATCAGACATAATGACTGCACTGTTATATGTATTTATACTGATAATGACATTCCCCCTACACCCTCATGAATACATCCTAATGCAAGTGAAATAGATTCTCTATAATTAAAATAAGTTTCTCCAGTAGCAAGGACCTTGATGATGCTCACTATCTCATAGATGATCATTGATGTTGAGACTTGTATGAGATCCTACAAAGGAAAATAATTAGAATTTTTTTTCAGAATTTCTTAAATTATCAACATGATAGAATTAATAATTGTGAAAAATGTATAGTGTATTTATCAAAATAGTTGGCATGTTACATTATGAGATTGCACTACGATATTACACATTTGGGGTAAAAGTTACATTAGAGGTTGTAAATCCATGTTCTGCAAGGAACATATGTGGTGATATTTTATGTTTGTCTACTACTAACCTTATAGCTTCTTTACGTGTCACTTCTTCCATCTTCACAATTCAAATCTCCTATGGCACAACAATTCTACTGACTAATAGCTTAATATAGGACTAATGCCTCTCAAATTTGTTTAAATCCTTGATCCATTCATGGGCAATTCTGTCAATCTAATTATCTCTGTTTGTTTGCCCCTATTAATTATTTACTGTCATCAGATTTTAGAACTACATGGCATGGGAAACATTTAGAAGTTGAGCCGATAATGATCTCAAAATAGAAAGCCTATACGAAAAACACAGAGAAACGACAACATTGAAAACCCACATACATTTATTTGAAAACCCTATTTCATCTAATATCTATTGCATACATTTTATACCAGATATTATAATACAAAAAATATCACCACATATGTTCCTTGCAGAACATATGTGGTGATATTTTTTTTGTAGGTACATACATAGACATTTACATTAGAGGTTGTAAATCCATGTTCTGCAAGGAACATATGTGGTGATATTTTTCCTATTATAATATCTGGTATAAAATGTGCCATCTTTTATGCAAGGCAAATTGAGAGATTTGTCTAGAAGACCAAATTAAAGATTTAGACTTGTAGAAGGTACTAATGTAAATGAATGGTGTATTGTTTTAAACAAATTTGAGACGCATTGATAGCTTAAGATGCGTATGTATGTACGTATGTATGTATGTATGTGCATATGTATGTACGTACGTACGTATGTATGTATGTATATATGTACGTATGTATGTATGTATGTATGTATGTGCATATGTATGTATGTATGTATGTATGTATCTATGTACGTATGTATGTACGTATGTAATTCCAAAATAGTTTTAATTCCAAAACTGTGGAGTAGGGCGGACCCGACAAGAATTGCAAAACAATTTTAATTCCATAGAAATGAAACTCATTCCACCTCCTGAGCCGGAATTCTGGCATCCACATTTTTGGGTAAATTGGGTATGTATGTATACATGTATGTATATATGTATGTGTATATGTATTTATGTATACATGTATGTATATATGTATGTGTATATGTATGTATGTATATATGTATGTGTATATGTATGTATACATGTATGTAATGTATGCCTGTATGTATATATGTATGATAGCAATTTAGATGATCATGCACAGTGCTTGCATCTACATAGCTAGTCCTTGTTGTATCTATATAGGTATGTACTCTTGCATTGTTCTTTATGGGCTTATGATCCTAACCAGTTGGTAGTCCTTGATGTATTCCATTTACTATTGCTCACTCCCATTCTTCGTTTCTTGATATACAGTCATGTCTGACAATGTTTCTATTGTCCACGTTTTAGGCCACTGATGGATCTTGACGACAGTATACAAGTGTATGCACAAATACTTAGGAAGACCACATACACCTGGATTATCGCTTGTCTCCGTGCCTTGGTTGTTGTGCTCAAACTATTGCAAGCTGAAGAAGGCAGCAACAGAGGGAAAATAATCCAAAAAGGCAATTCATTTTATAGAGAGATTGTTCACTCCACTGAAGTTGATTGTCATGATTAGATTTAGATGAGTCAGGCTGCCTTCTCTAAACTAGCTATGATATTAAGGCAGAGAGGAACATTGAAGGATAGCAGACACTTGACAATAGATGAATAGCTAGTGATGTTCCTCCACACTCTTGGGCACAATCTTCGGAACCACAAAATTGCCCATAACTTTGGGCACTTCGGAGAGATAGTCAGTAGGTACTTCCACAAGGTACTGGCAAGCATCTTGGCACTCCATGGAGATTACTTCAAACCGCCTAGACCGGGCACTCCTTCTGAAATGACTGGGAACACCCGTATGGTTTTGTACTTCAAGGTACATCATTTGGTCTTTTGATTATGTTGTTTGGTATAGTGTTCCCCACCGTATCAGAGGCTGATTTTGCATTTTCCCATACACACCATATTTGACAGGACTGCATTGGAGCTATAGACAGAACACACATCCCAGTCACTATCGAGATTGAGAAGCAAAGTAAATATTGTGATAGAAAAGGGAACCTGTCACAAAATGTGCTTGCTGTAGTTTCCTTTAATTGCACGTTCCAGTATGTTCTTGCCAGTTGGGAAGGGTTTGCTGTTGATAGTCATGTTCTAGGTTGAACTCTGAGTAGATCAGATCCACTTGAGGTCCCCCCCGATAAGCCAAATCATAGTTTAATGTACTAAAGGGCACACAATATGTATTCAGTCCTAACACTCTGCTAACTCTCTGCAGGAAAATATTATCTAGTGGACGTGGGATATCCGAATGCCCTTGGATTTCTCGCTCCTTACCGATCTACACGGTACCACTTGAAGGAATTTTCAAGAGAAAATCCAATACAAAATGCTAGGGAGTTGTTCAACAACTGACACACCTCTCTTAGAAATGCAATAGAATGCACCTTCGGTATTGTGAAGTGGTGTTTTCCAATCCTGAGACATGCAACGACTTATGATATCATGACACAAGCCTATATTGTTTTGGCATGTTGCATACTTCACAATTACATCACGGAAGTGGATGGCCTACTTGAGGTGGAAGTGGAAGAGGAGGATGATCGTGATCATGGTGGGGTTGATGTGCTAGTGTTACAGACATATGGCTTCTCTCAGCAGGATAGAACTGAGTGGTCACAGTTCTGGGATGACCTGGTGAGTAGGATGTGGGAAGACTATAGGCCTAGATAATATTTGTAGTTTCTTGTTGGTTAATGACTATGCAGGATAGTGGTTTCCTTTGATATTTGATGTATGGTTGTATGGTTTCCTTTTGATGACATATGCAGAGATATTGATGTATGGTTGTATGTTTTCCTTTTGATGGATACATGATTCTAATTTTTCTTTGGATGACATATGCAGAGATATTGATGTATGGTTATATGTTTTCCTTTTGATGGATACATGATTCTAACTATGCCTTGTATACATGATTCTGATTTTCCTTTGGATGTATGGTTGTATGTTTTCCTTTTGATGTATGGTTGTATGGTTTCCTTATACTATGCCTTGTATACATGATTCTGATTTTCCTTTGGATGTATGGTTGTATGGTTTCCTTTTTATGTATGGTTATCTAGTTCTCTTTGATGTTTATGCAGAGATATTGATGCATGTTGTTTGGTTTCCTTATACTATGCCTTGTATACATGATTCTGATTTTCCTTTGGATGTATGGTTGTATGTTTTCCTTTTGATGTATGGCTATATGTTTTCCTTTGGATGTTTGGTTGTATGTTTTCCTTTTGTTGTATGTTTGGTTGTATGTTTTCCTTTTGGCTGTATGTTTTCCTTTGGATGTATGGTTGTATGTTTTCCTTTGGATGTTTGGTTGTATGTTTTCCTTTTGATTCTTATTTTCCTAGTGATGTATGGTTCTCATTAGCATTAGTGCATTAGGACCACCCGATTTAAATGAAATACAGCAATGACTACCATATGATGAAGATCATAAGCCCACCCTTAACAATAGAACAACAAATTTGTTGAGAACTCCATATTTATGATGTTAGTCCTTGATGTATTTCATTTAAATTTCCTTTGAAATGATATTTTTATCCTAGTGATGTTGTTCTTGTTCTATGATATTGATTATACGATGCCTTGTATGTATTTATCTCCTAACATTGACAGCCATGTGCAGACTACTACATGGCAATGACCGAGCTACTCATGAGCACTGATGGCAGTGCTCAAGACCCGATTCTATTGGAAGAGCCTTCATCCAGTAAGAAAATGATCTGGACACCAAACATATGGAAAGGATTTTCCTCGATTTGCTCATTGACCAAGTCCACCTTGGCAGAAAATGCGAAGGTGGCTTCAAAAAAGAAGCATGGGCTGCCATTGAAAGGCAGTTCAATGCGGAGTTGACTCTGAACCTAAGTAAAGACCAATTCAAGAACAAGCTGAAAACTTGGAAGCAAGGATTCAAGCTTGTGAGAGACTTGAAGAGCAAAAGTGGCATGATGCTTGGGTCCTGGTATACACAATTTGTTCTTTGACAGTTAATTTTAAGGTGATATGGTATGTATGTTTTTAAAATTATCCCCATTATTTCTTTTTATTGCTATTTTTTATTATTGATTGTAAAACCAAGGAGTGCCAAGTGATGAATGCTTAGATGTTGCAATGATGTCTCAACAGAACTATCAATTTTTTGATTTTGTCTTTCAATAGTCCTTATGATTTTTCTATAAGCCCAATTATTTACGCTAATGCCTATCATTTTTTTCGTGTTTGTTATCTTTAGTGTTTGATTTAATTCATTCTAGTTTTACTCATTTCTAAAGATAGATAGTTCTGAGACAACAAATATGATGGATAAAATTGAGCTATTCGATGTTTGCTTTTTCAAGGTACAAAATTTTGATGGTACTCCATGGTGCATTTTTTTTATTGTTCTTTGTGTTGCAATAAAATGTATATGCAGGATTGACAGATGGTCATCGGATCAGGGACACGAGGGCATCAAACGCGGATTTTTGACACAATGGTGTGTTTTCACACCACCAATTTATGGATATTGTTATTCCCAATCTACAATCTGATTAGTTGTTTCTTCTAATTTTCCAATTTGTTCTAATTATGGTTGTGAGTGGTAAATATTTTTTTGGTTGCAGTGGTAATGGCTATGGCAGGCAACCCTTTTTGTGAGTGTGGCAGTGGAATGCACGCCGTCATGAGGAGGTCGCAAACACAGGGGAACCCAAATTGTCGATTTTGGACATGTGTGCACAAGAAAAAGGTTATTAAATTTGGTTATATTTATCTGCACATTGGACAACAATGATAGTTTACGATACTAACGTTGGTTTATTTGTAGGATAGTGGCAGGTGTGGCTTCTTTCAGTGGGTTGATGGTGACACACCCCAGTCTACATCTTTGGCAATGCATGCATCTAGACCTGCAGCGTACGATGATTGCAAGTGTTGTAAGGCTCTGAGGTGTGTTATTGCAAGAGCGGAAGCTATCCAGAGAGTCGCTGCGGATGTGATGTGGATACATTGTCTTCTCTGCATTGTTATCCTACTACTTTTTGTTTTGATTCTGCGGCCATAGTCGAATATCTATTTTTTTTCCAAATCGCAATGTAAAATCAATGTGATTATATGAAGCAATACAATTTTTATATTATCGAGCAATGCAATCTTCTTACTTTCATTGTATTGATTTCTTATGATGGATTAAATACACAAATTCAAGTTCAATTAACTTTAAAATTTAAAATTGAAATAAATATAATAAATATAATAAATTAACAAAATATAATAAATATAATAATAAATAATAAATATAATTAAATATAAATAAATATAATAAATATAATTAACATAGGTCAATAAAATATAATAAATATATCAAAATAGACTAATCATAAATTAATTTAAAAAAAAATAAAAATAAAAAAATCGGTGTCATATTCCAACTCCAATTCGAAATGAACAACCAAACGAAGAAGATGGAGACCCAAACTCGAATTCTAATTCGAAGTGTAGAACCAAACAGAAAATATGGAGACCTGCATTCCAATCCCAATTCGAAAATGTTCAACGAAACAGAGAATGAGAATTTCATAAATTCCAATTCCTATTTTCAATTTGACAACCAAACGAAGAATGTGGATTTACAAATCCATCTTCCAGGGCAACCAAACAGTCCCAAAAAAGCATAACCAGGTTTGCATAACCAGGCTATGGATAACCATGATTTGCATCATTTTCCAATTCCCCAACCAAACGGGCCCTTATGGAACTTTGAACCAGTTGTGAAATACAAAATTTTGTAAAAATGTTGATTGCCCGATATGATGGATGACTACAATGGTTCATGAGCTATTCAATGTAATGGTCTATTATATGCAAACTGAAAAATTATCACTCAAGCACCCAAAATAAAATAAAGACCCATTGTTGCGGGCTTCCCTAGTTGCACCAGTTCGACCTGCGTGGCACTGCAAGTTTCTTCACAAAGAGCTTGGGTTCAGCTCTACAAAAACACTCCAGATTCCGCCTTTCCTCGTTGCCCCGGATCAGATTTGCAGATTGCAACGCAAGAAGCAAAGAAACAGAACAGCATAAAAGATGCAACACATAAAAAGTAGACACCAGTTGGGCAAGCTTCCATACATTAACTTGAAATCCGCTAAGTAATGCTAAGCAGAACTGGACTGAGAATGTCCAGGGTGCCCATGATACAAAGTAAGGCTAAACAATGTTGACCAGAACAGAAAGAAGAGAATGAAACCTTCCCAAGGCTAAGAAGAAGGCGCAGATCCAAGGAAGAAACCTTGCTGGAAGCCTCCATGGCTCTAGTTTGGCAGCACCTCGGCTCTCTGCGTCCTCTAACAATGTCTTCGTCTGTCTGCAAGTCCCTCCACTATTCAGCTCCAAAGCCCGCCCGTTTGTGTGTGCGTCACGTACGTAACCTAAATGAAAGAAAAGGCCCTGCCTTTTATAATGCGAGCATGTCCCTGATCTCGCCTAGAAGAGAACCGTTTGAAATTCAAACGGCCATATTTTGCATGCAGAGGCAGAGCCATGACACTTGTCATGACACTGCGCTCCTGCAGTGAAATGATGGCTTTTGCATTTCAATGCATCTCGGCTCTCCAAGGCAATGATGCAAGTCCAAACGCATCCATTCACGGTGCAGAACGGTGGCCAATGAAATTGAAGGAATTCAAACTGTTGCGTGTAAGTGAAGCAAAAATGCCTCGGCTCCAAAACCACTCATGGCGGTACGTGAAATCACAGTTGCAGAGAAAAGGCTTGAACTCCAAGGCAAGCCATCATGACGCCCAGTTCAAATTCGCCTCCCAAAGAACCAATGAAACTTCACCAATTGAGCAACGCTGCAGTCCTCTGACATGCCGTCTGACATTCCTTCTGACAAATCCAACTACCCCCACCAACGGATCAGCTAAGCCTCCAGCTCAGCTCGGATTGGATCCGACATGGAGTGCGGATAGCTGGGGTCGTGACACCCATGGCTTATGTCTTCATTGATAAGAAAATGAGGAGGCGTTGGTTCAGTGAAGTGCTCAGCATAGTGATCTTAGTTTTATGAACCAAATGAAAGTAGAGACAATACATATGAATTGAATAACAAAGGCCCTATACTTTCAAAAGCCCAACTTAGTTCGTCATCTCATGTGGACCCGACCAACAATTATGTAAAGTGCTTAAAATTTTTTGGGGTAAGAAATGTTCAAATTGGGTGGTCGGGCTTTTCCAAAACTCACAGATAAAGGAGAATGGTTCTTATAAGGTTGTATTCTCTCTAGATCTGCCGACATGGTAGATTATTTATTTAGAATATGTGAACATTACGAGCAAAGAATCTTCTCCTAAAACCAACTAGGATGTCAATACAAGTGATGTGGAAGGATCATCGAAATCTTTATGATTGTCTTCTTCATAATGTGAATTGCGCCCATTTTAGTGTATTGCAGCGCTGGTAAATTCAAGTTTGGCAGTTAAAGAAATCGGGCACCGATAATGAAAGTCTCCCATGAATACACTCATAATGTTGTTGTCTTCTCCTTCACATGATACGCTTACCATTTCCATCGGGCATTCAAATTGTTTACCAATTCTATTGCACGGTTGACAGAAGGACACAGTTAAAGGTTTCACAGTTAGCAACAATCCATTATAGAAGGTTTAAAAGCCAAAATGCTTAATTGGTTGTTGAAGGTTTTTGAAACTCAAAACTAGAGAAGTCTTGATGCCAAACAAACTCAACAGATGGTTCATTGTATGTTGCTCCTTTGCGGGTCACCCTCTCTCACATTACCACAACGTAACCTACTTTGCAAGGATGAAAAACATAGTACTCCATATGATTTTAATAGATCTCCCAATGGATAAGGTGTTAATAATGGTAAGGGACATCGAGAGTCGAGTCATTCTTAAGGTGTAGAAATTAAGCAAATAAGCTTAAACATTCAAAAACACTGGCCTTGGTAGTGAGACCAAATGCTGGAAACTCCATCTTTCTTTGTTATTCCAAAGCCACAAAAACTGAAAAGAAAGAGGAATCGAGAACTAACCTTTATTTCATGGGAAACATTAGATTGTAAGTCCATACGGTTACCATATCCTATGTTGATAAATTCTTTACATCCAGTGCAAACATGAATGCCAATGGAAAAAACATACAAGTATGCAGGTTGGCGGTCACATCTGTAGAAGAATTCATATTTGATCTGGAATGCCTTTGTTTGGATTATCTTAGAGGTCTTGGTCATATGAAGAAAGAACATCCACTTGTCATATTTATATTAATCAAAGTTATCTTTGAATGCTTTAGCTAAATATTATGAACACACCAAGAAAATATTCTTATTTTTCTTAACATTTATTTTGCCTTTTCAAGAATCGGTTAGTGGAACTGAAAAGTCAAGAGCATGCTATTTATTGTAAAACTTTCAAAGTAAAGGGCGAAGTCTGTGTGCTAGGGGAGGGAAAAAACATTTTTCTATTTTATAATTGTAATAGGGGGAGAAGCAAAATTTTCTTTTCTAAACAATCATATTATATAGAAGTACTGAGACTTTGAACCTTGTTTTAGGCATTAATAGAATGGATATGATATTCATAATCTTTGATATTCATGATATATAGAAGTATTGTAATTGGATTTTGAGTCATTACATAGTTTCTTATTAATGTCTATTTTGTTATGATAGACTGTGGTGTGATTTCATGACAAAATTGTGTTTTTGTAATTTAATCATGTCAAAAGAGAGAAGTCCTCTGTTAATCTCTAGTTTGGATCTTATATGTGGGTGTTGACAAATGGACTTTGTTTCAGTTTTCTTCATTCAATTTATGGGAAATTAGTTGGTTGCATCTATTAGCATGGTTATGGGTAGATGCCAATGCCTTTATTGCTTTCCGATGAAAAGCATATCAATATTTTATTCATTGCATATCTTTTAAGAGGGATTTGTACCCCTTAAATTCATAGGAAAGTTATCAATTCAATGATAAAATCTCCAACTATTGGTGTCGTGTGTCTATATTTCTAGGCATCTTGAGTCATTTTGTGTATCTATTCTAGAAAGACAAATCTGTTCACTAACAACTGCCAATGAACAAAAGACATTCCTTCAAATCAAAATTTGATAAGGTTTGGAAGTTGTGCTACTTTCTTTGCAAATTTTAATGCAAACTTTGATGCAACAATCATTTTTAACAATCGACACTATCACATCCCTACTTGGTCCGTTATCATTCTCCCAGACTACATGAACTGAAGTGAAAGCTCTCTACCTCAAAAATATCTCTAAGAAAACTACAATAAAATTAGCAATTAGCGCCTAAAATAGTGTAGACTTTTAGTGTATTTTGTGCCTAAAATAATGCCTTTGTGTTGGAGAAAAGGTTGGCGCAAAAGTGCCTCCGGCCTTTGGCATCGAGTTTTGTATCGTCTTTTGCACTCTCTTATGTATCCTCAAAAATTATGAAAGATTAATTAACATTTTTAACCCTTATTATTACTAGTAATGAATACATGAAATTCAAGATGATGTTTGAGACACCTATAGCATTGTATTACTGATTTTGTGTTCCTTGATGTTTATGTTGTGTCCAATACATGCCTTATTGATGTTCTTGTTGTTTGCATGTATCAATAATCTTCCAACATCATCTGACTACTGTTATTGCAAAATATTTTGGTCCCGTAATCATTATCTTTGTTCCACCTTGTGCCATTGGCATCATTAAATCACTACTATAGTTCTAAAACTGTGATGTAACTAAACAATCAAGATATTGAATATGCACTATTTTATTTACTATTTTTTGAATATTCATCATGACTGCACTTTTCAATAGATGGTTGTGATATCATGAAGGGTAGTAAGACTCAGATAATTGACACAAAAGGTCCCTCAATTGATATACAACTAAAAAAAACTACAACAAGACTCCAATCCACTCACAATCTGCATCAAAGCTCTAGGAAAACCTCCTCCTTGGTATATGCAATCTCATTTGATACTTTAGTTACATCTCCACAAAAAAAACATTTATCCCCTATTTTTTTGTATTTAAAATAATATTTAATTAAGTGTTTCTTATAATGAACACTTAATTAATATTTACAATTTAATATCATGCAAAAAATAAAATAACTACTAATCTCAATTTGACTCTTCGAGTATGCAAACCTTCTAACTCCCTTTTTATTTGATTTATGAATAAATTAATAACAATATTTATTACAGTAATATTTGACAAATTACTTCAACAAATGTCACTAATTATTAATTAAATGATTTATAATTAATTACTTTAATAAATATTGGTTATATTAATATTATTAAGCAATAATTAAATCACTTGATAATAATATTAATATAATACATATTTATTAAAAGTAAAATTATAAATTGTTTTAATAATATTAGTAAATTATTTAAAATGTGCCAAAATCTGATGTCATCCCTTTAGTTTAGGTAAGTTGACTAAGATTGGTCACTTATTTGATGAAGGGATGTCCTCCTTCATCTTTGAAGCAATCTGGCTTTTTGTAATTTGAACTTCTATTGTATATAGGCAGGGATTGGAGGTTTTCTTTCTGGTTCTTTCCTCCAAGAGCCTTTGAACCAGTTAATAAAAATTATATATTATATTATAGTGGCTATGTCCACTTTTACCAATTTTTTTAATAACTAAAATACAAAGTAAATATTTATTTTTTGGTTTTTATAAAAACCAAACACCATATATTGCAAATTTAATAATATCAATACAAAAAAGATTTATAATTTCATCTTTTTGTATTGTTATTATTTAATTTGAAAAAACACAAAAATCATAGGGAAATTACAAGTGATAAACATTATCACTTAACAAAACTTCTAAAAAATCCCCTTCCCACAGGATATTTGGCCATGAGATTTTTTTTAAAAAGGTAGGAAAAGCCTTTCATTTTGACAATTATACAAAACCTAAAAACAACTCATTCACATTCATTTTTTTATCTTCATGTTTACACTTTTCCCTCTACTGCTCTGGGTGCTGCCATGCTAGGGTTCTAATAGAATTTCAAGGGCTTTCAATGATTATTAATGGAGTTTACTAGAGATTTCTCTAAATAATTCTTATATTCTTCATCTATGCTATTGTTTAAGCATCCCCATGAACTCATTTTCTTGCTTTGTATCTCTGAAAATGAAGCTCTTGGTATTTTTAAAAACTTCTTACTTGAGCCTTGCATTGCATTTACAAAGAAATAAAAGGAGAAACTCTTCATTTTCTATGTATTCCATGTTGTTACTCACGATCTGGATTTATTGCCTTCATCTGGGTTTTTCTCTTGCTATGTACATTCCATATTTATGCTTTGCAACTCCAAATCTAGTCGTGGCTCTCTATGTTCTCTGCTTCACACTCTCTACATTTTGGAAATGTTCCTTTCGAGCTCCATTACTCAGAAAAAGTAAAAAATTATTTCATATTTCGGTAAAACACAAGTCACACTTCTATCTATCTGTTGGCTTGAAAGAAGACTCTTGATGTATAGGAAAGCTTTTTCCCCTCATTGCAATATGTTCTTTTCACAGAGACTTTGCAAAACAAAACACTGGAAATAAATAACAATTTATCCTGAAATGACTTGAAACCCTCCATTTTTTAAGATGAATGTTGGAGGGCTTTTAAAAAAATTGTTAGGGCACATGGGATTTGAACACGTATCTGTAGTTTTAAATAATGAAATGTTGTATAAATTCTCTACTGTAATCGTACTTGTATTATTCATCATATATTTGCAATATATATGAATGATTTTGTGTTGTATCTATCCAAGTAACTGTATCTTTGCCTTCATTGACCTCTGTATCAATTCTATGACTGCGGCTGTAAGTTTCCTTATTTCTAGATCTCTTCATTCATTGTTTATATCAAAGAGATTCATCATTTACTATTGCAAACTCCAATTCTCATTTTGGATATTCCATAGGACTTCAAATATCTCTACAACATCACTTTTTCTTCATGACAAAAAGCTTTCATAGTAATAACTATACACATAGTCTATAGTAGAAAATGACAACATTTGGTCATTAGCATTATCATTCCTGTTATGACTTCAAATATTGTGTACCTAATATATATGGTCAATTTTAAGATTGAATATTGTGTACTAAGTATTTGGCCATTTTCTTATAGCTCCGTGATTACATATGTCTACTTGATTATGCTTTGTATTTCATGAATTCACTATACAAAAACACTACTGTTAATGCTCTATAACTGTACCTTTAGAGATTTTTGTCTTGATACTCAAATCATTGTCCTTTATATTTTCTGATGCTTTCATCCCATAGTGGTATTGTTGTATCATGACACCTTCATTTTCTTAATGAATCACATTCTCTGATTTTTGTATCATATGTAAAGACATGAATCCTTTTGTAATTATTTATGCATTGTTTAATGAGAAATATTCTTTCATTTACAAAATATATCTTTGTTATTTTGTTTTCAAAACTGATTTACTATTAAAACAACAAACCATAATATATTTTCTTTGTAACAAAAATTTGGTCAAAGAATTAGGCCAATTACAATAATCACCTTAAGGATCAATAAATCTGAATCAGCTCGACAATTTTGAGCGTGTAGTGAAAATTGCTAAAAGTAACATTACTTATGTTGAACCATTGAAATACATGTTGTTCATGTTGTAGAAGTCTCTTTTCTTTGACAACCAACACTCTTTCAAAAATATCCTTGCTTTCTCCAAATAGATCTTCCATGATTCTTTTCTATTTTTCCAAATATACCTAGAATTATCTCACAAACCCATAATACAAACCCATGAAACTTTACCAACACCATTTAAAGTTCTTTACTTTCCAAAGTTGTAAATTTTACAATTGTTGTGATGATTGAAGCTCCATATCTCTTTTGGCTACATGATCCTCCAGCTAAGAAGATGACATTTATTTAAGAGATATTTGTAGTAGGTGATACATTTACCTTGGCATGCATTTTTTTTATGGCAAAATTCAACAAAATTAGAATCGTTAATCAAACAAGTATTATTGACTCACACAATTATAATTATTGTCAGTACTCTTGCCCATTTATCTATAACTAAAGAAGCAGACTTGCATTTACAGGTTAAGCGATGTGGGGAAATGGCTTAGAAAATGCAATTTTGCAGAGAACAAATGAGTAAATTTGGTTTATCACCTTCTACAAGGCCTGCTTTGCATCCACATATTGAGTTGGATGATCTCAAAGTAATTTTCTTGTTTAAAATTTAAATTATTTGCAATTGTATGTTTAATTATAAAAAGATATAACATGCTTCATTGAATTTTGAATTTGGTATCTATATTTTGAATGTAGGTAAAACTTGGTATTGAAAAAGAACTTCTAGAAATCAATTCAAATGGCAAAAATCTCCAGCAAGGTCACAAGGAACTTTAAGAGTTTAAGCCTTTTTTGTAATAGGTATGGTACTGCATTACCTCTTTTTCATGCATGGTTAGTTTATGTGCAATGCTTTATGAATCTTTATATGGTGACACAACTTTACATTCATTGTGACTTATCTTTAAAAATGCCATTCAAGTACAATTTGCATTATTTTTCTAATTTTTTACTGTTACAGTCACTTTGCACACATGGTTCAACCCTGTATAGACATATGAATGCACAAGAGCATACCCAAATGAAATGTATCTGAGTCTAGTTTATTCTGGTTCATGTTTGAGTCATTTTCATGAAGAAATGAATGAGTTATGTCCATTTTTGTGACAGTACCTTGTTCAAAAATGTTTTCCCAGAATTTGTAGTTAGAAAATATGTTGGTATAATTGCATATGGACTAGTAAGACCCTATAACTTTGTGAGTAGGAAGTATTTTTTATTAGTAATAATGCTATTTTTAATTCATAAATTGAGAAATCACCTGGCCTAATCCAGGGATGGTTACAATCAGGGAAACCATCTTTCCAGGCAAAAACAAAATAGAGACCTGTAAACACTAGAAAGCCCTATAACAAAAATAGGTAAAAATTGATTAAAAATGAACTAGCTCCTTACTCCTCTTGTAGTCTATGACTAAATAATAATTTCAAAGGATTTATTCATTTTTAATCTTTTCCCTTCTTCACCACTTCCCAACCATCTTCCACCCTCTTTACCACCTGTCACCAAGCCTCCGGAGAACCTTCCATATCTATCAATGAATCTGCTAGTCTATCCACCCTTTTTTGTCCATATTTTTCCTCAATGGATTCCATCTTCTCCTACTCTCAAGAACCCATAGGTCTCATCTTATCTCATCAATGGTCTGGGTGAGAATTTTGAGAAATTTAAGACCAGAATGAGTGATTATATCAATGGTCTGGGTGAGAATTTTGATAAGGTAATGATTGAATATTTTGAGCAATTTAAGACCAGAATGCATCAAAGGTTTAGGATTTCCCCACAACTAGTTAAGAATTACAAAGACTTAATTTTTTTTCTAGTTGATATAGACTCATGTCTAATCAAAGTTGTAGAATCAAGGACATCATGGCTAAAAATAATGGGTTATGAGATAGATATTGACTGAGCTACTTTAGCCATTGAAAATTTGTTAAAATAACCAATAGACATGATTGATAAATGATTTGGAATATTTGAAGAAGCCAAGAAGAGGATACAACTTGAAATCCTAGGTCCTAAAATTCAAAATAAATCAAGGAAGATGTTAAACACATTAGAAAATAAATTTGGTGAAGATAAGGATGAGTCAGTTGATGAAAAAATTGAGGGAAAAGAGATGGGAGAAGAAGCTGAGGAAGTAGAAATAGAAACAAAAAATTCTAAACTAAAGAGGGGTAAGAAGGCTATAATAGAGGAAAATGTTAGTCCAAAGGCTAATAGGTCAAGGAATAAGGCTACATCAACCCCCATACGGCCTACAAAAAGAGGTAGGAGTAAAAATATTGTAATTGAGGAGAATCAACCTAAAACAAAGACATACCCGAAGATGAAGTACACACAAAAGTCAACACCCAAAGAAATGAAGAAACAAAATAATGATGATATTGAAAGGAAAAAATAAGATAATGAAGATCAATTCAGAATTGTTAAGAATTTTGTACCGAAAAAAATTGATGAGCATGCTGAAGCTCTAAGAGAAAATGGACTTTTTAGTTCTATGCACATTAAAATTTCATAAGTTAAATGATGAGGACAACTTGAAGATTGAAGAAGCAACTATTGATGCAATGTACAAATTCAAAATTGTACCTATGGAACTTGTAGGGAAGATCCTTGAAGAGCTATATGACAGAATAAGTGCAAGATGGAGATATGCACTTGACAGTGAAAGAAAGATAAGGGAGAGATCATTGGTCATATCGGTACCAACACTATCAGTAAAAGAAATTGATGAAGCCCTAATAAATCACAAGAAGAGATTCATGATTAAGAAGAGATCATTGATCATATTAACGGGCATAGCACAAGAAGTGGAAGAAGAAACCAATAAATAATGAAGAAATATTTTTCAATTGGATGAACCTCAAAAAGTGGATATCCCAGACATCGAGTTGCCTACCAATGCACAAGTAGAGAATCTAGAAGTAGACCTCAAGGACACTATAAATAATGTAATTGATGATATTATTCACTTGGTCAAAGGTGTAGATGAAGAGGTTATAATTGAAGACATCATAGAAAAGGATCCAGATGAAACTGTTAATAAGGATCAAGATGTCATGGACACTACCAAGGAACCCCTTGAAGATACAATAGTTACCGAGCCTACTATTGTGCAATTAATGAAGGATGAAATAATTTTGGAAAAAGTGCATGAATATCCGACTCCTACACCTATTGAGTAACACTTGAAATAAATGATACTATTGATACAAATGTACCTAAAGATGTCGATGAAAAAAAAAAGGAAACAAAGAAGCAAAAGGAAACAGATCAGGATGATGAACCAACAACCACCGAGAAAGCTAAAGATCCTACTACTGCAGAGACAAAAAATACTTCTTCTACATGCATGAAAATATATTCACATGAAAAAGAAAAAAAAATTGAAAAGGAAGGTGAGAAAGAAAAAGTTGAAGACCTCACTAAGTAGCACACCGAGGCCCCATTGGCTCCAACTATTTCACCTAGTGGAAGTGTACTCAGTTCTCATACTAAGAAGAAGAAGAAAAATAATAAGGAGAAGATATCACTAGATGAATAAATAGTGATCTCCATTTGTGATCCAACCAAAATGAATCCCGATGAAATGGTGAAGTATGGTGAATTGCTAAAGAGAAACGCAACACAGGATAAACTTAAACAAGAAAGGAAACAATAGCAAGTATATCAGATGTGAAATACATCTTATTATAGATTGCACCCAAGACTCAAATTAATGAGAATGCATCTATAATTGATCAGTTAGTCTCACTTGTAAGTCAAGTCAATGAATTTGATGCTGATGCTAAAGAGAGAATGTTGAAGATAGACGAGTAGAGGGATGAACAAAAGTTAGTGAAAAAATTGATGTAAAATATTGTTAAACAAAAGGTTGCACTTTCTATCATTTCTAATGAGTTGGAGGAAACCATCAAGGTAATAATCCAATTATTCCAATAGCTAGGCAATGTTTCTCACTTTACCCAACATGTTCTAGATAAGTTGAAAAAGATAGATGAAGAACTAAATGGCAGTGCAGATAAGTTGATTGATAATCCTCAAACATTCCAAGCACATTATTTAAGGGTTAAGCATTTTATGAGCCTACAACAGGATTTGAAGAAGGAAGAGCAGAAGATTAGAGCACAAATACTTGAACTACAAGCACAAATCATTCCTCATTTGGAGGATATACAGGTAAATATAAAGAAAGCCAATGATCTAATTGCCACACCTGAAATGTCAGTCATGGATCATATGGAAGATCTCTCATCACACCTCCAAGCTCAACTTTCAACACTCAAGGAAACATGGAAAACTACCTATGATAGTGCTAAGTTATCTTATAAAGAATTGTTTGATAAATTGTAAGTACTCTTTATTCATTACATTTTTTTTTGTTTTTGGCATTATTGTCAAAAAGGGGGATAATAGATTATATAGTTAGGGGATAGTAAATATGTGGATAGTAGATAGATAAAGTTAACTATGTATCTATATATGATAAATAAGGGAGAAATGAGAAGTATATGTTGAGGGGAAGTTATCACTAAGTTATCATAAATTGGAGATATCAAATTTTGACTAGAAGTTATGAACATTTTTGTCACTAATGCCAAAGAGAGAGAATGTTACTCCTAAATTCATTTAGTGTTGTCATTAGTGAAGAAAAGATCATGTCGGTATGAGGAAGCAAGTCAATTGGTTAAGATAAAGTCAGTCGATGAAAAGAAAGTCATTCGGTAAAGACAATGCAAAATAGTTACCGAGCACAAAATAATATATATACCTATCAGTGTATACCGAACACAATGGACACCAAAAAATTGTAATTAACCGAGCATGAAGAGTACTATGTAAGTATGTTAACCGAGGAAGAGTATTACCGAGCATGAATTACCAAGTAGGAACAACATGATAACCGAGCAGATCAAGAAAGACTACCGAGTGATATAGGATGAATATAAAAGTTTGATAAGATTCTACCGAGAAAGAAAAAGGTTTACAAAGCTTGAGGAAATCATTAGGTAAGATTTATTCGGAATGAAATATGATTGTAAATGATCCCAAGGCATAGATTGAACCAATGAAAATAAAGAAAATATTTCTTGGAAAGTGGAAATGAATATGCATCGTTGATCTATCTATCTGAGTTTTCTAGAAGGATTCAAACCCTAATTAGGTCAAGTAATTAGGAAGATACATAACTAATACATAAGGATGGATCAATAAAAGACACAGAGAGAGAAGATAGTGAAGTAGAGAACACAGAACAAAGACAAAGTAGTTAAGGCTATCGAGTAGAGAAAGTGGATGATTTTGGTGAAATCAGTCAGAGAAAGGTAATGATACTGGAGAGAGCACAAAGGATATGACCTAACATATAGGTAGATGAATTATTATAGATCAGTTGTCAAAAGAATACATTGTTGTTTTTGTATTATCAAATCCCTCATATTGGGTAGGCTTTAACAATATTTTGTTTATTGTAAATCTCTTAACAGAGTGCACACTTAACAAGTGTTGCAAAATCCTTTAACTAGGTAGACTTTACCAGGTCTTATTTTTGTATTAATCCTAATAGAGTAAATCACCAGAAGTGATACTTTTGTATGCTCTAACTGAGAAACCTTTATACTACAATAGTGAAGATGTTAATGTATTTTGAAAAGCCTGCAAATTCACAAAAAATGGAAATTAGAATCATGGATTGATATAAATTCAAATCACTTAATCAAAAGTTTGAAAACTTGAACACAATTTTAGATTTGTTACAGTCTTTTTATGTCCCATTACAAAATTTTGGAGGGTTAGATTTACAAATTACAATCTTGTAACAGTAAACAAAGGATTCAATATTTCAGAGAAAGCGTAAAGGACCAAGATAATTAAGCAATTATTTGTTCACACTTCATAGTATTGCTATTAATTTTAATTCCTAGAATCCCAGTGATTAGTGAGAGGTCAAGATGTCAGACAAGGGTGACTATCTTGAGTATCCTCAGGCTGGTGAAGGGATTGAGATGGAAAGGGAGGTTGAGACTCACAACTCTCACTATGGTGAAACACTGAAGGGATTTCCATGTCAGACATGGGCAAGATTGATATTCCTTAGGGAAGTGAAGGGATTGCAAATGAAAGGCCAATCCTAGAAGTTGACAAGGCTAAGACTCCTCTGGGCATTGAAGGGATTGGAAGGGTAGACAAGGGTAAGAATCCTCAGGGAAGTGAATGGATTGGAAGGGTAGATAAGGGTAAGACTCCTCTGGGAAGTGAAGGGATTGAGAGGCCATCAAAATGCCTACAAATTAGAGATACTACCATAAAGGCTTTCTTTGGAATTGATAATATTTCTGCTCCATCGACTTCTGCAATTGCATGTGCAAAATCCATTCATAGTAGCTCACCAGTACCACCACCACAAGTTGGGGTTGTCATTGAGTTAAATCAAAATTCACCAAATGAGGATAACAATGGTGGCACAACATAAGATGTTATAAGGGATACACATAACTAGTTGGATGAAAATGCTCGCAATGAAGATAATATTAATGTTGGTAGGAAGAAAAGAAAAAGGAAAGTAAACATGGGGTGGGAGTGGGAAATGATAAGAAATTTTAAGGTTGATTGGGTAGAAAAGTACTGGTTCATTGAAATAGTCCAAAACAAAGATGAACAACCAATAGAATGTAGGTGTAATATTTGTACCTAGAAAACTAAAACATAGAAGAAGTTGCAGCTAGAGCTTGAGACTATAGAAAAACATATTGGTAAGGTTTATAAAAAAATAGACCATAGATGGACAAGAAATATTAGCAGTGAGATGGAAATCAAAGGAATAATTTCTTCATGTTAAGTATTCCATAGAATATGAAGAGCATAATAAGAGAATGACAGTAATTGCTAGTAGTGGAAATCCAATCAAGGCTGGGTTTAAACATGCAGCCAATGAAGCAAACCTAGCAAAGACCGTTTAGATGAGTGTTGTTTTTCATATTCTATCCATGTTAGTCCATTTTCCAGTCATTGCAAAATCCTTTCAAAGTCACCTCCTCCTTGCAAATGTTTCATGGTTTGTGTCCTGCCTTGTGTTCCTTGTGTTGTCACCTTGCTCTGGTCCAAATCGCATGTGCTGAGTCGTTAAGCCTAGGAAATTATTCAAGTTCTAAGGTCCACAGGAAGCAAACTTTAAAATTCTGCCACAGTGTCGAAAACCCACAGTGTTTACAAAAATCCATGTTGTTTTTGATCTTTTGCTGAAAATCTGTGTTATTTTTGACCCTTTGTCTTCCAGCTTTTGTGCGCTTTTCCGTTGATGTGTTGGAAACTTTGTGTGTTTTCGATCCTCTTTTAGTGAAAACATTGTGTGTTTTCGACCTCGCACAGTTTCCTATTTGCCAGCATTTCCTATCTGTGTAGGTGCGATCGGTGGTGGGCCCAGGTTTGCAAATGCTTTAAGGTGATTGGTTGTCACATGATTGCATGTCAGAGTTTTCTGACATGCGACCATGCGACAAGTTCTTGCCTTGCGTGTGGGGCCCATTGGCGGGAGGGTTGTGTTCCTGCTGGTGCACATGTGGTAGCCTATGATTGGCTATCGCATGGTCACATAGCCCATTTTCGGGCTATGCGATCATGCGACCGCTTGCCATGTGTCCTTGGGGCCCATTGGTGGAAATGGTTTGGTTGCAGTTCCGTGGTCCCGGAGGTGGTGATGTGGCAGCTTTGGGTTGGCTGTCGCATGATCACATAGCCTTTCTCTTGGCTATGCGATCAGATGACATGTGTCCGCGGTGCTGAGGTGGATTTGCTTCATGGGATTGTCTGCCATGTGGTGCTAGATGCTGAGTTTCTATTAGTCGACGTGGATGTGCTTAGGAGTGGGGCCGTTGTCAGAGGGGTTTGTGATGAGGATGGATCCTATGACTGGCGTAAGTTCTCATGTGATTTGTTAGAGCCATGAGATCTTATGCCAGCCATTCATTTCAAAGGCTTATGGTAAGTGCGTCCTGTGCCAGTGACTAGGCGTGGATCAATGAATGAAATGGTGACATGTGGCTTTGGGCGGGCCCGATTGGAGCCTAGTGTTTGGTGGTTCGAATAAAGTGGTGGCGGTGCTGATAAGATGTAGTCTTATCAAGCATTCACGAGAAGATTTGGTGATTCGCTAGTTTGTCTAGTGACTTGGTGAATAGCGGTCGCGGAGTTGCTAGATTTTTAGCGAAGGGTGCAAAACATTTCGTGAACTGGCGGAAGTTCTTTGGTCGCCAGTTCACCAGATATGTGGGGTCCGTATTTGCGGTGACCGGGCGAGTGGTGGTGTAACTTGGCAGTTGTGGCAAATTATGGCGTGGCATGTGGTGGTTGTTGGCAGGCTTGAGGCATTGTGTTCATGGGTTGTCACATGTTCACATAACCCATTTCTAGGTTATGCGATCATGCGACTAACCGCCTGGCTTAGCGGCAGCGGTGGCGGTTGCGGCAAGGTAGAGGATAGCGGGTTGTCGCATGTTCACATAGCCCATTTTTGGGCTATGCGATCATGCAACTAACCGTCGGACATCGTGGTTGCGGAATTTTGAGGTGGGCCCGCAATGCCAGTTTTGCTGGCATGCTCATTTTTTGATTGGTCGCTAAAGGTGATGTGGGGCTGAGGATTTTGCAAAGTTTTTGGACTGACCATTGGCTATGGTTAGGAGACCGCGGTCGCATGATCGCAAGGGCCATTTCCACGGCTTGCGATCATGCGACCAAACATAAATTGGAGCCCGGATTCCTATGGTGATAAGGTTTGTGACTGCACAGCTGCGCAACTAGGGGCAAACGGTCAAGACACTTAAAACCTGCGAATGCATGGTGACCGTTTGATTTCAAATTTGGATTTGTAGAGACAGGGGGTACCAAAATTTATGGTTTTCTGGCCGTTTCTTGACTTGGTTGGTGACGGCTATGCCCTAGTTGTCTGTATCTTGTTGCAACCCATTTTGGGTTCCCATGGCAGCTAGTGGTATAAAGGGTCAAATTTTTGACTTGTTCAGGGTTCCATTCTGTTTGGTTCTTGTGGGGAAGTGAAGAATTCTATCGCATTGTAGGAGGCTGAATAGAATTTTTGGAAATCTTTTACAGGTTATTGAAGTGATAGTCTCATCTTCTGGTATAGACATGTACATGCCTCATCATACTTAATACAATTGCTTCAAGCTTTCAAGTCTCTCCTTGGTGTTAGTCATATGAGTTTTGGATTTTCTGATCCATTGCATTGGGTTGCCTCTACATATGTTCTAGTCTTTAGTTCTTGATCTAGGATCAAGTGAAATATACTTCAGATAGGGCATAGATTCAGTTTGGTTGTCTACAGAAGGATTTTATAAGTAGTGGATGGGCTGGAATAGTTGTATTTATGGCTTTGAGTCTTTGACAGTAGTTGGTTCATGTCTCTATACTTGCATTTGATGTGCTGCCCAATGGATAATGGCACTAATCAAGGATTAGTATATTCAGTTGAATCCAATGTTTGATAGGTTTTGGCTATTTCTTGCATCTTTAAATCAATTCCTTTTCCCTTTCTTGTTGATAGGTTAGGTCTCTGGTTTTCATACTCATTCCATGCAAGTTGGGCTATTGCATGAGATGTTGGCTTCATTGAGGTACAGGATACCTATAGGGGTTTGAAAATCATTCCACAGTTAATTACCTGCAGGCCTGTAGTGTGACACAAGTAAATATGTGTGTGCAGATGAGGTATACCTGCTTGAGTGATGTGGAGCTCAAAGTGTAGAAGGATCTCTCTTTGATCCTTGTCAGTTGGCCCTTTTTCCTGTTAGATTGGGAGTGTTGAGTGAATGTGACACTAGCCCTGTCAATCCTAATGCCAAGCTAACCTTTGGGGAAAAAGAAAGCCAACAGTTCAGAAGGCATCCTATGAGAGAATTATCAGAATATGGTAATTTATTATCTTTTTTGAGAGTTCCTCACTATCCTATGTCACATTGGTCAACAAACACTGGATGGGAAAATGGAAAACTATCTTTCTGAGGTGGAAAATCAAAATTTACAGGAGAAAGTAAAATAGTCTAGATTCATTTTATTATCCAGAGATGAAGTTACTGTAGTAGATAACATTGCTTGGGTCTGTATGCATGTGTATACAGTAAAAGAACATCTCTTCCAAGCTCATTTACTCTGTGTTTGTATAATGAGGGGCAATTCAACAACAAAAACTTATATTTTGAAGTCAAGAAAGGTTTGAATGAAGTAGCTGAAATGGATGATTTGGCAATTGGAAAGAAGTTAGTGTGTGTTGGAACTGAGGGAGCTACAATAATGCAAGGCCAAAGGAATGGTCTTTGTGCAAGATTACAAACTAGTATTTCACCTTACATGCTTGGCATACATTGCATGGCCCATCAAATGAATTTAGCATATAAAATTGTAAGAAATTTTCCTACAGTGTCAAAAGTTGAAGATCTAGTCCACGAGCTATACTCTTACTTCTAGAGAAGTCCTAAACATTTTACAAAATTTAAGATTTTTCTCAAAGGGAGTAGCACTAGGAAATAAGCTTCTGAAGGATGTTGAGACCAGATGGATCTCTTTCCATAGACCGGTAGTATGAGTTATAATAGAATATTAATCCTTGATCAGACTAATATATGAGCAATGCCTCACAGTAGAAAAATCTCCCAATTTGTTACATAAGTTAAGTGATATAGAGACTGTTAAATTTAGCCAGTCTTCTCCCCATCCTGGATTTAATGAAAAACTTGTTAATAAATCCCAAGATAGAACTATGTATATCCATGAGTATAACAGTTTACGTAGAATCACATGCATTTCTCTAGATGCTCTGTATTCGGATATGACAACACTTTAAAGCCCAAATTTTTTTAGGGGGCAGATAACTACAGATTTGAATCATGCTGAGAAATTTTAACAATTTAATGCAAACAATGATTTGTGTGTTTGTGAAAGGATATGAAATACCAATGCACCAATCTAAGATGGGAAAGCGAGGCAAACTACTTCCAGTTAAAAAGATAGATTTTGACAGGATTGTTAAATCTGTTAGTGATAATTTGAAGTCAATTTCCTACCAACTTTCAACTAAGATTCATGAAAGATTCCATCGAGAAGAAATTCTTGAAGCCATGGGTTGTGTGTTTTCTCATTTTTGGAAAAACATCGGAGATAAACAAACTGATGCACATATCTTTCATAAAAAAATTGATGAATTAGTGAGAGAGTTTTCAAAACATATAGATTGCAATGAACAACCAATTGAAGGAATATTATATTCAACTAAGCTTAAAAAACAATGTACACAATTTGCATCATATATGAAATTGTAGTTGAAAAAATTAGAGAATCCATTTGAACCTGATGCAATAACCAAGTTTTGAAAAAGGATAGATCAAAGTGAAGTATTGCATGATTCAATATTAGAATATTTCAAACTTGCTGATTTATGTCAAACAATGATATTGGGGTCGGTGGAAGATGAAAGAATTTTCAGTGCATTGGGGTTCTTGAAATCAAAGATCAGAAAAAAACTAGACAAAAATTTGGAAACTTTCTTGAGGTTGTTTTTAAATCAGTACAATTAGAGATTTTCCTTATGATAGGGCATTCAAAATTTTGAATTCAAAATGTGAAATATGAGGGCTTTGTAGCAGTTCAAAACCTAGTGGTGCTATTGCTAGTTTTGAGACAAATGATGGATCTTGGTCCCAGACTCAAAATGAAGATGAAGAATTTTTTGATTTTGAATACCCGACTCAGAATGAAAAGGAACCTGTTACTACTAGCCAATTTTAGGAGCTGGATTCCATGTGGGATTTAGAAGTGTCAAACTGCTCACTGAGTTAGTGAAGTGATTTAGCATTCAGTTAATAGGTATCTATACATAATCATAGATACTTCATATATTGTACTTCTTGAATCTTGACTCATATTAATAATTACATTTACAATTTACAAAACTATTTTTCATGATTTTTGTAGTTTAAATTATAATGTATAATGTTCATGTTACTGTATTGAAATTTGAAGTATAATGGTGAGGCTAAATTCAAAACTTAAGTTTTTGTGTTTCTAAATTAGTAAATAACGTATATAACATTATTTGAAAAGGGGTCTTCTCATTTGTATTAATTTCTAAAATGGTACAATTAAGTTTTTCTGCTATCAATTGAATCCCCAAAAATCCCCCCTTTGTTTCTCTTAGTCATGCCCAATTTATACTTATACTGAACGGTTGTGGTTTTCCAAGAAGGGAAAGCGACAAGATTCCAACCATTTAAAATTCATAACTTTTCCAAAATTATATTCTTAAATACAAAAGTTAACCTTTTGGAGGAAAAGATTACATATCCTAATTGTTATAGTATTTAGAAGACCCTTATATATCATTAGAAAGGAAAAATATCATTTCATAATGGCTTCCAGAATCCAAAAGGTGATAATTAGTCGATGTGAAGGACAACAAATAATTGTTTCAACTCCTCTTGGTGGAAGCCATGATCCTCAAAAATAGTACACATCTCTGTGTTGTCTTGTTCTACTTCCAGTTCGAACATATCGGTGTGGTATCCAGTGTAACTAGTAACATATTTCCATGCTATAGACATGAGATGACTCAGGACATCTTGCTGATTCTCCTCGTTGATATCCAAATTTGGTTGGAGAATAGGTTGTGGATTCTCATTTGATGATCCCTCAGCTACTAGATGACCCATTCTATCATCCAAAATTAGAAAGTTCCTTGTGTTTAGTGTTTTAATAGTCTACTACCAAGAGTATATAAAGAATTTAATCACCAACTTGGTAGCCACATTAAATTTTGAAGGAATGTTTCACATAAGGTGGCTTGCCCCGGAAAAGAAAAATAATGAATGTTGATGAATCACAGTTCATATCCCATACAAATTATCCTTTTTAATGTCTAAACAAAATCGTAGCCTGGATTATGTACTAGTGAATAATTTAAAACCGTTGATAAGTCTCATTAATGTCCCTAATTACAGATCCCACATCCAACACTTTTGTGATATCCCAACGAAAATCTTCTCATCAAATATGTATTGACATGATGCAAAATAGCGAAGCAAATACCGTAGTGTTGTGACACTTAAGCTTCCACTTTGCAAAATACTTATTATTTCTCGATTTCATAAATCTTTGACAAACTGTCTATGATATAACAGAGTATCGCTATTTTGCTAATCCTGAGTTTGATAGTCCGCGAAACAACACTAAAAGCTATTTTGGCATTTTGATCAATTGGAACTTTCTTAAAAATTTCTCCCAATAAAGATAGTTCCAATAGTGGCTCTATCTAGTAGATGCGTATCCCCTATGGATATGACAAGAATCTAGCTATCTTATGGAGGAAGAAGACCATGTGCCTTATCCATTGGGTAATGGAGTCTTTATAATTCTCAACCACACACAGTGGCCTATGGCCACCAAAACATGAATTCTTGAATTTACTCTATCAAAGAATTTATTCTTAGAGAACTCCCAAAACATGGCAATACATAGTAATTCTGAGATTATCTGACAAAAAATGTCCATCTGTGTGTACACGCATAAATCTTTATTTTGGAGAAACCTTTTAAGAACATTCAATCATTGATGATAATATTGTAAAATATCCTAGCATCACCATAGCTTAGTATGTTCCAAAAATCTATTTCCTCCCCATATCCTCCTGAAGTTCCGCCTCCTAAAATTGAAGAATGTCTTTCAAGTCTCAAACTCCCAAAAAGAAAGTATGAATGTAAAGTTTGGAGAAAATAGACATTTTATGCTAAGGCCTTCGGGATTAGTAGTTGTGGAGTGCAGTTTTGGAAGATCTAAAAGAAAGTCAAGTAACACTCCTATCAAGAATCAGGGCAAGGAAGTGTAATTTTTGAAAGCCAAAGAAAAATACCAAAGTACTTCATTGTGGGAATTTGAGGTTCAAAGTACTAAAGAATCAAGAATCAAAGCAGGGTGATGTGATTTATGAAACTCTAAAAAAAAGTTAAGTAACACTTCCATCAGAAATTAGAACAGAGAAGTGCGATTCCCAATGGCCAAAGTAAAGTGAAAAAATCAAAATACTTCATTGTGGGAACTCGAGGTTCAAAGTACTAAAGACTCAGGAATTGAAGTAGGATGATAAGATTTCTAAAAATCTGACAGATGCTGGGACCCACCTATTTTGAAGCTGTGGGTAGATCAAAAGAAGCTAATCAAATTGATTCCTGATTAACAAAGGAGAAAAGCTTGCCGCCTGCTTCAAACTATCATTTCAGAAAATCAAAAGTTAAAGTGTAACTTTGCTAGAAAGCAAAGGGAGGAGGTTTGATTTCCAAAATCCAAAAAATAGAGACCAATGATAATAATTTACCAAATTTTGTAAAGGGGAGTCTCATTTCAAAAATTTCGTATCATGAATACCTCTCTGATAGAATCCAAAGAAAGGTATACAAATCTCCACCTATTAAAAAGAAGAAGGTTCGAAACCAGAGGTGTCAAGGTGCTACGTCCGAAGCCAAATTTTACAGATACCCATTTTTTAAATCTTTGACTAACATAAGAAGTCTTCCATGGATCAAAGTAATAAAAGCACTGAACATTTTATTTGCAAGGATGTCTAATCTAGCATTTATGACATTTAATTATAATCATGTTGAAGAAGCTAAAGTAAAGCATCATTATAGTAACAAGTTAATCCAAGATAGATTCTTTCTTCATGCTACACTTTTTTGAGAAAACATAAGCTTGTTGTATCCTGCAAATACATAAAATGGCCCTCAGATACCATGGGTATGATCACCTCAATGACATAAAAAGTGAATGGAAGGAGATTTGTGACATCAAATTGAGTCACTTTGACATGGGATATCTTCACCGGAAAGTCTGTCAAGAACCTAGACACCCAATTATAGAGAAATTGGCTAGGAGTGGACTCATGGAAGCAACTGGATTTCCTGCTGCGATACAATCTCTAGAAATCATCAGTGAATGCATTGCCTATTTTTATCTAGACTCTAAGTAGATAAAGATGGCCAATGAAGAGGTTCTCATCACTCTTGATAGGACCACTATCCATAACTTTTTCCATCTTCCCGTGAGAGAAGAATTCACAAATTAGGATTTCGCTCTTTCAGCTTCATCATTTAGTGAAAAGAAAATGAAATGAAGGGGTGTAATGTCAAAAGAATGGTTCGAACCACCAAGGTCTAACAAAGATAAACTCCCTAAAACCATTATTGGCACTAATTTGAAAAGGGAAGTTGTTGACATGCTAGTGCTGCTGCATAGGATAAGAGGTAGTAAAGAAGCCCTAAATTTGGAGGAGTGAGTCTTATTTTTGGTACAGACTATGTGCACTGATGAAAGATATATAGATTGGGCAAAGCTTCTTAGTGATAGGTTAAGATTCCTATTTACCAATGCTAAAGTTAACAATTAATTCTTCATGTCATCATACATTATTTATTCCCTAGCATGCACACGACACTAGCCTGGTCTAAATCATGTTGAAGATTTCAACAATAATTTGCAAATATATGATTTTTACCCTAGTTTGCAGCTACATAGGAGTTATGCAGAATTCAGGAGGATAAATGATGTGTTCATCATGAAATTGACATGCAAGCTACAAGGGTACCCTTAGCAGAGATTATCTTTAGAAGAAATTGAGGTGATTTGTAAGTATGGTAGCTTTTTCATTCAATTTTTGACTTTTACATACTTCCACATTGGTGCATTTGATGATTTACCCCACAAGCTTCCCAAGTATCTTGATGATAGGATGGTTTTGAGTGAATTGTGTCAGCAAATACTTGAAGTGAATTAAAGATGCGGTGAAATACACAAGGCTGGGATTTCCTTTCCTATCACAGTAAGAGTGTATTCATACTCCTCAAGTTCAAATGCTACAAATGTAGTCAAAGGTGTAATGGCCTGATATCCTTTCCAATAATACAAGTCTCTGTGAGATTAATATGATCCCAATGGCTTTGTCAGAGATAATTTGTAGCTAGGGTTATCCTTCTACCATGCACCAACATTAGAAGACTTTTAGGCAAATTGCAAAGATAACTTTGAAATGAGGGAGAGGTCTTGGTTGAGGCTCACCATCTAGACCAAATCAAACTTTATGAAGTGAACATAAATTTTGATGGCCTAGTGGATGATAGAAGTGAGCTTCTTGACCCACACTACCTAAAGAATATTAAAGGAACTCCAATAAATCCTAGCAATTGGGAGGTCCCCAAAATAGATGAATTCAATGCTCATGTGTCCTTAGTAATGAAGAGAACTTGAAATTGGGTTGAGTGGAAGAAAAATAGGAAAATAAAAGGGAGCTCTACATCAATGCCATCAAGATCAATGCAAAATCCATCTCCAACCCTTGCTGTTACCCTTCCTATAGGTTCATTAACACCTATATCTTCCCAAGTTGTTGGAGGGGACAATGAACCACCAAAGAAAGAAGGAGACCCTAAACCTACCTACGGAGAAGGGTCTCTTCCAGTTATAGATATAATAGAGGGAGAAGAGCCTAAATAAGCAGAAAACCTAGAGAAAGGAGAAGCTCTACAAGAGAGACCTCACGATATGCAACAAGAAGATTTGGATCAACAACAAGAGGAGAAACCAGAAGATTCCCAGATGGATTCCCAGGCACCTCATGTTTTAGCCTCTTCTGGTTATATTCTGCCAAAAATGCCCAAATTTCCTTTCGTTTCTACTTAGAAAGACACTCCTATTGTGAGGAAGTTATTTGATTTAGAAAGTCTTGAGTTTGCCTCAAAGGTTTTGTCCACTCCTTGGTTAGAAAAATATATTGAAAAGAAGTGGAAGAGATAAGAAAACAATGTCACCCCTCAAAACATGATGGACCATATTTTGAGAAGCCCTCCTCCCTAGAAAAAGAAGAAATCCTCAATCCTTGCGGCCCTGGGCAAAGATCGGGAGACAAGGCATGTTGTCATGGAAATAGACCAAATTGAATCTACTGACAAGTTGGCTTAGTTGAATGCATCAGACTTCACCATGACCAGGATAAACATTGACCCTCCTAGGAATCAAAAAATAGTTTAGATGTGGGAATTTTCCCACCAGCAGGTGAAAGAGAAACTGGATAAAGATAAACAAGAAAAGGATAGATTGAAAGCAATCACTTCTCAACTTTCTAACTATCTTAGGAAATTATTATGCCCCTTTCATCTCAACATACAACTTCTTCTTCTGATATCCTAGATTTGATGATATCCTAGATCTGACATCAAATGAGAACCAAGCCCAAATTGCCTAGTTATAAGAAGACAAACATATGAGTAGGATTGTTCAGGATTGGATAGAATATCTTAAAGTACTAGGGTTTCCTCTAATTGAACGCCTTAATGCATTATACAAAACTTTGTTGCAAATAAAGGACAATGTGAATCACGACATCATGATCATCAAGGAAGAGGAGACTGCTTTTGAAAAGTGTTTTTCAATGCTTAAAGAAGTTATGGATATGAAAGTAGAAAATGCAATCAATTTGGGACTATTACAATCACTGAATGAGCCATTGAAAAAATGGATGTACTCTATAAATTTCAAGTGGAAGTGTGTGACCAAATCCCTTAAACATCTAAGGGAAATAATCAACAACTTATAGGAAGACATTCTGAGAACTGAAAAGTATTTCACCAATTTGGGGTGCAATTCACACTAAGCCAATGGAAAGGATGTCATAGATATCAACACTATGGAGGAGGCTTACCAGGAGCATATCAATACAATAACAAGTCCTATGGCATATTAGAGGACAAAAATCCAAAATCTCACTCAGATCAACACCTTGCTATCTAAAATCAACCACAAAATGCAAGGTTACAAGGAGAAGGCAGAAGATATGCAAGAAAAAAACCTCTACTGGGCTACTAAAAATGACAATGTCACGGTGACCAAAGATGAAGATTTGACATGTGTCATTAAAGCCCTTTAGCAACACAAATCCTGCCAAGGGGCTCCTATAGAGGTGTTAGTTAGAAAGGGAGAAGAAGAAAAAGCTTCTTAGCAGAAGCATGATCGCTTTCCTATTTTTATGTTTCCGTACTTAAATACTTGTCCTATTTATGTCAAATTTTTTTCAAGATGCTGTTATGTAACTGCCTGGGTAGGTGAATGACTATCACTATATTAATCTTTATTAAACAGTTTACAAGGATTGACAATTTTTCAATACAATTTCCCTTGTTGCTGTGACAACTGTGTGAGACTCGAAATTGATTTCGATATTGTTGTTCATAGATAATTTGATTTACTGTTGAATGAATGAATGTATGGTAAATGAAGCAAATTGATTATAGATATCAAACTGTGTTTCTTTGAAATCTGTGATTATAAGGTGACCTGTGAGTCACTATGTGTTTCTCTACTATCATGTTCATGTTATTTAACATAATTATTCTCTATTAGTAATCTTACTGTCTGTGACATCTTTACGATTGTGGAGGTGCATGTACAAAAGTTTTATAATGGTTTAAGTGAAAATGGTTCTTTTTGCTTCTTTCCAAGGTGATTTCACATTTTAATCTTTTCAATATGCCTTTACTCCTAATTTTTGAATAACCTTTAAATTTCAAGATGCCAAAATTTTAAAAATAACTATTTTTGCCTTTCCATGGTTAAGTTTTGGTCTCAGTCCTATGTTTTGAAGATAGTATTATTGTCTAAGTCTTTTGATGTTTTTGACTCATAATTCACCCACAAAATTATTGTTATACTATAAATATTGTTTTTTATTCACCAATATATATTTTTATAGTTTTGAAAAAAAGACACAATTCACACAAATTTTTCACATAGTTTCAGGGAGCATGAATGATTCGCCAATTGAGATTATTATTTTTTCTTTGTAAATTTTTTTTTCGCCAATAAAATTAATATTTTCCTTGGTAGTTTTACAAATTTTTCATGTTTTTAACACCTTTTTTGAAGGGGGGGTTTCTTAAAGATTACTCTTCCCTCTTGAGTCGATTCATATTCACAAAATGTTTTGTCAGAAACATGTCCCCCAAATCATAGGCTTTGCCTAGCTTTTCTATCTCGTAGGCTACATACACAACTCTACTGGGTACATTGTTTAGTTGAGTAGATTGATAAAATTTGTAACCAATGATCATCGTTGCAAATTGTGTCTCTAGATCCTTGACCTTGTCTACTCTCATAGTTCTCCCTTCCTTAGATGTCTCAATGATTTGCCTCATCTCATCCATATTTCTCATGCATAGGGTGCATTCCTTTCCTTTTGTTGGTAGACCAATGACCATATGAATTAGGTCTTTTATTATTTTGATTGGTCTTTCCTCGTCTAACCAAATAAAATACTCACACATGTGACTCAATACATATATGATCCATTCTTCATTTAATTTAGGTAGAAATACCATATGCATCCGTTCTTTCATATCTAGATGCTTATGCTCATCCTTTAGTTTTCCTTTAGCGCTAAGATCTGTGTGGTGTATTTTATTGTCTTCTTCTTCTCCAAGTTCTACAATTTTTTTGTGAATGAAATTTCTAATGTCCTTTGTAAGTATTAATCTCAGAGGTAATGATGATAGGGCTCCAACATTATATTTCTCAATTGTATTCAATGGGTACAACTTGAATTTTGGTGCTAGTTCATTGTTAATGCTTACCACTACATGGTTTTTAATAGTTGCTGCCATTTTTTTCAAATGATTCTTTGAATGGAAGTTCTCTGCTAGTTCCTTCTACAACTTCAACTGACTTTGCTAATCTAGGGCATGAAAATATTCTCAATCACTTCTGTGATAATTTCTTGCTGATAATATTTCTCAATGGATTTCTCTTTGACTTTGAGATATTGCTCAATCAATTACTTTAGAAAATAAGGTAACAAATGAATAGTGTCAACATGTATTTATTTTCTAAAAAGTGTACAAATGGCTATTTAGGAAATACATGTCTCCAACAGTAACTTTTTTGTCAATAGTCATCTCTTTTTTTCGATAGTGATACTCTTCCACCGATTACTTTCCTTTCACTATGATATTGAAACTTGTTCACCGATAACTATCCATCTCTGAAATGATAAAGAAAAATATCTAATACTAATTGATTTCGATTAAATGTATCTAGTATGAGCTCTACTATATCTATAATATGCTAACATGCGATCCATCCTATCTTTAATTATAAAGGGACAAACAAATTTGACAATTTCTTATCCATCCCTAAGAAAAAAATTACTTTCTTAGTTTAATGATGAGTCCTCCTCCCCTGAGGTTAGAGGGTTTCCTTCTTGATTACTGAATCTTTCCTTCTTGATCCACTTTTTCTTTATATTACTTTTTTCTTGCTCTAGATTGATCACCACTTTTCCTTTATTATCTAAATTGCTGGCTTGTCAATATCTATAATTTTGTGCAATATATCCATACTTGTGACAAATGAAACATACCATAATAGTTGATCTCCACTATCTTGAATTTCCTCTTGGATTTCTCAATCTGTAGTTCATTGCCATATATCCAAAGTGTCCATAGATGCTTCACACAACTTGAATATTTCCTTCTCTTCTCAATGTGCTTATCGATTTGGTTGGTATTCTTATCGGTAGAGTTCTTGATCTACAATGATCAAATTTATGTCCATACCAATTAAATGTGTAATATTAACCTATAAAATTCCTTCAGATGATATGTTTTTGGGTCTTAATCTGCATTCTCTTGTTTGATGTTCAAACTTATTACAACTGTAACAATGTCCATTAAAGGGTGTACCACTTAGAGCGCCGATGATCTGCTTCTAAAGATATTTGATGTGTGACTGAGCTTTCCACATTTATAACAAGTAGGTTTTGTAGGTTTCTTTCCTTGTGCATCAATGGGATCCTTTGACTTTTGTGATGAATTTTTTGCTACTTCTTTTGATGATTTACTGATTTTGAATTTTCTTTTACCGATATATCTTAGGCCGGTTAAGTTTCCAAATCTTCTCTTATTTTTTGAGTTATTCATCAATTCATTACATGCTTTGATCAAACTTTGTGATTCTCTCATTAACCTCTTTTTCAACTTTCAGATTGGTCTATAAGGTTTCAACTTCCTTTCTTAGATTTTTTTTTCGGTAAGTATTTGTCTGTTTTCTTTATTTATGTCATTTAGTTGTTCACCCAGTGTGTTATTCTCATTTAGTAATTTCTCAACGATGTCATCTCTGTCTTTGATCATTCTTTCAAGTATTTTATTCATCCTTATAACTTGACTCTCAAGTTCCTTTTGGGATTTGTTTAGGTTTTATTCTAGGTCTATGTTCTTTTCCAATAGATCTCAAACTGCGGCATCAATTTCTTCAGGATGTGTACTTTGTTCCGATAGTTCTTCAAGATTTTCAAACTTATTTGCAAACATTTTGTGAGTTACTTCCCTTTAGAAAATTATGATCTTAGCTTCTTTAAATTTTCATTCTATGCAAGGGCTTCTTCCATTTGTCTTTCTTTCCTACACCTTTCCATGTTCCCAAATCTACTCTCAAGCTGTTAAACTTTCCTTGTAGAGAACAAATCTCTGATACCAATTTTTTATTGGAAATATTAGGTACTCAGAGGGGGGGTGAATCAATACTCAAAAATTTGCATCAATTAAAACTCTTATTCTCAAACATGTAGTTTCATTCCTAGTTTGCTGATAGTCTATTCAATATTATCGATATGTTGTAATTGAAATAACATAAAGTAAATAACAATAACTCATGCAATGATTCACACACCCATAACACAGATTTTTGGTGTCGTAAAAATCCTTGGTTGGAGGAAAAAACTACGATGGGGATGGTTCCCATAACTCTTCACTGCAACTAAAAAGTTTTACCGGTTAAGGCTATAATATGTCACTTTCTGAGTGACTCACCCGATTAGGAGTGACTAGTTCACTGCTAGATGAATCTATAGTCTTGTTAGGACTAATCTGTTAAGATATTTTATCCTACCTATACGACATTCACCATGTTAAAGGATTTACAAAAAGTTCATACAATGAACTTTTAAAGTTTGTGAGAGACTACTTGGTTAAGGGATTTACGATACCTTGTATAATTTTTTTTTAGGATTCCTTACAAGATAATTTAGTTGTCTGTGCTTTACTCCAAATCTTGTCAGATACCTTATGTTCTCTGTCTTTGTCTTGAAACTCTTCTTTCCTTCATTGCTTTTTCTTTGCCTATATATCTTCTCTCTCTGTCTCTGTCTCTATCTCTGTCTCTGTCTCTGTCTCTGTCTCTGTCTCTCTCTCATGTCTTATGATTTGTTCCTTCGATCCTTTTATATGATTTTGTTCATTGAACCCTATAATCATGAACTTAGATATTAGGGTCTTTATCTCAATCTCATCCATAAACCATTTTATCTATTTCCTTTTGTTGGCTGCGATACATGTTTTCTCTCTATCTAATAACTATTGGCTTCCGATAACTAACTCTGATAGCTATCTTATATATCTGATACCTACTTTAGTTTTCTAATAACTCCTTAAGTTTGACATCAATGAAAAAACTTATCCTTAGATTTCCAACATGGCTGGAGGGTGATTCAAATAACATAATTGAATGTCTTAAAGGTGATTATAAAGCTTCATGGTCTATTGAGCTTATAATCAAGGAAGCAAAATCTCAACCTACGTTTAGATTTATTAATTACATTTTTTAACTAAAAAATAATAAATAGGACTAAAAAAATAAATATGACATAGTTCAAATACTAAATATCTCTCCTACTAATATGTTAATTAATTACGCTTTTTTTTACAGCTAAAAGGATAATAAATAGTTGTGTCATGTATGTGATCAAAAAATTAAAAAAGATTGAAAAACAACTTGATTTTTCTTCAAAGATTTATCTAAGACTAGAAAAATAATAAACAAAGTAAAAGCTAACTCATGAAGATAGAAAGTTTTGTTATTAATAACTAGTTTTTTAACAAATCAGATAAGAGAATTTTTTATATTTCTAAAATATTTATCTTAACTAAAAGTAAACTTGCACATTTTTTAACAAAACATATTTTAAAAATTAGTTTTCTGGAATTTGATTGGTTAAAATATTTTAGCAATATGAGCCTTTTATTCGGCTTAATATTTTTAATGACTTTCAAATTATTATTTTTTATTAAGTTTTGTTATTTATAATGTTTTACAAGGTATAGTGGAATACTTTATTTTAATCTTAAATACAATTGATTTGTTTCAATTTTATTATACAAATTGAACTTTATGCATAGAATTGATTTGTTTTGTTTTAAATTAATGTAATAAATTTTATAATTTGAATATTTAATGTTATGGAAAAAAAATATTATTATTTTGTTGATTTCCTATTTAATATATATACATATCTTTATTTTAAATTTTGTTGTCTTGTCTTTTTATTTTTTGTGTCTTTCTAAGTTGATGTTTAGTCTCTATTCACATTTTTTATGTAAATAAATATTAGTTGTGTTTGGTTGGTTAATTTATTATTTATTATTTTACAAAAAGTAAGAACTAAAATTTAAAGAGAAATGAATAACTTGTTTAAAAGGCTTCTAATTTTCTAAAGTAAATTTTTTAGTGTTGTTTATGTCTAATCAAATAATCAATTGAAAATCTAAATATAAAATTTATGAGTTATTCTAATATGAAAAATTTAGATTTTGAATGTTTGTAACAATATAAATTTATTTCACAAATATATGATGAACTTTAATATTAACCTAGACTTTAATATTTTTTTAAAGTTCTTCGTATATTTATTAAATTCTTGTTTCATATAGGTTTAATTCAGTTTTAAATATATTCTACACTAAAAAAATCTTTGTTTCTAATAGAACAAAATAAAATAACTAAAAATAGTGACCAATAAAATATCTTTAAAAAAATTAAAATATCTTGAAAAGGGAATATTTGATAAATATGATTTTCTCTTAAATTGAAAAGAAAAATATATATCAATAATATTTAAATAAATTAAATAAATTTATATCAAAATTATTATATTAATAAATTTTTTAAAATAATAAATAATAAATATAATATATTAATAATTAATTAAAAAAATAACTAATTAAAAATTTAATAATATAATTACTTATAAATTATCTAGAATATGTTATTATAAAATAAAGAGAGACAATTTTTATTTTTACATGAAGGTATCCCACAACCTAGTCTATGGCCGGACAGCCCATATCTTAAATATCTGTGCACAGCCTCAAACCAACTCGCCTACGGTGCGGACTAAAAGAGAGATAATTTTTACATTGCCCTTCCAATATTACGTTTTTCTTTGTCAGATTTGTGCGTGTGCAGATGGAAATAGCAGGAGTATGGGCTTGATGAATGGCACTGGCCGGGTGCAAATATTCGGCCCCATCGAGTGGCGTAAAATACAATGCATAAAAAGGATGTCAAGACGACTGATTTTTTTATTGCAACATTGTAAAATACAATACATAAAAAAGGATGACAAGACGACTGATATTTTTGTTACTTCTATTAATTTGCGAGGCAACTTTTGTTCGAGCCTTCATTTATTTCAAGAAACGTGGATTAACATTCATATCCCTGGGTAACTCCTCATCTCTGTAAATATAGATGATTTTTCTGTTGAAAAAGTTGTGGTACTCCTCGTATCCATGGGATGGGTGAAATCTAACTTTTCTGCATTTAAAAAGAAATTTCCTTAAGATAATTACCATTTGTAAAAGAACTTCGAAGTCTAATCAATGTTTAAGATTGAATACGAAAACTGGCCTAAAGATTTAAATTAAGTTCCATTATTCATATTACTATTACTATAGAAATGATTAGGACCTTCGGCTATATAATTATTATCTACAATTTGTATGAAGCTGTAAATATAAACACTAAAGACAAATACTTCTAATGAATCTTCTGTTGCATTTCAATCTTGTAGCAGCACTGATTTGAATCCAATAAAATAGTAAATAAATTATGGCAAGGAAGCCTCAACTTCCATGCAAGGGGATCAATATGTAAATGTTACCTTTTGATGCATTGCTTGGCAACTTGAGTTGGAGTCTCGATCTATTTCGAAAGGAACTTTTGCCAGGAAAGAATCTGATTTTTGTGAGCTTGGACTCTAATATTTCTGAATTGTAAGGGAAAAAAATCACATGTTACTTTGTGATAATTACTATATATATAAATGAAAATTGAACTGTAAGTTTTGCTTAAGATTGCACATAATTGGCCTGAAGATTTAAACCAAAATCCATCATTCATATAATCATATTATAAATATGATTAGGAGATTGCATAAAATTGGCCTAAAGAATAGGAATCAAATCGAATATATAGTATTTACTTACGACATTCAAGGGCCAATATTGCCCTAAATTCCGCCATGGCTTCTCTAGAAAGTAGACTAGACTCCTCCATTTGATCTTCATTCTCTCTTCGACATCCTACCGCTAGTCGAGTCTTCCGCCAGTTCTCCACCTCAGGAGGTAATCCTAAAAGGCTTAGTTTTGGCTGGATCAAAATGTCATAAGGAATTGACTTCCATGCAGAATAACAACCCAACATATCTAACCTTTCTAGCTTTGACAACATGCTAATGCTTTCTGGAAGGCTCTCCAATCTTTCGCACCAGCTTAGACTTAAGTGCTTCAGCTGTGATAGCATGCCAGTGCTGTTTGAAAGAAGCTCTTGCAAGTGATAGCCTGCTTGGTATATACCCGCAAGTCCTCCAGCAAGACCAAATATCAACTGTGCTCCTCGATCCCTGACCGATGAAGGACCTGCTTCCTGATAGTAGTTAAATTTTTTATCGGTACTGTTCTTCTTGTTTATTTGAGTTGAGTTATTCCTTCAATTTTTTTAACTAAGCTCGTGATTTCTTATAAAACTCTGCTAAGGTTTGTAAGAAGGAAGAAGATAGATAATCATGACATGTCATTCATGTAGTTTTAGTAAGTGTAGAACACGCTTCTGTCGAGAAATGTTCAAACGTTTAATAAGCTTTTTTAAAAGAACACGTTTGTGTTAAGAAATAACAATGTCTGCAAGCATTAATTAATTTTTTAAAAAGTTTTTTAGGTAGTTAGTTAAGCCTAATTCTGCATTTGGGTTAAAGCTTTTCCTGAGGAAAAATTGCGTCAAATGCCTATTGAAGGTTCTATTCTCTTTCTTGCAACAATTGTAATACTCTGGGCTTGTTTAAGCTCACTATTTCATATTTGAACTTTACCGATTTCTTATCTTCTATCGAAGCTCTTGAGTCAAATCTTATTGATTTATTTTTTTAACTTGCTTTCATTACATTTGATAGGATATTAGTAGGTACCTGGAATGTTGGAGGAAGGCTTCCACCATATGATTAAGTTTCGGACAGGCGCTTGTCAGTCAAAGCATTTTTTTGGCCAATTAACCAAGATTATTCGGCATTTTGAGGTTGGTGTTCTAACAATTTTGGAGTTCAAGTAAAAGCATTTATAGACACAAAAGATTTATAATATTACTTTTGTAATTGGGATGGATTAATTTCTGGGCGTATTTTAATTGATGATGATTTCAATGAAAACTTATGTGTACCAGAGTTCCACTACTTCTTAATGATCAAAATTAATAATATTTTGTATATATTAATGCTATTATGAATTCGAATTACAATGTTGAGATTTATGATTTGGAATTCACTTTGAATTGTTTCTAGTACATCTAGTGAAAATTCATAATGTTCCGTATTAATGATATCTTCAATATTACAATCAGCTTGTTTTGCAAGGTCTCACTAGAATATAAATCCAGTTACATTATGCTTTAATAGATGTCCATTTTCTGTTTGTTAAAACCAACTTGCCAACATTTAGAAGGAACTACATTATAGTGGTGCAACTTTGTTCATTTTCAAAGAAAATAAACTGTCCAAATATTTAACACACATAATGGAGCAGATAACAATATATTCATCACCACAACAAATAGCTAAATCCAAACAATACAATTTCTCTTTACGTTCACAAATTATCTTCATCTTGACAAGAAAATCTTCTATCCACACAGATAATTATACAAGATTTATTTTTTTATCTTCTAAAGCTCAGTACACTAATAAACATCAGAACTTACCACTTTTTTCTAAATAAATCTTATAAAAGGGTACAAATTTTGGTCACGCTCTAGTGAAAAATAACAAAACATAGAAAGATTACTACACAACAATAAATTGTTAATACATGATTGAATCTTTATTACATTATACCTCTTTAAATAAATTTTAGATAAATCAAAAGAAGACTAAAAATAAAATAGATCTAATGCATATTCATATGAAGCTAGAGATCAAACAATCTATTTTTACTTTGAAGCAATTCATATAAGACTACATAAGCAGTTTCCAGCAGGCAAAGTGGGGGAGATTACTAACCGTTTCAACATTCCCCACTAAATTTTGACCATTAATACTCATGAAAAAAGCAACGGTCCCATGGTCTAGTGGTGAGGACATTGGACTCTGAATCCAGTAACCCGAGTTCAAATCTCGGTGGGACCTCTTTTTTTTGGCATCTATTTAAAACAATCAGCTGTATTGGAGATTTTTTAAGACTTCAAAAAAAACAAGGTTTATGGTTCTGGAATAATATAGTTGAAAAGTGTATTCTTAATTAAGCAACCCTTGTCAATTATAAAACAGACGTAACTGATTTAACACAAAAACATTTATTTCTTCTTGCAACCTTAACGTGATTCTCTCGTATCACATTACATTATTTTGAACGACAAGTGAATTTTGAACAGAAAATAAAAGTTACTGGTGTTACTGGGCGTCTCAATTCACAGCAATTTAATTTAGTGTTACCATAATTCTAAAGTGAAATCCATCACATTGGGAGCAAATCACTGGGCAAAATACAACAAGGAATTTGCCTAACAAACATGCCGTTTCCAACAACTTACAAGACGTTTGGTAAAACATTGCCTTAGTCCACAAAACGACATCGCGTAACTTTCTAAGATCTCTTCCTTTGAGAGTTCGGCCAAATCCTTCAATAACAGAAAAACTTTTATCATTATTAATGTTATTATTAATAATGAGCAACATGTTCGTGAGAAGGCCTCACCGCGACCGTTTCATCTTCTTCGTCTGAGAACTGAGAAGTATCTTGGAGCGGCTTAAGCAGGATTTGAATCCTCGACCTCTTCGATACTTCTTTTTTGGCTATTGCATTTTCACTAATACAGAATACAGAAAACCTAACACACGATCAGTTATAAATTTTAATGTAATTTTGAATTCTTGAATAGCCTTATTCTGGAATAAAATGGATTGGCCCAAAAACGGGAATTAGTTTTAGTTTTCTAATTCAGAAATTAAGAAAATGGCCACAAACGGAGAATTAGTTTATTCTTGCATTCAATAATGCTTATTCCAGGTTAATTCCATGCACCAAACAGACCCTTTGAGAACAAATCTGCACCTTCTTATTCTTGTAATCTCTTTTAACCTTCATTGGCTGTGTTGTCTTCTTCTCTACAGTTTGAAAGCTTTCATTTCTAAAAGGATACACTCTGTTTTTGTATGTCAGAGCACCAACTCTGTTCCAAGAAAAAACATATATTCTATCTTTCTTTGTAAGAGCAACAGCTCTGGATCTAATTCTAGTAGCTTTACTTTCTATTTGTACTTTACTGTGTACTTTTAAGTGTAATAGTTGAAGGTCTATGTTGATCAGCTGACTCTGGGTTTGAGATGTTTTAAATCCCTATCCCTTGTGACTTCTTCAAGTTTTACAGCTTAAAATACGACAAAATTAACCTTACCATTTTTCATTTCCATTAGTTAGATATATCTATAAAAACTTAGCATTAGTAAACATTTATTGACAAGGAAGGAAGCATTGTCAATCTGAAAAATGAGCAGACAAACTCACCAGGTGTTTAAGGATTTAACAAATTACAACTATTTTGGTAAATGGTACCATACAAGGCACTAGGCTTAATTGGTGCATCTAACACACTGGATTGATACAGGTTTGTGTATTGTGAATCTAAAAGATGCCCATACAAAATCTATAGAAATTTTAAGTGGCTTGTGAAACTCAAAGATGGCTCCTTTAACAAAGACAATTTCAATACTTATATATAGGAAATGGTTTGTGTTCAGTAGATTTGATTTTGAGCTATTATTTAAAATTGAAACGAAACAAGGAGAAAGTGAATTAAATTAGTTACCCTCCAGTCATATCCAGGGACCATCCTGAGCGAGAGCAGATCTGTTGAAGGGCATGCTTCCACCCATCAATCTCTTCTATTGAATATCGATCTGGATGGCTATAATGCTTTTCAAATGATTTCTCACAAGGACTAGAATTTCCTTGAGGATATCTGACATGGGTTGGTTCCATCTGATAAAAGAGAGGAATGATCAAACCAGGAGAGCCCAACATTAAGGCGGCTTCCCTCAGACACCATGCTGAGCCTGCATATCCTTCAGAAAATATAGGAATGCATATTGCACTGCACTTAATTGCATTTTCTAGGCTTAAATCAATGATTTTGCCCTTCTTTAACTTGTGGGTGTCTAGAAACACATTCAATCCAGCTGCGGAGAGAGCTTGGAAGAGATGATCAACCAGGGTCTTTCTCACATCTTTTCCCCTGAAACTCAGAAACACGTGATATCTCATAACTTTTGCAGCACCAGGGGTGTAGGGCTTGAATCCGTCCATGTTAAGAGTTCCAGTTGTAACGAAGGAGAAAGTAAAGATAGAGAGGAGCAAAAGATTGTAGCCTACCGAGCACTTATTGTTTGACTTGCACCCCATCTACCATGATAGTCCATCTACCACGATACTTCTTCAATATCTTTTTCTAGTGGTGAATAGTTTCACTTGCACTTCATCTATCATGACACTTCTCAATGTTTTTTTTGTTTTTTCAAGTTGTGAATAGTTTGATTCCTAATCCATTTATTAGGAGACTTTCTCAACACTGTTTTACAAGTTGTCAATAGTTTGTCTTGTACTCCATCTATCAAGAGACTTTTTCAATTGTTTTTTGGGTAAGTTGTGAATAGTTGTGAATGGGGGCGGCCTATCGATATCAGTACATTGTTCTAAAAGAAAATTATTATGTAAATTGATATTCCAAGTTGGTTGTAAAAAAAAAAATTCCTCATAAATTAGTTATCTATATAATTTTCATGTTCTTTTAATCAAATTTTAACATATATTTTGTGATTTTATTTCTATTAAATATAATCTATTAAACTTTAAATGTGTGTAATGCCTTTCATTATAAATTCTTTCTTTATTATTATTTGTGAATTGGACTATTATTAAATAATATAATAATTATAAGCATACCTATCTTTCTAGGAATATAAAAATATTTGACAATTGTGGAAGTTTTAAATTCAGAAAATGGTTTTTGGAATATGGTTCGAATCGTTTGGTTCACCTGAATTCATTGGAATTCATAATGAGAAGATAGAAAATGTTGTTTGCATATAGATTTCAAAATATTACAAATTTTGCTTTACCCACAATCCTCATTTAAGTGGAATTGGAATTGATTTTCCAATTCCACCTATTTAGATGGAATATTCAAATGTTGGTTTTGGGGGTAAATGTGAATTAACAAATCCCTATTCCAGTTTCATGTTTTGAACACAAATATCGAAAATGTCAATTCCAAGATCTGACAATCCCAATTCCAATCTACTTCTAGCAAACAAATGGGCCCTAAAGAGGTATGCAAATAGTTAAAGGAAAAATTGATACATAGAATATCTTGTAAAAATAAGGGGGTTTTAATTTAGGTTGTGTATTGGGAGGGGTTTTCAAGAAAGAATTTGAGGGCAATATGTTTTGAAATTAGAGAGATTCTTTAGTATGCTACACATGCTATGACTTAGTCTCACTAAAGTGAAGTCCTTGTAGATTTTATTTGAAAACATAAACTTTATTATTTGTATTACTAATATAATCATATTCTTTACCTAAACACATATTTGAAAACATGAACTTATCTATTATTTGTATTACTAATATAATCATATTCTTTTCCTAAACACATATTATTGTATGTAAATATTATCCTTTCACAACTTTCAGGCTGCACAAAATCTAGGTTCTAGACTTTTTTAAATGAATAAATAAATAATTTACTTATAAATGAAATATAATTAATATACATATTGAATTTTATGAAATTTATAAATATTTTTAAAAAATGTAATCAAGTTTTTAAACATAGCATCAGAAAGATAAAGGATTGCGAGAAAAAAACACCTTGAGTGAAAGAATTTATCCTTCTCTTTAAGATATACCGAAGGGGGTGCCTATCAGAACTCAAAGAAAAGCATGTTGAAATGCGGATACATAGAGCATAGAACCTACAATAAGTAAACTAAGGCACATTCCCACAGCGTCATCAGTTCAATCTGGGCTACCACATGTCATTGCTTCAAATGCCCTGCTTAATACAAGCATGAACATTAGCCTAATTAACCAATAATATTCTTAAGATGGCAGATCTAGCATGCAATAGACCAAAGCCCCTTTGGATCAGTGTCCAAGTAGACAATATTGTTCAAGTAGGTTGCACCAAAATAAGAGAATAGAAAGATGATGCATGAAATAAGGAAAACAAAATGTAGACCTTGTTGTCAACAAAGTAGAGAAGCTTAGAGGGGAACCCCTGGATCTTGAGATAAACAAGCTTCACAACAGTCTTGACAGGTTGCTCCACCTTCTCCACGCTAGCCTTCAACAGATCTAAATTTTTCCTCACATACTCGTACAAGCTCCTCAAGCACGCTGTTGCCCTCAAAACCACAACTTGAAATATCCACAAATATTTGCGCCTCCTCTCTTACTCCACCTCAACCAATCCCAACTACATCACACAAACAAAAGCTTAATCGGAGTCACTATAGGCATATCAGATCACACCCTACCTACTCCATTTCTGCCATACTATATTAGGGCAGGCTACCAAAATTGAAGTTTGAATAGCTTCAATTTTAAGGTCCATGTTGTGTCAAATGAAAATCAGATCCCACCCCATAGAATAAAGACATGATAGAATTTTGAGTTTCAACGGCTCTGTACTTCCCAAATTTTAATGATGTGCTTCTTCATTTTATGTTGAAATGTGCTTGGCCCCATGGACAATGGCACCAATTTGAGGGGGTAACAAAACCAAGAATTTAGACAAAAATGATAGAATCGAGACATGGGATAAAAGCTTGAATCTTCCAAATGCATTAAATGATTGAGTATTTAAAGTATATAACCAGAAAGTTGTAGGGTGTCTGAAATAAAGAGAATCAGATGCCTATTTTGCTGGGAAAAAAATTAGAGAAGCGTGAATACAAGGAAACATTTCTCGCAAGAAGGTGTCCGGAAATGGGGCACGACCGCTATTATTTTAGGTGAGGGAACATAATGTCCTGCTCACTTTCTTCCTCACTGCTCTGTTTTCTCTTCCAACTTTCTACTTGGTTAAACTTTCGCAGGGGCATACTTCCAACAAAGCGACACCTTCTGTGCTAGTGTTTTTCCCGATTTTCTGTATGCTCAAAATTTACTCTTCAACTCGCGTCTCTTATCATTCGGACCCCGGAGAATTCAAGAAATTAATATAGCACTTTTCTTTTGGTTTCAGCAGACATAATTGCGGAGTATTGTTAACTGGAGAAGTGTTCTTCATAATTTAAACTTGAAGGGAAAATTTACCAATATTATGATCCTAGTAAAGGCATAAATAGAGAGGATTATGGCTAGAACCCACTCTCCAAAGATATGAGAGTCATACATGCTTCAAATGAGGGGATTTATCTATACTACCCATCCCTCAAGACCAAAAGGACCGTATGAAAGAAATATTAGACCAAGGAAACATTTTTTTTCTCTTGAATTTGATCATTTAAATTGGGCACTCGGTAAGACTGATAGGTACAATGTTAAGAAGGGGTATCATAGAAGGTCAAATGTTTTTGAGGGAGTATTCATTTTGTTTTCACGATTCCATTATGCTAAATGCATGAGCTTTAACTTGGATAGCACTAAATAACAAAACCTCACAAGTGTTAGACTAGCCAAATTGGGAATTTCTAAAGATTTCAGTTGTGTATTATGTGGATCTAAAAATGAGTCCACTGATCATTTACTATAAACTTTCCCTTTTTCCCAAGAATGCTGGCAATGGCTTTTAAAAATGCTAAAGTGGTGTGGACTTCTACCAAACACATTTAGAGACTTATTGGAAGGATGGATCCTCCTATACAAGGATTTATTTTTGCATTGATTTGGTGAATCTCTCTAGCAACTTAGTCACTTGGAGTATCTGGTGGGAAAGGAACAAGAGGATCTTCATGATGGAACGTCTCCCAACTAATAAAGTTGTGTGAAAAAATACAAAAAATAATATCAGAGAATATAACTTAATGTACACCACCAAAACCAAAACACTATCATCTATGTTTTCTTGTATAGATTCAAATAATTTGAATGGATGGGTTCTTATTGATATCCCTTTTAAGAAGGGGACTCTCATTGGAAAAACCTCAAAGGCATCACTTAGGTCTAAGGAAAAACTTGGAACGTCCTCTTGAAAATTTTGTGAAATTGAACTTTTGTAGAGCTTCTAAAAGCAATCTAGGGAGGTTAGGAGTAGGGAGTGTGATTAGAGACAACCAATGCAAGATTTTGGGGGTGGTAGAAAATAAAATTCCATACAGGACTAATAACTTGGCAGAGGCGAATGCATTATTATATAGAATCAAGTTAGCAATAAAAATGAATGTAAAAAAACATTCACATAGAGGGAGACTTGTATATTGTAGCCAACTAACAGATGGATTATGTGCTTTTTGAGGTCTGCAAGCTACTTCCCTGATTTGAAGATTACAAAGTTAGTCACTACTATAGAGAGGCCAATTAGATAGTTGAACGGCTAGCAAATTTTGTAGTCAATATAAAATAAGAGTATCAACCCTTTTCTCTGGAAGAATGTGTGCATAATATTAGTAATACAGGAAATATGGAAAATTCCCCTCAATTGGCTACATAAGCTGGTGCAGGGCATCCTAGGCAACATCCTAGATGTTCCTTATGATTTTATGTTTTATGTGTTATGTAATAACTGGATAGATCTTGGAAGATCATCCTCTTTTTGGTTTGGATCCATTTGTGTGGTCAAGGATCCCTAAGGCACACCTATATGACGCAGTGCCAGGTGGAAAATACCAGAATGGATAGTCCAAATCTACACTAGTAACAACAATACAGAGGAAACACAACAAGAGAATACTCAAATAGAATTTTCATTCAACATGCCCGACTCTAAGGCCTTCCAGGTTATGGTCAAATAAAAACAATTACAATAGTAATTCTGCAACCCTCCAGCTAGTCTAGCTCTGTGGTACATCAACAACTGGTAGAAATACTAAGGAAGATCTAAACTTGAGCTCGCCAATAAATCTCCTTGTCTCCAAGCATGCAAACCAAGAGCTCTATTATTATAAATATCAGAGAAATAATCTGATTTGGAAGATCTCGCAGGATCCAATTACCATCCTTCTTTCTGACTCCATTGCCTAAACAACTACCCAAACCTTCCTTAAATACATTTCTTCAGCCACGAGTCGACTGGAAGAAATAATTAACTCCTCAAACCAAGTCGGCTCCTATAACAAACAATTATTAAATGCAATACAAGTCAGCTCTCAAATAGCCTTACAAATAATTAATTCTCCATGTCGGCCTCTAGATCCACATAGGAGAATGAAACATAATCTACCAACATTAAATACATCAAGCCGGCCTACCAAATCTCCAAGAACTCCAGTCGGTAAGCCAAACTACCGAGTGTAAGTAAAAACAACTAAGCAAGCTAGGCATCACCGAGAAAGCACCACAAGCATCACCGAGCATAGGTTCTTTTGAGTGCCAAAAGTTTTACCGAGTCCCTTCAGAGCCGAGCCCTTCAATGAATGAGCCCCTTGGTCAAAGTTGCAACCGAGTAATACAAAAACACTCCAACACACCAACATATAGGATTGCCAACTACCCTAGGATGCTCCTGCATCAGACACCCTAGGTGCGAAAAGATGTTCTCAACGGCTGGAAGAACATCTTCTGGGATTCAACACATAAACCCCAAACTGGTTCTTCACATACATGTCCTCCAAGTCTTTAGCTTGAACATTCTTCCACTTCTTCTTTCTCTACCTTTTCAAGTCTTTCCTCGATAATCCACAGGTCAGTTTTCCATACTGATCTCCAATCCTTTCAAGATCCTTCAACTCAACTTGGCTCCCAAAACTTACGTTCCTCCTACCGAGTGTTGTATCCAACAAAGGCATTAGGGAAAACTTCCCTCCATTCTTCTCAATAGTAAACACATTCTTGACACAATCATGCACAACCCTGCAATCATACTGCCAACGTCCACTGAGCAATATGTGACAACTACTCATGTCCACAATATCACACAACACTTGATCCTTATAATGGCCAATCTGAAAATCAACAAGACATTGCTCCCTCACTTCCAAAGTATGAACATCTTGCAACCAACCAATCCTATAAGGATAAGGATGTCGTACTCTCTCCAAACCAAGTTTCTGAACCATCTCCTTAGCTACAAGGTTACCAATACTACCACTATCCACAATCACATTATAGAGTTTACCACTTGACTTGCACTGAGTTCTAAACAATTTACTCCTCTGACAAGGTTCTACCTTAGTACCAAGCAATGTTCTTCAAACCAACAAGTTCTCTGACTCTACCTTGGGTTCAATCAGTATGTTCTCATTCATTAGAAGATTCATGCCATTATCGAGCTTCTTATGCGAACATTCAATGATCGGTGTCCTTCTTCACCATAATTATAACAAGTACCCTTAAAGGAAACCTTATCTGTCCTCTTCCTCAGCTCAACAGGATTCAGTTCATCTTCAACAGTCGGTTTATCCTTCATCAAGTGATCTTGTTTCTCCTTCCCTTAGGAATTACCATGTTGTCTCCTCTTCAACTTATCTTTTGCCTTCAGAGGATACTGATAAGCTTCCTCAATCAAATCAATCTTTAGCATACCAAGCTCATTTTGAATATTGAATCTCAAACCATTAACATACCGAGCTACCTTTTCCTTACCAAGTTCTCTATGTCCAGACCGAATAGTCAACTTATAGAGCTCCTCGGTATAGTCTTCCACAATTATCTCTTTCTGCTTCAAGTTATGCAATTTCTTAAACAGCTCAAGTTCATAGTTGACATCAACCTCCACCGATTGATCTTCATTTCACCTTCATCTTCTCTTTCCCTCCGTAATTATTTCCACCAAAGAGAAACATGTCCTTTCAACTTAATCTGTGCCAATCTCACTCTAAGAGGATCTTAAATTTCTTCAAGCTCAAAGAAGTATTCTAACTCACCAATCCAGTCAATCAAGTCCTCAGGTCTCAAAGTACTAGAGAGAAGTTAGAAACTTCTATTTGGTAACTAGTACTTAATCGAGCTCTAGATCTCTACAACCAACTAGTTCTGTCTTCACTAGATCTATTCCTCCTATCGGTTCTATCATCTCCACTAGATCCACCAGCTTCAAATTCTTCAGCAACTTCCTCATATACATCTTTAGTACCAAGATTCCTTGGCATACCAGCAATAGCCCTCATAATCTTAGCGATCATGTCATTCTTTATTAATTCCATCTCAGATCTGACATCCAATCTAACCTTCTCATAAACCTTTACTTGCACAACATCAAAAAGGTCTGCAATCTACCTAGGGTCCAATCTTCTAGAAGGCATCTTCAAGATCTTTGAAAACCCAAGGAAACAAATTACCTTGACCTAAGGTCCTAGTGTAAAATGCCTCAACTCGGCGATCTGTTCACACACTCAAGAACTTCAAGCTCTAATACCACCTGACGCAGTACAAGGTGGAAAATCCCAAAATGGATAGTCCAAATATACACTAGCAACAACAATACAATGGAAACATAATAAGAGAATACTCAAATAGAATTTTCATTCAACATGCTCGACTGTAAGGCCTTCTAGGTTATGGTCAAATACAAACAATTATAATAGTAATTCTGCAACCCTCCAGCTAGTCCAACTCTGTGGTACATCAGCAATTGGTAGAAACACTAAGGCAGATCTAAACTTGAGCTTGAAAGCCACCAAGAAATCTCCTTGTCTCCAAGCATGCAAACCACTCGCCCTGTTATGAAAAATATCAGAGAAACAATCTGATCTGCAAGATCTTGCAAGATCCAATTACTATCCTTCTTTCTGACTCCACTACCTAAACGACCCAAACCTTCCTTAAATACACTTCTCCAGCCACAAGTCGACTGGAAGAAATAATTAACTCCTAAGCCCAAGTCAGCTTCTATAACAAATAATTATTAAATGCAACACAAGTCAGCTCTCAAATAGCCCTACAAAGATTTAATTCTCCATGTTAGCCTCTAGATCCACATGGGAGAATGCCACATAAGCTACCAACATTAAATACATCAAATCGGCCCACCAAATCTCCAAGAACTCTAGTCGATAAGCCAAACTATCGAGCATCAGTAAAAACAACTGAGCAAGCCAGGCATTGCCGAGAAAGAACCACAAGCATCATTGAGCACAGGTTCTGTCGAGTGCCAGAAGTTTTACTGAGTCCCTTGATAGACTGAGCCCTTCAATGACTGAGTCCCTCGGTCAAAGATGTAACCGAGTAATACAGAAACACTCCAACACACTCCAACATATAGGATTTCCAACTACCCTAGGATGCTCCTGCATCACTATAAGCCTTGGGATACCTTAGTCCACTTGGATTATTAATCTTTGAGCAATAGGTGAATTAGGTAGTTTTGATGTTTTGAGAGTTTTAAATATGATTCCATTAACTTTGGATCATTTTAGACATGTTTGAATTGGTTTTAAGGTTAGAATCTTAACCTATGGTCTTTGGAGAGAAAAAATTGCAAAAGTTGCACAAACGATGTAAAATTTGCTCGAGCAACTTTTCAAAAGTTGCTTGAAGTGGTTCACAATAGAAGGCCAACAACCATAACTACATATGAAATGGTTCAGCTTTGCATATGAACCTTTTTCAACTTGTTTTGACCTCTCAAAGGAGGAGAGAAGACTGTATTATGCTTTCAGATGTAAAATTAATGAAGAACCAAGAGTTTCCTTGAGTTAATTTTGACTAGTACGATCATGTACGACGGATTGAGTAAAAATTGTTTTCACGTGTTGAATCATTGAAGTTTCTACTTTATAAAATAATTGGAATTGGTTTGATTGGTTCTGTATAGCAAGAGTTCTAGTTTATTTTCTAAAACCAGTCCAGGAAGAAACCTTAAACAATCCATGTCCTACAAATGGAACCCTAACTTGCATTTGAACTGGTGTAACTCATCACCCATGTGGGAAATATAAGTTAGGAGTGTAATAATAGTGATCCAAAAGACTCAAGGTGTGACTTGAAGGGTCGAGGGTGTTTGCATCAAACTCTAGGCTAAATATCTCTATGTCTTCAACCAAGTTGATGTGTGTTGGAGTGTACAGTCTAAAGATTTGATTAGTGGAACAAAAATGAAGGTGTATTTGTGTTAGTTGGAGTGTGGAGAAGGTGTCCAAATGCCTGAACCAATTTCATGAACCCATCCCTAACCACTTTCTTTGGAAGCCAAGCCTGATTTGGCCAATTAGGTCTGAGAACTCAGTAAGGGTTAGATGCTGCAGGAGTGGAGTTGGGTCTTAGGATTTTGGTAATCTTTGTAACATCCAAAAGAGTATCAAAATATACTTTGGGTTTCCCTAGGTTCATCTAGAGTAGGAGATTGCACACCAAAAATGAGTATAATAAACCTATTGGGAGTTGTAGTAAGTGTTGAGCAACAGTAAATTACCTAGTGCCAGTAAATTGCCTAAGTGTCTGTAGTTGCCAAGCGTCCAGTATTGACTGAGCATTCTTGTATGTACCGAGTAAGTGGAAATTTGGTGATACTTGGTTAGTCTCAAGTTAGGAGAATTTGGGTACTGATGAGGATTAGGATAGGTGTCTAATCACCACTACTTGGTTGAAATACCTGGTATCCCAAAGTCAGAAGGATTGGACTGCATTAAATCCATACTTCAAGGATTGGAGAGAAAATAGAATATTTCCTAAGCTTCTTGCTGACCACTCTACATCATAAGCTAGGGTGGCTAAACAAGAAAAATAAGGTAATACTATTATGGTTTTGATAAATAGAAGAGATTGGGGAAGGTTAATTTGATATGTCTATAGATCTTGGTTATGGGGTCCTTGTTAATACTTTCTAGTTGACGTGATATAGTAGTATAGGTATATTTCCCTGTAATGATATCCAGGCACTACAATAATTGGGGTCAAATTTTGACGCCAATTTGCAACACCACTACAATTTGTGTTTGTTTTTTGTGAGTGCTCCCGACGGTGTTGTAATAGTGACGATGATGTCATAATTGCGACACCCATTTGGTTATAAACAAAAAAAGAAAAAGAAAGTGTCATTTGTAAGTTTTGTGAATTCGAACAACTGCTACGAAGATGACACTGCACTTTTGCGTGGCGCGAAGAGGTTGACACCGTGTGGGAAGAGGGCACTAACACTTGAGGTAGGCATTCAAGCTTTGTCTTCTCATTAACTCAATTTTATTTTGATGACATTTGTTGATTTAATGGCACGATATGAATGTTAATAGTGGCATTGTTTACATCTTAGCATTTGGAATGCTCGATGACCCGTGATCTTTGAGAGCTAGGGTATCATTGCTATTACCTTCAAGGTATTGTGTGAAGTGTTTGATCTCTCTTTATTTGTTTCGTTGTTGATATTCACTATGTGGTACTCCCTATTTATGATCATTTTGTTAGTCTGTTTTCTAGTCATTGCAAAATCTTATGAAAATGGCCTATTCTCTGCAGTCTTTGTTTTGCTGTCCTGCCATGCCTGCGATCATAGTTTTGACTTGCGATGAAAATCCTTAGTGTTTCATGGTGTGCGCTCCTGCCTTGTGCTCTTTATTGTGTTACCTAGCTCTAGTCCAAATCGCATCTCCTAATTCACAAAGCCCAACGAATTTTTCAAGTTTTGAGGTCTACGGGAAACATTTTTAAAATCTGCCACAGTGTCAAAAACCCATAGTGTTTTCGAAAACCCATGATGTTTTCAGCTTCCCTGCTACCTTTTGGTCTTTCGTTAATCCTGTGTGTTTTCGATCTTTTGCCTTCCAGCTTTTGTGCACTTGCCTTTTGGTGCCGAAAACTTTGTGTGTTTTCGACCTCAATCCTAACTGCGCAGGTGCAACTGGATGGTGGGTCCAGACTCTTCCTGATTGGTTGTCGCATGGCCACATGTCAGAATTTTTTAACATGCAATCATGCGACCGCTTGCCACCTAGCTGTGTGGGTCCCAGTCCTATTCAGCTGCCTGGCGGTCTACTTTGCCTTAGTGCGCAAGTGCGATGGATGGTGGGACCTGGTTTCCAGATTGGTCAGAGGGTCCTGACGTGTCAGAGCATCAACGGTTGTCATTAAAGCACGAAGGTTTTGTCAGGGCTATGCGAAGTTGCGCCAGCCATCTGATCTTCTTTTGTTCGGTGCTCTGTTTGGTGGGCCCATTGGCTTTTGTTGCAGAGGTGCGCATTTTGTGCGGTGGGCCCGATGTCAGAGGGGAGGCAAAGGTGCATGTTCCTATTGGTTGTCACATGATCGCATGTCAGAGTTTTCTGACATGCGACCATGCGACCAGTTCCTTCCTTGTGCATGGGGCCCGATGGTGGTTGCTATTTGGTGGTCTGAGGCGGTGATGTGGCAGCTTGCGATTGGCTGTCGCATGATCGCATAGCCCAATTTTTGGCTATGTGATCATGCAATCACTTGCCACGTGTCCCTGGGGCCTGGTAGTAGGTGATGGGGCATCTTCCAGATGCTGAGGTGGTAGGTAGTGGCGGCGGTTTGTTGGCGGTTAGTCGCATGTTCGCATAGCCTTTTGCAAGGCTATGCGATCATGCGACTGATGTTTTTTGTCAACTTCATGCGGTTGCAATTACGGTCTGCGGGTTGTTGCATGATCGCGTAGCCCGTCTCCTTGCTATGCGATCATGCAACAATGGTCTGGTGTTGTGGTTGCAGAGTTCTAAGGTGGGCCCACGATGCCAGTCTTACCGACGTGCCTTCTACTCATTGGTTGGCTGCATCGGTGATGTAGTTTTTCTCAGTGGAGCCCGTGTCTTCAGTGCTCAAGCGTGGTTAAGACATTCGGCGGTGATGTGCCAACCGGCAGGGTGATGGTTCACGGGTTGTCGCATGTTCACGTAGCTCATCTGCTGGCTATGTGATCATGCGATAACTGTTGTCACGGTGGCGATTGCAGCAAGATAAAGGGGTGTGGGTGGTCACATGTTCACATAGCCCATCTTCGTGCTATGCGATCAGGCATAAGGTGAACCCATTTTCCTGTGGCAGTCAAGTTGTGACCGCGTGATTGCGCGACTGAGGGAAAACGGTCAAGGAACACATGCCTGCGAAATGCATGTAACCATTGAGATTCAGGTTTGAATTTTTGAGAGTTTCTAGTGACAGAGGGTACCATTTTTATGGAATTCAATGCAGAAATGACCCTGTTTGGTGAGAAGCGATTAGTTTGCCATTTGCAGTGTGGTCTAGGGTTCTTGACGGTTGGTTGCAGAGGGATTTGTACCATGAGGAATGATTACAATCTTGGCTCAAGAAGTGTTTGCAGCTGGTTGATTAGACTATTTGAGCTTGCATGTTGTGGCTTGACCCTTGCCATGTCTATGTTAATTCTTCGGTGGGATTAGGTGATTTTGAATTTTTTGAGTTGGAAATGATCGTTGTGCTTGCATTGTAACCCTGGTATAAAGGGATTTGTGTGATCATTTTCGAGGGCATTGGGAGTGAGGTTTTTCAAACTCTTCTGGTTGTGAGTCCTCTTCTCAGTCTGATTGTAATGACTTGTTTGTCTTGATTTTTTGGCTATTGAAAGAAATTTGTAGGTCTAAGCTGCAGTTTGCAAGCAGGTTTCCTTTGGATGGACTGTACACATTTGAAGATTTTTCATACTTAATGCAAGCACATGATTCTCATCTCTCCCTTGTGTCAACATAGATGAATTTTGAACTTTCTAGTTCACTACATAACAATTTATGTATAGGTCTTCATTCTTGAGTTCTAATCCAGGATTAGATCAAATGATGCTTCAGATGGGACCTAGATTTATCTCTTGTCTATGTAGGGATATTCTGTAAGTAGTAGAGGAGATTGTAAATGTGTTTATGGCTTTGAATCTTAGATACATTCTAGTGTGTGTGTGTAGTCTGTCTAAGAAACCTTGCCCAATGGATGAGGCACTGGCCTAGATAAGTACTTCTTTGTTGACATGTCCTGATTGTGGTTGTTATGATTCAAAAACATAAATTAAGAACCATTCCTTAAGTTTTCAGCATTTGGTTGTATGTGGTTCTATCCCATAGCAATGGAGAGTCAACGAGTGTGTGGTTAACATTCAGTACTTTCTTGCTATCCATTTATCTGTTATTCAAACCCAGTCTTTGGTGTGTGAAGTATAGTTTATACTAGGTTAGGTGCACCCGCCTTGGTTTTGCAGAGCCAGAAGCAGAAGAGGGCAGTCTTGTCCCTAGAGTTGGTCCAGTTATCCTAAGACCTCATTACATTTTGGAGCTAACCACCTCTAAAATCTATCTGAGGGTATATTGGCAGTCTATTAGAGCATAAGCGTCATTTTGGACACCAACACATTTCATGAGGAAATGTCTTGGTAGCTTCGCGGGCTGCAAGCTAGGGCATCATACATTGTTTATGAGCTCACTGTTTAATACTGACATTGTTTACATCTTTTCATTTAGAATGCTTAATGACCCGTGAGCTTTGAGAGCTAAGGCATCGTTGCTATTACCTTCAAGGCATTGTGTGAAGTGTTTGATCTCTCTTTATTTGTTTTGTTGTTGATATTCACTATGTGGTACTCCCCGTTTATGATCATTTCACTAGGAAATGTCTTGATGGCTCGTGGGCTGCAAGCTAGGGCATCATACATTGTTCATGAGCTCACTGTTTAATACTGGCATTGTTTACATTTTTTCATTTGGAATGCTTGATGACCTGCGAGCTTTGAGAGATAGGGCATCATTTCTATTACCTTCAAGATATTGTGTGAAGTGTTTGATCTCTCTTTATTTGTTTTGCTATTGATATTCACTATGTGGTACTCCTCGTTTATGATCATTTAATGAGAAAATGTCTTGATGGCTCGCAGACTGCAAGCTAGGGCATCATACATTGTTCATGAGCTCATTGTTTAATATCTAGCATCATGCAAACATACATTAATACACTTACTATTTTGAATTTGATCTCGGGCATCATGCAATGTTATTGTTTTCATTGCATGCTTGCTGCTATTGTGCACCATATATTGTTTTATACACTGTTTATTTCATTGAGACCGTGAGCTTGACATTTGTAATGTATTTTTTTTTATTGGATCAATGCTACCATGTTGTTGAGTCTGTGTATGGCTTGACTATGCACATGCATAATTGTAGATGAGGATCAGTAATATGGTGCCAAGCATTGCTTAGATCCTTGGATTTAACCCCATCTTTTCCTTCCTTGTAGGTTTTGGATCATACAAGAGCATACTGGATTGAACCCTGGGTCAACACTTCATTACTTTAGGCAATGTCTGGTACCTTCATTAATTATGTTCACCCACTTATGTATGTTTTTATTCATTCATATTCTTTTGAAAGTTGGCTATTAGTGACCATATAGGACCATTCTTGATGTTTTTGGGTCATTTGATGAAAAAATGTATAAAGGGACATCAATAATAAAATAGGGATATCTTAATCAGGATATATTAAGGTTAATATCGTAAGTAAAAACATTACATAGTGGCATTCAAATTAAGTACAATATGAATTCACATGCCTTTAATTATGATACACTTTTAAAATTATCACTCATTGGTCATTTGACAATTCAAGATATAAGTATCAGAATATAAACTGTTGTAAAAGGATGAAACACATATGCATCATCATTTAATATAAAATATAAAAGTATCCCACAGACACACAGTTTCTATTATAACAACCATCCTCTAATCCCATGGTGTACTAGTCTCAAGGTAAGAACAATTTAGTTAAGCCATCATATAAGTATCATCCTAAAGTTTAAATAGACATTGACTATGGATATACAACACCGAGCCATAATAAATTACAGAGTTTCACTGCAATTTTTATGTCCACTTACAATCATCCTACTACTTACACTGCAATTTTTATGTCCACTTACAATAATAAATTACAAAGTTTCACTGCAATTTCTATGTGTACTACCATTAAAATATATCACTCCTCCTGTTATATAAGCATCCTTCTCATTAAGTGTTTCCATTAAAATATATCACTCCCCCTATTATATAATGTATATGCATATTTGTTTAAAATGTCATACTTGTTGCTCTTAAATATTATTACCATTTCACTCAAATTTACATGACATTAAAGTCAAGCCCAAAATGTATACATATGTGTAAGTATAGGAGAAGCTGGATTCTGCAACTATTGAAAAAAAAAAAAACTATACCAATAGAAACTTACAAGAAACTATACTTGTGCTTAACACACCATACCTCAACATCATAATGCTTATCATTTTAAAGCTTCAGTGAGGCTTCATACCATGCATTGTCCACAGATTTGTATGCAACGCTAATTTAAGCTGGAGGTAAACTACACGTGTCATGTAAACAACATGGTTGAATGCAATCTCTTTTGCACATTTTCAAGAGTTTTCCCACCAATACAAGCGTAAATAATGCATTGAACATAATCTACGAACACTGCATGGTATGAAGTCTCACTGAAGCTTGAAATATATCACTCCTCATGTTATTGTCAAAATTAAATTCAAATATTTATCAAACTATTTATTCTTGTAGAATTAAGATATCCTTATCTCAATAATAAAACAATCTTGCATAATAGCTTTTGAATCACATTAACACACACCCATGTTTTGTAGCATAATTCATTTTAGAAGTGTATGGATTGACTATGCACATGCATAATTATAGATGAGGATCAGTAATAGGGTGCCAGGTATTGCTTACATCCTTTGGATCTAACCCCATCTTTTGCTTCTTTGCAAGTTTTGGATCATACAAGAGCATACTGGATTGAACCCCGATCAACACTTCATTACATTAGACAATGTTTGGTACCTTCATTATTTATGTTCATCCACTTATGTATGTTTTCATTCATTCATATTCTTTTGAAAGTTGGCTATCATCGACCATATATAACGATTCTTGATGTTTTTGGGTCATTTGATGAAAAGATGTAAAAGTTTGTTAAAAGTTTATATTTTTTTATTTTAAGTTTTAAAATCATAAAATGAATAAAATTTAAAGATAACAAATTAAGATAATCTTTGTCTTCACTTTAAAAAAAAACATAAAGTTCATAAAGCATGGTAAAAGAGGGCCCCAAGTATGGTAAAATGGGAAAGTTGCCACCTTGCACTACTCTTCATATGGCAGCTGCTAAAGAATTATGTTATAAAATTTCAAGGCATGAAATTTCATACTTTTTGACATCATACTTTTTTCTCCTTACCATTGAGTTTACAATGTGGGGGGTCAAAGAAAATATATTTACAATTATAAAATTTCATGCCTTGAAATTTGGCATGAAATTTTATAACATAGTTCCTTAGCATTTGATCTTTATATGGTAGCCGTGCCTTGAGGTAGGCATTTGAGCTTTGTTTTCTCATTAACTCAATTTCATTTTGATGACATTTGTTGACTTAATGACAAAATATGATTGTTAATATTGGCATTGTTTACATCTTTGCATTTGGAATGCTCGATGACCCATGAGCTTTGAGAGCTAGGGCATCGTTGCTATTACTTTCAAGGCATTGTGTGAAGTGTTTGATCTCTCTTTATTTATTTTGTTGTTGATATTCACTATGTGGTACTCCCCGTTTATGATAATTTCATGAGGAAATATCTTGATGGCTCGCGGGCTGCAAGCTAGGGCATCATACATTGTTCATGAGCTCTTTGTTTAATACTAGCATTGTTTACATCTTTTCATTTGGAATGCTCGATGACCCACGATCTTTGATAGCTAGGGCATCATTTATATTACTTTCAAGGCATTGTGTGAAGTGTTTGATCTCTCTTTATTTGTTTTGTTGTTGATATTCACTATGTGGTACTCCCTGTTTATGATCATTTCATGAGGAAATGTCTTGATGGCTCGCGAGCTGCAAGCTAGGGCATCATACATTGTTTATGAGCTCACTGTTTAATACTGACATTGTTTACATCTTTTCATTTGGAATGATTGATGACCCACGAGCTTTGAGAGCTAGGGCATCGTTTCTATTACCTTCAAGGCATTGTGTGAAGTGTTTGATCTCTCTTTATTTGTTTTGCTGTTGATATTAACACTATGTGGTACTTCTTGTTTATGATCATTTCATGATGAAATGCCTTGATGGATCACATGCTGCAAGCTATGGCATCATACATTGTTCATGAGCTCACTATTTAATACTGACATTGTTTACATCTTTTCATTTGGAATGCTTGATGACCTGCGAGCTTTGAGAGCTAGGGCATCGTTTCTATTACCTTCAAGGCATTGTGTGAAGTGTTTGATATCTCTTTATTTGTTTTGCTGTTGATATTCACTATGTGGTACTCCCCATTTATGATCATTTCATGAGGAAATGTCTTGATGGCTCATGGGCTGCAAGCTAGGGCATCATACATTGTTCATGAGCTCACTGTTTAATATTGGCATTGTTTACATCTTTTCATTTGGAATGCTCGATGATCCGTGAGCTTTGAGAGCTAGGGCATCATTTCTATTACCTTCAAAGAATTGTGTGAAGTGTTTGATCTCTCTTTATTTTTTTTTCTATTGATATTCACTACGTGGTACTCCTTATTTATGATCATTTCATGAGGAAATGTCTTGATGGCTCGTGGGCTGCAAGCTAGGGCATCATACATTATTTATGAGCTCACTATTTAATACTGGCATTGTTTACATCTTTTCATTTGGAATGCTTGATGACCCACGAGCTTTGAGAGCTAGGGCATCGTTTCGATTACCTTCAAGGCATTGTGTGAAGTGTTTGATCTCTCTTTATTTATTTTGCTATTGATTTTCACTATGTGGTACTCCCCATTTATGATCATTTTATGAGGAAATGTCTTGATGGCTTGCGGGCTGCAAGCTAGGGCATCATACATTGTTCATGAGCTCACTGTTTAATACTGACATTGTTTACATCTTTTTATTTGCAATGCTTGATGACCTACGAGCTTTGAGAGCTAGGGCATCATTTCTATTACCTTGAAGGCATTGTGTGAAGTGTTTGATATCTTTTTATTTATTTTGTTGTTGATATTCATTATGTGGTACTCCCTGTTTATGATCATTTCATGAGGAAATGTCTTGATGGTTCGCGAGTTGCAAGCTAGGGCATCATACATTGTTCATGAGCTCACTATTTAATACTGACATTGTTCATGAGCTCACCATTTAATATCTGACATCATGCAAACATACATTAATACACTTACTATTTTGAATTTTACCTTGGGCATCATGCAATGTTATTACTGTCATTGCATGCTTGATGTTGTTGTGCACCATATATTGTTTTATACACTGTTTATTTCATTGAGACCGTGAGCTTGACATTTTTAATGTATTTTTTGTTATTGGATCAATGCTACCATGTTGTTGAGTCTGTGTAAGACTTGCAAGGTTTTACCCCAAAATTTATCAATAAAAAAATAGGGACATCAGTAATAAAATAATACACTTACTATTTTGAATTTGAGCTCAGGCATCATACAATGTTATTGTTGTCATTGCATGGTTGCTGCTATTGTGCACCATAAAAACAACAAGAATGCAATATATGAAATTTTGAGATTAAATTGGTGATTTTGTATACTTTCTCCATTTTAAACTAGCCTATAACTTTAAAGGAGGAATTATGAAATATAGTTGTAGGTGGTTATCTCTTCTATAATGATAGAGGAGTCAAAAGTAATGATCAATGAGGTTGCTGCTATTAGATCATACATGTATTAATACACTTACTATTTTGAATTTGAGCTTGGACATCATATATTGTTTTATACACTGTTTATTTCATTGAGACCGTGAGCTTGGCATTTGTAATGTATTTCCTGTTATTGGATTAATATTTCCATATTATTGAGGTTGTAGATCTCCTTTTACTGATCTTGTATAAACAACATATATACCATGTTGACTCACAGCCCATAAGGTGTTGCTTGATAACACATTTGACATCATACTTTTTTCTCCATTTTGGTCTTGATTTATTCACTGCATGCATATGTTTTCTAAGTGCACATATTTTGTAGCATAGTTCATTTTAGAAGTGTATGGATTGACTATGCACATGCATAATTGTAGATGAGGATCAGTAATATGGTGCCAGACATTTCTTAGATCCTTTGGATCTAACCCCATCTTTTCCCTCCTTGCAGGTTTTGGATCATACAAGACCATACTGGATTGAACCCTGGGTCAACACTTCATTACTTCAGGCAATGTTTGGTACCTTCATTATTTATGTTCATCCACTTATGTATGTTTGCATTCATTCACATTCTTCTGAAAGTTGGCTAGTAGTGACCATATAGGACCATTATTGATGTTTTTGGGTCATTTGATGAAAAGATGTAAATAGGGACATCAGTAATAAAATAGGGATATCTTAATCTTTATGAGCTCAAATTCAAAATAGTAAGTGTATTATTTTATTACTGATGTCCCTATTTGATGTCCCTATTTTATTACCGATGTCCCTATTTTGAAGTGTTTGATCATTTCTATTACCTTCAAGGCATTGTGTGAAGTGTTTGATCTCTCTTTATTTGTTTTGTTGTGCATATAACTTCTCTGATCAACTCTGATATGCACAGGTGATGAACATTCATATTTTTCTAAGTAGTACTTTGAGCTTTCCTTCCAACACATGTACTATTGTGAAAATCATCACAAGTACATTTGTTGCAGGAAAGATCATAGTACACATGTCTGGATGTCTGCATGTTTTTCACCTATTCATATACCAAATGATGAAAGCTCAATTGTTGTAATGGAAAAACATTAGAACCATCCATATAGGACCTTCATTATTTATGTTCATCCACTTATGTATGTTTGCATTCATTTATATTCTTCTGAAAGTTGGCTATTACCGACCATATAGGACCATTCTTGATGTTTTGGGGTCATTTGATGAAAAGATGTAAATAGGGACATCGGTAATAAAATAGGGATTGTTATCATTGCATGCTTGCTACTTTTGTGCACCATATATTGTTTTATACATTATTTATTTCATTGAGACTATGAGCTTGGTTTTTCTTTTAGAAGTGTATGGCTTGACTATGCACATGCATAACTGTAGATGAGGATCAGTAATAGGATGTCATTCATTTCTTAGATATTTTTTATCTAACCCCCATCTCTCTTTTCTTTGCAAGTTCTGGATCACACATGGGCACACTAGATTCATACCCGGCTCAAAAATTCATCACTTCAGGAAATGTTTGGCACCCTTATTATTTATGTTCATCCTCTTATGTATGCCTGTACTCTTGCATTTTCTTCTGAAAGTTATTTTCCTTGTATAGTATATACAAGTTATTTTTCATATATATATATACATGTAATCTTTAGATACAAAAATTTCTTTTCCTTTACATGTATCTTTGCATGAAATGAACACAAATTAAACAAGATAATCTAATAATGCAAACTAGGGTACTGTAGTCACTCATCTAGTAATTAGTTCCCCAAACCATTACTAAGGATTGAACATAAGTCTAAGTCCCCAAACCTATTGTTCTATGTGTATAAAACAAGATATGGTGCACAACAACATAAAGCATGCAATGACATCAATAACATTGCATGATGCCTGAGCTCAAATTCAAAATAGTAAGTGTATTAATGTATGATCTAATAGAAGCAACCTCATTGATCATTACCTTTCACTCCTCCATCATTATAAAAGAGATAACTACCTACAACTAGGGCATCATGCATTGTTTATGAGCTCACTGTTTGAGCACCTCATGTCCCTATTTGATTGGCTGGTGCTCAAACAGTGAGCTCATAAATAATGCATGATGCCCTACCTTGCAACCCGCAAGCCATCAAGACATTTTCTTGGGAAATGATCATAAACAAGGAGTACCACATAGTGAATATCAATAACAAAATAAATAAAAAGAGATCAAACACTTCACACAATATATATTATTTTATAATATTTTATTAAGACTAAATATATTTTTTATGAGCTCACTGTTTGAGCACCTCATGTCCCTATTTGATTGGTTGATGCTCAAATAGTGAGCTCATAAATAATACATGATGCCCTAGCTTGCAGCCCCCTAGCTATCAAGACATTTCCTCATGAAATGATCATAAACAGGGAGTACCACATAGTGAATATCAACAACAAAATAAATAAAGAGAGATCAAACACTTCACAAAATATATGTTATTTTATAAGATTTTATTAAGATTAAATATATTGTTTTATGAGCTCATTGTTTGAGCACCTCATGTCCCTATTTGATTGGTCAGTGCTTTGTTTGTCATATTGATGCTATTAAATCAAATAGGGACATCAGTAATAAAATAATACACTTACTATTTTGAATTTGAGCTCATAAAGATTAAGATATCTTACTGTTTTGAATTTCTATGTACTTTGAGCCAATGAAATTTTTTTAATTTTGTAATTTTGAAAAAGAAAGTGTCATTTGTAATTTTTGTGAATTTGAAGAGCTGCTGCGAAGATGGCACTGCACGTTTGCATGGCACGAAGAGAGAATTTGAGTTTGGCATGCGCGAAGAGGGCGACACCGTGTGGGAAGAGGGCACTGGCACTTGAGGTAGGTATTCGAGCTTTGTCTTCTCATTAATTGAATTTCATTTTGATGGCATTTGTTGATTTAATGGCACAATATGAATGTTAATAGTGTGCATTGTTTACATCTTAGTATTTGGAATGCTCGATGACCCGCAAGCTTTGAGAGCTAGGGCATTGTTGCTATTACCTTCAAGGCATTGTGTGAAGTGTTTGATATCTCTTTATTTGTTTTTTTGTTGATATTCACTATGTGGTACTCCCCGTTTATGATCATTTCATGAGGAAATGTCTTGATGGATCGTGGGCTGCAAGCTAGGGCATCATACATTGTTCATGAACTCACTGTTTAATACTGACATTGTTCATGAGCTCACTGTTTAATATCTGGCATCATGCAAATATACATCAATACACTTACTATTTTGAATTTGAGCTAGGGCATCATGCAATGTTATTGCTGTTATTGCATGCTTGCTGCTGTTGTGAACCATATATTATTTTATACACTATTTATTTTATTGAGACCATGAGCTTGGCATTTGTAATGTATTTTTTGTTATTGGATTAATGCTATCATGTTGTTGAGTCTGTGTATAGCTTGACTATGCACATGCTTGTAATGTATAGATGATGATCAGTAATATGGTGCGAGGCATTGCTTAGATCCTTAGATCTAACCCCATCTTTTCCTTCCTTGCAGGTTTTGGATCATACAAGAGCATACTAGATTGAACTCCAGGTCAACACTTCATTACTTCAGGCAATGTCTGGTACCTTCATTATTTATGTTCATCCACTTATGTATGTTTGTATTCATTCATATTCTTCTGAAAGTTGGCTATAAGTGACCATATAAGACCATTCTTGATGTTTTTGGGTGATTTGATGAAAAGATGTAAATAGGGACATCAGTAGTAAAATAGGCCATGTAAATGGTACCAGGCCAACCCAATCAGCCCAACAAAATGTGTCATGTTTATCTTTGTCAAATACACTCATTCACCATTTTGTTCTTTTGGTGTTCCTAATGAGCATAGAGAGAGGCCAGAGAATCTTACAAACCTAAAATGTTGGTATATCACTATATGGGCTCATAATTACTAAGCCAAAGGGGTTTTCTGATTTGAAAGACTTAGCAGCCTCCAGGATCATTTTCTTTTCTGTTGCGTTAACAAGACATCTACTAGAAACATTATGACTGTGCATCCCTCTGCTCATCTCTTTAGTTTTTGTTTTCATAGATTTCACCATCTGACTTTCCTTTTCGGTAAGAGATGACTGTGAAAAAATATATTTCTATTTTTCATTTTGAGAAGATCTAGAGTGATTTTGAGTCACAGAGGAAATGCCCTCATCCTTCCACAAGTGCTATTTCGATGAGTTTTGATCACTTGATGAACATAAAATTATCTATTGAGTTGAAAAGAAAATAAATAGAAGACGTTGAAAATGAAGTGAAAAAACTGAAGGTTTCTTCTCAATGTAAGTAAAATCCTTTCCCTCAATGAAAGATTGAAGTCTTTCCAAACTCGTTTCTCCCAAATTATGGGAAACTCTGAACTTACTATTTGAATAACCACAAGTTTTTATTTGTATGCAAGCCATTCTTCCAAGAGTCAAGAATATTTCCATCCATCTATTACAGAAAAGGAACGTCAGATGGTGGAATCTACAAAAAAAAAATTGAAGAGATGAGCAAAGGGATGCGCAGTCATAATTTTTCTTTATGTGTGTCTCCTAGTCCTCGTCCTTGAACAACCAAAACCTAGGGTTCTTCATAGAATATCATCTAAGCCATGTACCAGTTACAACCAATGCTCCTATAGGGTATTCTAATTCTTCACCATCGATAACGAAGTGATCCAATTTTTTTTTTTCCTCAACACAACGACACACATAAAGAACATGCACATAAACATGAAAAATGAGAAACATAAATGTAGATATCAAAATAGTTGAGAAACATAAATGTAGATATCCAAAAGATTGTGACCATGTTGCCTATGTTGGTGTCCAAAATGACACTTATGCTCTAATAGGCTGCCAGTATACCCTCAGATAGATTTTAGGAATGGTTAACTCCAAAATGTTATGGGGTCTTAGGGTAACTGGACCAACTATAGGGACTTAACTGCCCTCTTCTACTTCTGGCTCTGCAAAACCAAGGTGGGTGCACCTAACCCAGTATAAACTATACGTCACACACCAAAGACTGGGTTTGAATAACAAATAAATGGATAGCAAGAAAGTACTGAATGTTAACCACACACTCATTGACTCTCCATTGCTATGGGGTAGAACCACATACAACCAAATGCTGAAAACTTAAGGAATGGTTCTTAATTTATGTTTTTGAATCATAACAACCACAATCAGGACAAGTCAACAAAGAAGTACTTATCTAGGCTAGTGCCTCATCCATTGGGCAAGGTTTCTTGGACAGACTACACACACATACCAGAAATATACCTGAGATTCAAAGCCATAAACACATTTACAATCTCCTCTACTACTTACAGAATATCCCTACATAGACAAGAGATAAATTTAGGTCCCATCTGAAGCATCATTTAATCTAATCTTGGACTAGAACTCAAGAATGAAGACCTATACATAAATTGTTATGCAGTGAAGTAGAAAGTTCAAAATTCATCTACATTGACACAAGGGAGAGATGAGAATCAAGTTCCTGCATTAAGTGTGAAGAATCCTCAAGTGCATACAATCCATCCAAAGGAACCCTACTTGCAAACTCAGCTTAGACCTGTAACTTTCTTTCAAATTGCCAAAAAATCAAGACAAGACATTACAATTCAGACGGAGAAAAGGACTCACAACCCAGAAGTTTGAATACCTGACTCCCAATAACCTCAAAATGATCACCAAAATCCCTTTATACCAGGGTTACAATGCAAGCATAACGATCATTTCAAATTCAAAATTTTAAAATCACCTAACCCCACTGAGGAATAAACACATACATGACAGGGGTCAAGCCACAGCAATTGACAATCCATTCTGCCCACTCTAGCCACTCAAAAATTGAATTTTGGTACCTCCTACCACAGAAAACACTCAGCAAGTTCAAACAGTCACATACACTTCGCGGGCTTTAAACTCCTTAACCATTTGCCCCTAGTCGCGCAATTGCATAGTCACCAACTTCACCGCCACAAGAAACGGGCTCCAATTTTATGCTTGGTTGCATGATCGCATAGCCCAAAAATGGGCTATGCGAACATTCAACATGCCATTTCCCCTTGCCTTCATCATAACCACTGACGCTAGACCGTGGCCACAAAAGGTTTTGTCACATGTTCGCAAGCTGGAAAACTGGCTCATGCGAACATGCGACAAGCCGCAAACATGCAACTTGTCGACTGTCATGTTACCGCCGAGATACCCCAACCTGGGCCTGCATTCAAACCTACCACCCTGCCAGCTCGGACCAACAAACAACCACAAATGGGCCCCAAAACATGTGGCACCTTGTCGCATGATCGCATAGCCTGAAAATGGGCTATGCGAACATGCGACAGCCTGCGAACCTTAACCGCCACCGTAACCACCACTGCAACTGCCATCGCATGGAGTCAACAACAAGGGGTTTGTCACATGATCGCAAGCCATGGAAATGGCCCTTGCGATCATGCGACAAGGCCATGAGAACACCACATCAGCCACTTCTCTGCATCTCCCGGGCCCACCGATGAAATGCCACCACACTGCCATGGACACGTGTGAATCGGTCGCATGATCGCATAGCCAAAAATTGGGCTATGCGATCATGCGACAGCCAACCCAAAGCCGCCACATCACTACCTCTAAGACCACGAAACTACTTTACCTTTTAGAGGATCAGATGGTTGTTGCAAAAGTGCATAGCCTTGACAAATCGTTCATGCTTTAACGACAACCGTTGATGCTTCAAAACATCAGGACCCTCTGACCAATCCAAAAACTAGGTCCCACCACACATCGCACTTGCGCACTAAGGCAAAGTAGACCGCTAGGTAGCTAAATAGGACTAGGACTTACACGGCTAGGTGGCAAGCGGTCACATGATCGCATGTCAGAAAAGTTTGACATGCGGCCATGCGACAGCCAATTAGGAAGAGTTTGGACCCACCATCCAGTCGGACTTGCGCAGTTAGAGACAGAGGTCGAAAACACACAAATTTTTTGGCACCAAAAGATAAGTGCACAAAGTTGGAAGGCAGAGGTCAAAAACAACGAGGGTTTTCGACAAAAGATTGAAAACAAATAGGAATAATGATAGACCAAAAGGTAGTAGGGAAGCCGAAAACAACACGGGTTTTCGAAAACACTGCAGGTTTTCGACACTGTGGCAGAATTTTAAAGTTTTCTTCCTGCGAACCTTAGGACTTGAATTTTTTTTTGGGTTTTGCAATTCAGGAAATGTGATTTCGACTAGAGCAAGGTGACAACATTGAAGAGCACGGGGCAGGACACTTAACAAAAACAATGCAGGGAACAGGCCAATTTCACAAGATTTTGCTATGACAGAAAAAAGGCCTAACAGTGGCTCTAGTTGGGGACATGTATCTCCTGCAGATACAATGAGGAAATAGAATCTACTAGAAGAGAAAACCACAAAATTTTGAACCAAAAACAACCCTAAGAGACCTAGGGAAGAATCCTAACTACTGCTCATGGAAAAAGATACTTCAAGAGAAGTAAAAATTTAGGAATTGTCCATGAATAGGCAATTCCAAAGTGCCACCAGTTAGATCTTTTAGAATATATGAATCAACTCCCCATTTACTTTCAATGAGATAAGGGCCCAACCAAAGAGGATCAAACTTACCATGCCATCCCTTATCCTCTAACCTGGCATTCCACATTAGAACAAGATCACTAGCCCCAAAACTCCTTTGAGTGGCTCTTTTATGAAATAAGCTCTTACACTGTGTCTGAAGTGTTTCATTTCTTTCATGTGCATCTCTTCTTACCTCCTCCAACTGGATTAACTCATCCATCCTTAGTCTCATTTCATCATCTAAGTCTTCATCATATGCCTGGATGAATTTATACATTTGCAATAGATTGTTCTGAGGTAACCTAGCTCCAATCCCGTAGACTAGATCAAATGGGGCACAACCTATGGCCTTCTTGATGGTCACTCTATCAGCCCACAATGCCCACCATAACTTTGAGTCCCAGGCTTTCTTATTTCTGTCCAACACCCTCTTGAGAATCTTAATAAGGCTTTTATTACTGGATTCAGTCTGGCCATTTCCTTGTGGATGATATGGGGAAGAAAATGAAATGTGTATCCCATATTGCTGACAAAAATCACCAAACTCCTATGATCTGAAGCACATCACATTGTCTACCACTATTGTTTCTAGACATCCAAACCTAGTGAGAATATTCTGCATCATGAAATCAATAACAACTTTACTAGTGGCCCTCCTAGTGGGAATAGCTTCAACCCATTTAGTGAAATAGTTTGTTGCCACTAATATGTAGGAATGCCCACCACTAGACTTGTTTGGAATCTCACCTATGAAATCAATACCCCACTGCTGGAAAGGGGCCTGAACTAAGACTAGTTTGAGTGGTAAATTTCCACCAAATTTTAGCTTACTTGCAAACCTCTGGCATGCATCACACTTCCTTACAAACTGATGTGTGTCTTTAAAAACTGCAGGCCACCAAAATCTAGATCTAAGGATTTTGTGGGCTGTGGTCTTTGCCATATAGTGTCCTCCACATACACCTTGATGCATTGATTCTAACAAAGACTTAGACCTTTCCTGGTCTATGCATTTTAGCAATATACCTTCATTGCTTTTCCACCATAACTCACCATGTATAATGGTATATCTCACAGATTGTAGCCTAATAGTCCTTTTCTTATTTTCACTCATGTCAGGGGGAAGAAACAATTTTTGCAAGTAATTGATGACATCCCTGTACCAATCACAACAGTCCAAATCACAAACATATGGCCTTTCTTCCTCCTCTAACATGTTCACATGGTTTGCAACCAAATTACTTTGTGCCATCAACTTTGCAAGACCAAGGCCTCTTACCAATTTTGTAATCTGAATATATATATTGAACTCTTGGATCCTATTGATCCATCTACATCTCTTACCTGAGACCTCTTGTTGCACTAGAATATCCTTGACAACAGCATTAGGAACATAAGCAACCACCCTAGCTCCCACAAGATAACACCTAAAAGCCTTGACTGCTTTGACTAGGGCATAAGCCTACTTCTCAACTATATCATACTTTAGTTCTGCTGCATGTAAGGATTTGCTGAAAAAGGATATGGGTTGTTCATACCCTTCTGAATTCTTTTGTAATAAGATGAATGCAATTGTATGATAAGAAGCAAAGGAGAAAATTTGCATGGGTTTACCATAATCAGGGGTCCTCAAAACAGGGGCATCCTTGATGGCCTATTTGATATTCTTGAAAGACTCATTTGCTTCTTCATTCCATTCTACTTTTGCATTTTTCTTCAACATTCCAGAGATGGGAATACAAATTTCTGCAAAGTTAGTAACAAACCTTCTTAGAAAATTCACTTGCCCAAAGAAAGACTGTACTCCTTTAACATTCCTTGGTGGTGAAAGCTTGTCTATTGCCATAACCCTTTCAGGATCAATTCTCACTCCATCCTTGGACACAACATGTCCTAAGAGCTTTCCTTCCACCACACCAAAAAAACATTTCTTTGGATTCAAAGAAATTCCATACTCCAGAGCTCTGATGAAGATCTTTTCAAGATGTTCACAATGCTGATTCTCCTTCTCTGAATATGCCGTGAGATCATCCTGATATACCACTAAAAACTTATTTATGAAATCAGCAAAGGCCACATCCATAGCTCTCTGGAAAGTAGCTCCTACATTTGTTAGACCAAATGGCATTCTGACATAAACATATGTTCCTCAAGGAGTAGTGAATGCAGTCTTGAATTGTTCTGACTCCTTGACCATGACCTAATTATACCCAGAGAAACCATCCATCATTGACATCAACTCCGATCTAGTGACTCTTTGCAGCATGTTTTCCATGTTAGGCAGACCATAATTGTCTTTCAAAGAATTGACATTCAGATTTCTAAAATCAACACACAGCCTAATGTCACCATTCTTTTTCCTGACTGGAACCAAATTTGACACCCAAGTAGAATGTCTGACAGGCTTGATAATGCTAGCATCCATCATCTTTTTAAGTTCATCTTGCATTTTTGGTGCCAAAGTAGGGTTCACAGGCCTTAATTTCTGCCTAAAAGGTTTAGTTCCTTCCTTTAATGGTATCTCATGTTGAAAGAGATCTTCTCTATATGCCTTCAAATCTTCATAAGACCATGCAAAGACATGTCTGAATTTTTTGAGAAGATCAATTAGATTTCTTTTAGTTCTTTGAGATAAACATTTACCTATGTAAACATTCTTTGGTTCTTGGCTTGTCCCTAGATTCACCTCCTCCAAATCACTTACCCTGTCAGCAAGTCTAGCTACACAAGCCCTCTCTTTATTATCAAATGCTCTCTCAAGAGCAACCAATCCCCTTGGGATCCTATTTGACTTTAGTTGCAAAATTTCCTTCCCAAGAACACTTTCTTTTCCATCTTTGATGTCAACATAGGTGCTGAAATCCATTTCCTGACCATCAAAGTGAGACTCACACTGCAAGAACCTCAATATATCCTGATCATCAGAAAATACTTTCCAATTCTCAACATTATCTGGGATAGAAGGCCTGGACTTACACTCAATTCTGGATATTCCCGCAAAGGTAACATCCTCTGGCCTTAAGGCTATGTTTGCTAGTAAATCTGCCATCCTGTTTTGGCTTCTATCCACCCAATCAATACCAAAGGCACTGAAACATTCAATTTCATCCCATACAGCATTCCTATATTATTTTAGCCTTTGGTTTTTTGATGCATACTTTGATCTAATCTGAGATACTATTAACTCAGAATCACCAATCACCCTAAGATGTTTGATCCCATGTTTTGATGCTTGTCTCAAACCAATCAATAGGGCCTCATATTCAACAACATTGTTTGTGCAAGAAAATAGGAGAGTGAAAGAAAACTTAAAAGTCTTACCACTTGGGGATATTAATAACACTCCTGCTCTAGCACCTTCCTTAGGATTTGCTCCATCAAAATATTATGTCCATAAGACATTACCCTCTGCCATGTTACTCTCATCATCAGCCAAAAGGATAGGCCTAACCTTCTCCTGCATCTCATTCCTTTGGACTTGGAATGAGCCAATGTCAGTGTCAAAAAAATAGTTCATGCTATCCTTTTCATTTTCCTCAATCATATGTGGGGTCTTGGCTTCCCTTGACAACTTCACACTCTCTCCTTCAATGTCAAAAGTGGCAAAGGACAAGTCACATTGAATACTTCCTCCCATGGAGGCACTCCACTTTCTAGATAACAACATTCCATATTGAGGAGGAATGTCAACTACAAGAACACTCATAGTCAACTGTTTGTTAGGAAATGCAACTAACTTATAAGGCAAAGCCTTGATGGTACCAATAACTGGCACTTCTCTTGAGTCCATAGCTTGGCATCTCCCGTGAGGTGTATCAACCTTTAGTCCTAATGATTTCATGATCTCTGTAGGCATAACAGTGAATGATGCTCTAGAATCGATCATGCAATTCTTCAATATTTTACCACCAATCACAAGGGACAAAAAGAAAGGATCAACTGTCCCTACTGCATTATTTACAATATTTGTATCCAAGAAGATTTGAGGAATCTTAGAAACAATTTCTTCACTCTTACTGTCGGGTGTGTTTTCCAAAGAAGCCACATGTTTGACATTTCTACTCACCTCTTGGATTCCTGCAGAAGAAACACCATTTACCCAATTCAAGGCCTTGACCTTGTGTTCTTCTATTCTCATCATTTCCAACAGTGGAACCTTGACAGTGATCTGTGAAAGCAATTTGGACATATCAATTGGAACATACTTTTGGTTATTCATGTCTTCCTCAAAAATAGTGACAACCTTATCCTTTGTTAGATCAGACTTGTTCTTGAGAGAAGATTCTTCTCCATTTTGAGAAACAGGGACCACAACATCTGATGTTTTTGCTTTATTCCCAGGTGCTGCAGCAGGCATAATTTTCCTTTTTACCTTCACTTGGTTAGTATCATCGACACCCTTGTCTTTTTCACCATGCTGTTGTGTACCATTTTCTATCCTCTTGATGAACATACTGCCTAGCTTACCAGTTGCATTTCCAACTGCCCTATTTCTCAAGTTATAATTGCTTCTAGCTTGAGTGACCATGTCTACAGTGATTTGAGCAATTTCTTCATCTAAGGGTCTTATTAAAGAAACTTGCTCCTCACCCCTCACTGTACCACATCCAACATCATCAAACTCTTCACCCTCTTCATCAGTAGAGTCAGCTTCATCCCACGCATGTGAAGAAGTCATACCACATCCTTCCTTATCATACTACTCCTCACCTTCTTTATTATCAGGTAAATTCAAAGCAATGACACAATGCTCTGGACTATGAGGAGATTGACAAACAACAAACCATGGAACCTCATCAGCTAAATTCACTGAATTTCTCTGCAAAGGATCAGGGATCCTTCCATCAGGTCTTTCCTACTTGGTTGGGAGAATGGGCTTGCCATCTTTCCACTTAGTGTTGTAAGGGTAATTTTGCATTCTTGGCTATCTGCTAAAATTGTTTGGAGCTGACCTCTCCATAGTCACAGCTCTATTATTTCCCTTTTCTCTAGGCTTTAAACCTTCCAAAGCCTTTAAAATTTGTTTTAGATTGTTATCCTCTTTGGGTTTAGAGTCAGCAAACCTTCCCATTTCTTTCTTACTCTACATTTGAGGCCTGCAATCATCTCTTCTTCCTATCTTTCCTGATATTCTTCTATTGCTCTCTATGTTGATGGCCAATTTGTAAGCTTCCCCAAGATTTCTAGGGTTCTTGTCCCTCAAGAGGTAACCCATTTTTGCATCAAAGGCATTCAAGTATGTCACAAGACATACCCTGTCATCTAGTCTGATAACTTGCAAGAGCCTATGCATAGCCTTTTGGAATCTTATATTAAATTCAAGGACCTCTTCATTCTGATTCTTCTTTATGTTATTGAATTCATTCAAGATAAAACCCTCATTAGTTTTATCTCCATAATGTTCCTTGAAACAATTTTTAAATTCATTCCATGACCCTATACTAGCATGGGGTAACCCTCTAAACCAATTCCTAGCATCCTCAATTAGGGATTGTACAAATAGCTTCATTATAACATCATCAGGCTCTACATTATAATCATCTATTACATCTATGAAATTTTTTAGATGTTCTTCACATGTGATGACATTATTTCCAGTAAATTTAGGAAGCTTCTTTCTAATTTCATCAGGGATTACATTAGGATAATCAGGAATACCAAAGAAGATAAGTTGTTTGTACCTTTCATGAATAGGAGCTCCATGCAGTGGATCCATTCCTTGAGATGTAGACGTCCTTGTGTTTGAACCATCAGGAACTCTAGCGGCACTTGGCACACCATTTGCTTGAGCTGCATTGTTACCCTGATTTCCACCTTGTCCCAAAAAGGAAGCAATAATATTTGAAGGTCCTGAAGCATGCCTGAGAAAATCTATCTTCTTTCCGATTTCTGCAGCAGAAGCCTCCAACTCTGCTTTCTCCAGTTCTTTATCCAATATTTCTTTCTTCCTTCTAGCTATCTCCAAATCTGAATCTAATCTCAGTCCTGGATCTGATGTCCCATCCACAATAACTTGTTCACTGATTTGAATCCCAACAGCCTTTTGTTTGCCTTTATCTCTTGGTCTGGTTTCTTGACATATTTTTTGAACAATAGGCTGTTCGTCTACTCTTTCAGGCTCTGGGACAGAATTAATTGCCTCCAAATCTAGTAACTGCCTCTTTAGTTGATCAGCCCTCATCATGGCTTGTCTTACTTTATCTTCTTTATCCTTTTCTCTTTGCTGCCTAATGGCAAGTTGTTCTTGAACTCTTCTTTCTAGTTCATAGACCTCCTCAAAGATCTCTTCTGATTCAGGGAGTGTGGTGTCTGACTCATCATCTCCCACTTGAAACTCTTCCTCATACTGGTTCAATCCCAAGTCAACAGCCTCTTCATATTTTGAATTATTTTCTTCTTGACTAGGTCTGGCTTGGGTTTCTTGTCTGGTATCTTTCTTGTTTCTCCAAGTGTGAGAAAAACCTCTTCTCTTCTTTCCTCCCCTTGTCTAACTAGGCCCAGAAGTCCCTGGAATGCCTTCTTCCATTATATCTTCAAGATGCTTCTTTCTCTGAGACCTGGAACCTCTATAACTCATCCTGCAAAATAAATACTGACTAGCACTGCTTCAGAGATGTTTGAGCCACCACCCAAGTGTATTGGGAATATTACAATATAGTTTCTTCACTCTAGAAATATTCAAATGAGTTAGAGAGACAAGGGACAAGAACAACCCTGTTTCTTCCAATGATGACCTATTGGTTAAGATGAACATGTATAACATTCCCCAGTAGAGGTGCCATCTTGTTGGTGTCCAAAATGACACTTATGCTCTAATAGGCTGCCAGTATACCCTCAGATAGATTTTAGGAATGGTTAACTCCAAAATGTTATGGGGTCTTAGGGTAATTGGACCAACTATAGGGACTTAACTTCCCTCTTCTGCTTCTGGCTCTGCAAAACCAAGGCAGGTGCACCTAACCCAGTATAAACTATACTTCACACACCAAAGACTGGGTTTGAATAACAAATAAATGGATAGCAAGAAAGTACTGAATGTTAACCACACACTCATTGACTCTCCATTGCTATGGGGTAGAACCACATACAACCAAATCCTGAAAACTTAAGGAATGGTTCTTAATTTATGTTTTTGAATCATAACAACCACAATCAGGACAGGTCAACAAAGAAGTACTTATCTAGGCCAGTGCCTCATCCATTGGGCAAGGTTTCTTGGACAGACTACACACACATACCAGAAATATACCTGAGATTCAAAGCCATAAACACATTTACAATCTCCTCTACTGCTTACAGAATATCCCTACATAGACAAGAGATAAATTTAGGTCCCATCTGGAGCATCATTTAATCTAATCCTGGACTAGAACTCAAGAATGAAGACCTATACATAAATTGTTATGCAGTGAAGTGGAAAGTTCAAAATTCATCTACGTTGACACAAGGGAGAGATGAGAATCAAGTGCCTGCATTAAGTGTGAAGAATTCTCAAGTGCATACAATCCATCCAAAGGAACCTTGCTTGCAAACTCAACTTAGACCTGTAACTTTCTTTCAAATTGCCAAAAAATCAAGACAAGACATTACAATTCAGACTGAGAAAAGGACTCACAACCCAGAAGTTTGAATACCTGACTCCCAATAACCTCAAAATGATCACCAAAATCCCTTTATACCAGGGTTACAATGCAAGCATAACGATCATTTCAAATTCAAAATTTCAAAATCACCTAACCCCATCGAGGAATAAACACAGACATGATAGGGGTCAAGCCACAGCAATTGACAATCCATTCTGCCCACTCCAGCCGCTCAGAAATTGAATTTTGGTACCTCCTGCCATAGAAAACACTCAGCAAGTTCAAACGGTCACATACACTTCACGGGCTTTAAGCTCCTTAACCATTTGCCCCTAGTCGCGCAATTGTGTAGTCACCAACCTCACCGCCACAGGAAACGGGCTCCAATTTTATGCTTGGTCACATGATCGCATAGCCCGGAAATGGGCTATGTGAACATGCAACACGCCACTTCCCCTTGCCTTCATCATAACCACCGACGCCAGACCGTGGCCACAAAAGGTTTTGTCGCATGTTCGCAAGCCAAAAAATTGGCTCATGCGAAGATGTGACAAGCCGCAAACATGCAACCTGCTGACTATCATGTTACCGCCGAGATACCCCAACCTGGGCCCATGTTCAAACCTACCACCCTGCCAGCTCGGACCAAAAAACAACCACAAATGGGCCCTAGCACATGTGGCACCTTGTCGCATGATTGCATAGCTCAGAAATGGGCTATGCGAACATGTGACAGCCCGCAAACCTTAACCGCCACCGTAACTGCCACCGTAACTGCCACCGCACGGAGTCAACAACAAGGGGTTTGTTGCGTGATCACAAGCCATGGAAATGGCCTTGCGATCATGCGACAAGGCCATGAGACTGCCACATCACGCACTTCTTTGCATCTCCCAAGCCCACCGATGAAATGCCACCACACTGCCATGGACACGTGTCAACCAGTCACATGATCGCATAGCCAAAAACTGGGCTATGCAATCATGTGATAGCCAACCCAAAGCCACCACATCACCGCCTCTGGGACCACAAAACTGCTTTACCTTTTAGAGGATCAGACCATTGTTGCAAAAGTGCATAGCCTTGAAAAATCCTTTGCGCTTTAACGACAACCGTTGATGCTCCGACACGTCAAGACCCTCTGACCAATCCAAAAACCAGGTCCCACCACACATCGCACTTGTGCACTAAGGCAAAGTAGACCGCCAGGCAGCTAAACAGGACTGGGACCCACACGGCTAGGTGGCAAGCAGTCGCATGATCGCATGTCAAAAAAGTTTGACATGCGGCCATGCGACAGCCAATCAGGAAGAGTCTGGACCCACCATCCAGTCAGACTTGTGCAGTTAGAGACCGAGGTTGAAAACACACAAAGTTTTCAGCACCAAAAGACAAGTGCACAAAGTTGGAAGGTAGAGGTCAAAAACAACAAGGGTTTTCGGCAAAAGATCAAAAACACACAGGAATAATGACAGACCGAAAGGTAGTAGGGAAGTCGAAAACAACACAGGTTTTCGAAAACATTGCAGGTTTTCAACACTGTGGCAGAATTTTAAAGTTTACTTCCCGCGGACCTTACGAATTGAAATTTTTTTTGGGTTTTGCAATTCAGGAAATGCGATTTAGACCAGAGCAAGGCGACAACATTGAAGAGCACGGGGCAGGACACTTAACAAAAATAATGCAGGGAACAGGTTAATTTCACAAGATTTTGCTATGACAGAAAAAAGGCGTAAGAGCCTACATTTATGTTTCTTTTCTGTTGTGTCCCAGGACCCCTTATGACCCTTTACAACCCTTTACGATCCCTAAGAATACATCTTAGAGGTCTTAAAATGTTGTAAAGGGTCATAAGAGGCTCCTAGGAGGAGTTAGATGAGCTTCCACCTTCACGTGGTTAGCCCTGTTAAGTAGAGAATGTTAAACTATTCTTAAAACAAAGAGAAACTCAATAATTTAAGATCTCAATCCACGTACAACAAATATATCGATCTATCTCAATGGCTACCAAATCAATAGATCTCTGCCAAGAACCCAATCGCAAAGAAACACCACCAATCACACCACGATCCTGCTGTGAAGAGGCATCCAATGTCTCATAAGTCACATCAAATGACCCACTTTCTGTAATCTAAGTCTCTCAGCTCCGTTCACCAAGAAGAAGACTTCTCCCAAGTCATCACGGACACCATAGTGATCTACAAATCTCCAATGTGCAAGTTTTGCATGCCGCTCTCTTGACATCACATCTAACTCAATAATCCACGAGCCGCTACCAAATCTACTGCAAAGTCATCTCCGAATGATCCATAACCAAATCATGAGTAGGAACCAGATCTGCAAGAACACCCTTCTAAATCGATACCAACTCAATGGACAAATATATATATATATATATATATATATATATATATATATATATATATATATATATATATATATATATATATATATATATATATATATATATATATATATATATATATATATATATATATATATATATATATATATATATATATATATATATATATATATATATTAAAAAATTGATTAACATCGCATTTGCGATGACCATAAAACAACGGCGGCTATCTGTCAAAACAATCCGACATCTAGTCGTTGCATGTACAACATCGCTGTCGGTGAAAAACTATAAATGACGGATAGTCATCGTAAAATTTTGACGGGTCTCCGTCGGATGTACAACATTGATGTTGTTAAAAAATACAAATGACGTATATCTGTTTCACACTTTCGACAGATATCTGTTGCACTAACAACATCTCCATCAGCACACAAATTACAAACGAAAATAACCTGTCGAACAATTTTGACGGGTCGCCATCATTTTTATTTTTTTGTGATGGATAGGTGTCGCAATTGGGACGGCCACAAATAGGTCTGATGCCAAGTTTTCCTTGTTGGCACCCTCTTCTTGTGACATCCATTATCATCGTAATTATGATGCCAATTGAAACCATCAATTTTTTTGACTGCAAAATTGCGACATCAGGTGGTGTCGTTATATTGACGGTTAACTATCCCATTTTAGATGACCTGATGTTGGAAAAAGGTCTCAAATGTACTAGTGAGGTAAGTGTAATAAGGGTTGTCAAAACCATGAACACAAGTAGGTACTCAAAACCTTCTCAAGGAATGAATTCTATGCCCGAACAAGGAAAGAAGTAGCATATCTAATTTAGTGTCATTTGGAGAAATGAAGTGAGTGTCGATGTCATAAAGGTATGAGAATATACTCCAAATATTTGGAGGGATCTTCCATGTTAGAAAGATTATGCTACACAAATTGCATTTAAGCTCTCACATAGTTGGGTGTCTTGCATCCTTGAAAACAACATGTCCTCTAGTGAAATCATGATGAGCATGTCGCTGTATATACTCGCCTTCCCATTACTCAAGATATTTGGTGGCAAGCACTCTGTTCAACTAAGTAGTGCTCACTGCAAGTATAATTTCTAAGATACAAAATGTAAAATAAACCGTTGAATTGATGCATTCACATACCAGTTTGTCAATGGGAAGTGCCTATCTCAGGCTTGTTCCTCATTAGGCACAAGAAAAGAGCCTTCAACTAGGATTATTAGACCATTGAAGAGTTAATAAGGACAATAATTGGTGATGAAATTCTTATCCCTAAAGCATCAAGAAGCTTGTATTATTCTCAGGTAGTTTCTGTATTTTTGTCAAACTACTTTGATTTGCTTTAGGATTATCAATTGATTATTTGATTGGCTTGTAGGTGTGTTCAGGAGGAATTCATTTCAATGGATAGTCTAGATAGCGCTATCAGTGGTTATAATATTTTCAAGTCCAAAGTGTGGGTTGTGGGTTTAGTTTGGTCCCTGAAGAGAAAGAGAGAATTTGTTAGGTTGTTTGAGATCATGAAAATTGGCCTTGTTAATCAAGATTACCGATATTTTTGGAGGGAACTGGCCTTCTTGTTTGAGATTTTTCCCTCCTCCATGATGACAAATGCAACAAGGGTCTTTCATGCTATTACTTTCCTCATCAACCACAGATCCTTGTCTACCCTATCGAGTCTCTCTAGAGAGTGTGAATATCAAATACAGAGTAGGTGTTGGATACTCCAATAGGTCACAAGGACAAAGGTAAAGCTTTGTTGATTGAAGAGGAATCTAAAACATCTTGTGTCTCAGGATGAATCACTAGGTGTGCTTTTGTTTAATACTTAATGAAGGGAAATCAACTTTGTTTTTTGTAATTATGGGCATAGTCTTTGTCTAACAAGCCCAAGTATATTTGATTCAAGGTTTTGTCATGTTAATCCCTCTATCTTATATTGTAAATCATTTCAAGGGTTTGTTTTAAGTTCGGTCTCTGTTGCCAAATATGGTGGTTTTTTGTGGTTATTAGTTAATGATATCATCCCCTATTCGAGTAATAGGCTAGGAAATGTATCTATGGATCAATGAGTGCCTCTTGGTAGGTTTTGAATCATATTGGTATGGTATATTTTCTCTAAACTTAAAGGGGATAATTGTAGAAGAAGTTTGCTATAGTTGAAGTGTTAAGTGCAAGTTCATGTAGTCAAGGGGTATTCGTGCCATGGTGAACTCTTCAGTCCTCTATTTATTGGGTTTATTGAGGACATTCTATAATATATGTAAGCTCTTGGTCTTATATTAATATAAAGTACATGCCTCCAATCTTTTATTGAAAAATATAAATACTTTTCTTATGTTCAAAATGAAATAGAAAAATAGACCTAACTTAATACTTTTGAGATAAAATTTTCGACTAAAATCAATTTACAATAGATATGTAAAATAAAAAGGTGAGAAGACCGTTCCAATAGATTTTTTAAATAGAAAGATGAGAGGACCATTCTGAAATATTAGCTTGTCCTCTTCACTTAATTTTCCCCGAAACACTAAGATTTGAAGACAACCCTTATGACCAAAATAGAAGACCAACTAAGTGCTCTGCAAAAGAACTAAAAATGTCCATTATTTCATTGAAAATTTACAGACTTTTCTTTTTCTTGAGCTACATTAACAACAGGAGGAAATTTTTGAGAGGTTGCAGCATTAAAATAACTCACTTGCAGTTCTTTAATATCGAAAAACTGTTGATAATTTTACTTTCATTAATAAAATAAACAAAAATTGCGAGAGTGAATTATACAATTGCTTCCAAACTTTATAAATATACAACCAAAACAATTACTTGTAATGAATCATCTTTTTCATTTTCAATTGAATGTTTAAGGATGAAAATTGTAAGAGTACAGTTCATGCTATCCATGGTAGTACTCTTTATATCCCTTAGAAGAACTTGAGGTACAACTTGACGAAAAACTCGAAGTACTCGGCGTTGAAAAATTTGGGGCACTTCTTGAAGAAGTTGGAGTATTTGTCTTTGTGATGTCGGATGTTCTCTTTGTCTTCAGATTTCCTTGCTAAAAAACTTGTCATAAAATTTGTATCCATGTGCTGGGTTTTTGCCGAAAAGTTCCATTGAGACTCTAACATTTCTGGATCTAAGAAAGTAAGAAAGCCATGTTACCTTGTGATAATTATTATTTATAAAATGTCTTTTAAGTGTAAGAAATGCTTAAAATTTCATTAAAAAAAAAGACAAAAGATTTAAAAATAAGCTCTATTATTCATATTACTACAGATATGAATAGGAGCTTCAGCTATATAGTTTTTTTAACAATTCCATCCTTAAAAAATATAGACACGGAAAATATGCACTTCTAATTAATCTACTATTGCATTTTCAATTGAATTTTTAATGATGAAATTGCAACAGTGCTGATTTCAATCCAGTAAAATAGTTAAAAAAATGATAACAGGGAAGTTTCAACTTCCATATTTGTTACCTTCTGTTGCTTTGCCTGGCAACTTGCAGAGTTGGATTCTTGATCTATTTTGAAAAAAACTTTTGCCAGGAAACAAATCTGCTTTTTGTGAGCTTCGACTCCAATTTTTCTGGATTGAAGGTTAAAAAAAAACTATGTTACCTTGTGATAATTACTATATGTAAAAGAACATTGAAGTATAAGTTTTGTTTAAGATTGCAAACAATTGACCTAAATATTTAATATTAGATCTATGTTGAGGTATATTGTTTTCCTCTACTCTTTGAATGAAGCCGAAACAATATACATGCTTTTGATTCGATATTATTTTGCAGGCAGTGCATTGTTTTACAGCTTCATGCAAATACAAAAACTTTCATTCCATCATAAAATAAGATAGGCTATAAAGAAGTGACTGTTAGTGTTCGAAATTGAAGTGAAAATATAGCATCTACTTACGACATTCAGGGGCTAAGGTTGCCCTAAATTCTGCTATGGATTCTCTAGACTCTGGAGTAGTCCACTCCTCTGTTTGAGCTTCATTCTCCGTTGGAGTTCATTCCCTTAGTTCACCTCTTCGCCACTCCTCCACCCGAGGGGGTAATCCTAAAATGTGTAGTTTTGGCCGGATCAACATGGCATATGGAATCGACTTCCATGCACTATGGCACCTCAGCATATCCAACCTTTCAAGCTTCGACAGCTTGCCAATGGTCTCTGGAAGACTCTCCAATTTTTCGCACCAGCTCAGACTTAAATGCTTCAGCTGTGAGAGCTTGCCAATGCTGTCAGGAAGGTATATTAATTTTTCATAGTAACTCAAATTCATGTATAGCAGTTGTGAGAGGTTGGAGATGGTGTTGGGAAGACAATCCAAGTTCGGACATCCAGACAAATTCAAGGACTGCAAATGTGACAAATGAGTAATGGTTTCAGGGAGGTTTTGTAAGGATCTGCAGTTAGTCAAATCCACGATCCTTAATTGGCATATGCTGCCCATACCAGATGTAGATTTCTTCTTCATTGCTAAAATTAAGTCCTTGAACAAATTCGAGCTGTGCTTTGAGATTGGAAAGGAACAAGAATCCAGCGTTAGCCATCTCAAACTTACAGGAAGACTGGCAATGCCATATTCTATGTGCATATGCTCCAAATGAAGATACCGAAGGCTAGGTGTGCACAACGTTCTAAGACACTGTGTATCACCTTTATAGAAACGAAGGTCAGAGATATTGCTAATGTTGTTGAATGAGCTACTTGACTGAGCATCCCATTGCCGCGTTTGCTCTTCTTCAGCTATGATTTGCCCCATATCTCGCACGAGGTCATGCATATCAAATACACGTTTCTCGCCTATCTTTACGAGCAGCTTCATTGAAAGATTAGTGATAGCAGTGTGCACATTCTTGTACATGCACTTCCAGAAAACAATGGGAGAACTTGTGTTTCCTCCAATAAAAAAGCAAGCAATGTCCAGAAATATTTCCTTTTACTCAGCACTAAGATCACTATAACTGATCTTGAGTGTTTTAAAAATGTCTCTATTCCCTGCAATGTTGTCAAGAGTTTCATTCCAGCAATCAATGTCACTGTCATCCTGCTTATCATACAAGAAAGCTCCAATGATTTCGAGAGAAAGAGGGTGCCCCATGCAGGCCTCCACTATTCTTTTTGAGAGCTCTTCATAACCGGCGATCGGGGATGGTCTGAGGAAGGCGTGCCAACTAAACAACTGGAGACCTTCATTGCCCCACAATCCGGTTGTCTCGTGAATGCAATCGGATGAGATATGAGCAGCATTCAGAATGTGTCGATCTCGTGAAGTTATGATTAAATGGCTTCCAGGGGCCTGTCAATTGTTGAAAGTAAATTGCAGACCCAAAAATAATTAAAGAACTGGAAACAAAACAGAATATAAAAGATAAAAAATGCACAGACAAGAGACACAGTGTTTATAGTGGTTCATCCCTCTATTCTGGATTACATCCACTTTCAAGCAGAGCAGATATCTCTATTGAAAATAATGTCTGTTACAATACCGCAACAACTCTCAGCTCATAACATTTTATCATTGCATGGTCAAGCATCTGTGGAAGTCAGAGAATAAGCAGTTACAACAGCAAGTGAAGATTGGGCTTCACACACTGCCGTAGCTGTTACATGGCAGAGGCGTTACAATCTCCTACTTGAAGTCCAATCAATGCTACAAGACGAGCTGCTCAGAGATATCCCCACTTGGTGCTTATGGCTATTGTGTCACGATGCCGAGAGAAGTCCTACAGAATTTGAACTTCTCTCGCGGTACAACCTTGGTGAATGCATCAGCCGGATTGACCTTTGTATCAATCTTCTCTAACTGTAATCTTCCCTCTTTAAGAGCATGATGGATAAAATGAAATCTGGTTTCAATGTGCTTTGTGTGACTGTGGAAAGCTGAATTTTTGGCCAAATGAATGGTGCTGTTGCTATCAGAGAATAGAGTAAATGTGGATTGTTTAAATCCCAACTCTCTAAACAATCGCTGTAACCATATCAACTCTTTAGCTCCCTCAGCGAGAGCAATGTATTCAGCCTCGGTGGAGGAAAGAGCAACCACTTGTTGCTTCCGAGAAGTCTAGCTAATCGCTGCCCTGACAAAAGTAAACACATAGCCTGTTGTTGACCTCCTTGTATCTAAATCTCCAGCCATATTAGAATCAACATATTCACAAATATAAGGGGCCTTACTGTTAAAACATAAAACATAAGAGGACGTGTCTCTCAAATACCGAAGAGTCCATTGAACTGCTTGCCAATGAGTTTTACCAGGATTACTCATAAAACCACTCACAACTCCCACTGCTTGAGCAATATCTAGACGTGTGCTAACCATGACATACATCAAACTCCCAACTGCTAAAGAGTAAGGAATACTAGCCATCTCTTATTTTTCTTCCTGAGTAGAAGGACACATTTTTGAGGACAATCGGAAATGATTAGCCAAAGGAGTAGCAACCGATTTTGCATTTGTCATATTAAATTTTTCTAAGACTTTAAAAATGTATTTTTCTTGAGATAACTGAATTTCTCTCTTATGTCTATCTCGAATTATATCCATCCCAAGAATCCTCTTCACTGCACCTAAATCTTTCATGGAAAAATGAAGAGACAAATGTGTCTTCAGCTCATGAATGACTCTCATACTGTTACCAGCAGTCAACATATCATCAACATACGATAACAAGATCACAAACTCACCAGTCGGAAGCCTTTTGAAGTATACACATAGGTCTGATTCGCAACGAGTAAAACCTTGTTGAGTCATGAAGTTATCAAACTTTAAATACCATTGACGCGGGGCTTGCTTCAGCCCATAGAGACTCCTCTTTAACCTACAAACTAAATGCTCTTGCCCCTGTTTTACAAAGCCTTCCGACTGTTCCATATATAATTCTTCAACAATGTCCCCATGTAAGAACGTTGTTTTGACATTGAGTTGCTCAAGCTCAAGGTCCCATGCTGTTGCCATGCCAAGTACCAAATGAATAGTTTGCATTTTAACCACTAGAGAAAAAATCTCATTAAAATTTACACCTTTTTGTTGAGCAAATCCCTTCACTACCAATCTGGCCCTATATTTCTTTCGTCCTCTATCTTCCTCTTTGATGCGATAGACCCATTTATTTTTCAAAGCCTTACGGTTTGACAGAAGAGGAACCAAAGCCCAAGTCTGATTTGTGTTTAAAGACTCCATTTCATTGTTCATGGCATCCATCCAGAATACAGAATTAACATCAGTGCATGCTTGTTTAAATGTTTGTGGCTCTGCCTGATCAGAGCACAAAGAGAATAGAAGTTCGTAATCATCAAATTTTCTAGGACATTTTTTTCTCTCTGGTAGATTTCCTCAACTGGGTATTTTGATGAGTGTTTGAAGTTTGGGCAAACTTAGAATTTTGACAAGTGCGCTGGTCTGGTACTATGTAATTGTCTCCTTGCTGATTTGGAGTTGTAGAAGTGGTCTTGCGGAGGAGAGGAATATCCTCACGCAAGTGAGGAAGCATTGGAGGCAGCACCGTATGCTGCGTAATTGGAGACTGTTGCACACATGGTGTGTGCTCCTTGCGCGAGGAAGGCAACACCATATGTTGCGTAGATGTATGTTGGCCCATGCGATGAGGTGTGGTGTCTTCTTGAGGCACTACAGGTTGCAAGGAAGGCAATGCAGGTGGCGACAGGGGACTTAGTGGTTGGGTAGGCTGGGGGAACAAAGCCTCCTTCTACATTTTGTCTAAGTGCAGTTCATATGCCATGTGTGGGAGAGGATTTATTGTAGACTGCAAAGGCTATTGTGTAGGAAACAAGGATGTTGCCAACAGCTCTCCTTCTTGATTGCTTTGGTAAGGGGCAGGCTACGTAGATGCAGGGGTGTTATAAAATAGTGGTTGTGTGCTAACCACAGGTGGTGTGGGAGACATAAGGGGTTGCTGTGGTATTGGGCAAAGCAGATAATTTTGGGAAGAAGTGTGTTGAGCCATGCTAGAGGGGATGAATGTTGATGGATGAAATGTAACCTGGGGTACATTCTGCCTATGAATCCCATTATCAGATAGATCACATTGAATAAAATTATCAGAAGAAGAGTTCTGAGATTGCAAACCGGAGAATGACTTTTCATTAAATACAACATCCCAGCTCCATATCACTTTCTTTGTGATTGAATCCCATAGACGATAACCAAATTCATCCTCACCATACCCCAAAAATATGCATCTTTTAGATTTAAAATCCAATTTCGTTCTCTGCTCCTTATTAATGTGAGCATATGCATCGCATCCAAAAACACGCAAATGAGAAAAAGAAATTCTCCTACCAGCCCACCTCTCTTCTGGAATGTCAAAATTCAGACGTGACAAAGGAGCTCGGTTTATCAAATAAACTGTTGTATTACATGCCTCTGCCCAGAATTCCTTCCCCAAACCAACATTAGACAACATACACCAAGCTCTCTCCAAAATAGTTCGATTCAACCTCTTTGCTGCACCATTTTCTTGAGGTGTATATAGGACTGTTTTAATCCTCCGAATACTATGATCTGCACAAAATTGGTCAAACTCCAAAGAGCAAAACTCACCACCATTATCTGTTAGTAGACATTTGATTTTTCTTCCAATATGATTTTCAACCTTAGCCTTAAAGCTTTTAAATTTTGAAAAAACTTCTGATTTCTTATTCAGCATGTAAATCCAAACTTTTCAAGTGCAATCATCAAAAAATGTGACAAAATAATTAGCACCACCGATAGAAGTTACCTCCGTAGGACCGAAAATATCGGAATGAATGAGCTCTAATGGAGATGATTCCTTCTCATGACCTGTCCTTACGAAGCTGGTGCGATTTTGTTTGTCATAAAGGCAATGCTCACACAATGTCAAATCAACCGATTTTAGACCCGAAAGTTGGTCTCTTCGAAGCATGACTTCAAGACCTATTTTTCTCATATGACCGAGCCTCTTATGCCAAAGTTCGGCATTGCTATCCGCAACCGCCATGGCTGCTCCCACTTCACCATTACACTCTAATGTGTATAAACTTCCAATTTTTTGCCCTTTTGCTAAAATTAATTGACCTTTGAACACTTTCCAAGAAGCTAAATCAAAACTAACATTGCAACCTTGTGTATATAACTGACTAACTGAAATCAGATTATGCTTAAGTGTAGGAACATGCCTAACATCTTTTAAAATCCATTTGTTTCCATTTTTCAGCGACAATAAAATATCCCCTTTGCCGACTATATCACATTCTTTATTATCCCCAAGAAAAACTTTGCCAAACATACCTTCATGGTAATTTGTGAAAGCACTCCGACATGAAGTTGCATGAAACGAGGCACTGGAATTGAGAACCCACGAATTTGAATCCGTGTCACTGGCTGCAAGTACCAAAGATCCATTAGTTGCAGCATTAACACCGACATTAATAACATTATTTTGAGCCCTTTTGTAGTTCCAACATTGCTTCTTTGTGTGCCCAGATTTTCCACAAAACTAGCATGTGCCATTTCTTCCTCTCGATTTCGAGTGATGACTCGATCTGCCTCTTCCGTTGTTATTATTGTTATTTCGTCCTCTCTTACGACTTCTACCTCTATTGCTTGTGCTCATAGCTGTTAGAGCATCACCAGGAGAGGGTTCTTGATGTTTTCTTCGCATGTCTTCACTAAGTAATGTGGCTGCGACTTCATCAAATTTCAGCTTGCTCTTGGCTAGAACTGAAGTGCTCACAGGCATTACAACTCCTTCCCAGTTGTTCGGAAGTGAGCATAATAATAAGATCGCTTTTATCTCATCATCTAATGTGATGCCAACTGAAATCAGCTGAGTAACTAAAATATTGAACTCGTTGAGATGATTCGATATCACTCCTCCTTTCATTTTCAGATTATATAATTTCTTGATGATGAATACTTTGTTCGATGCTGAAGCTATCTCATATAATGAGGATAACTTATCCCACAGCTCTTTCGTTGTCGGCTCTGTCGAAACGTTGAAGAGCATGTTGCTTGATAAAGATAAGAAAATCGTTGCCTTTGCTTTCTGATCAATCTTCTCCCAATCTTCATCTGACATTGAACCCTTTCCTTTCATTTTTCCAAGTAATGCAAGTTGCAAATCTTGCTTGATAAGCAGAGATTTAATCTATACTTTCCATAATCCAAAGTTCTGCTCTAAGAATTTTTCAATCTTCCATTTGTCTGCTTCATCCATGGCACCTGCAAAACCTCACCGATTTCAAAAAAATCGAACGAGCTTAACTAGCTTTGATACCGATTGTTGAAAGTAAATTGTAGACCCAAAAATAATTAAAAAACTGAAAACATAACAAAATATAAAAGATAAAAAATGCACAGACAAGAGACACAGTGTTTATAGTGGTTCATCCAACTATTCTAGATTACATCCACTTTCAAGTAGGGCAGATATCTCTATTGAAAATAATGTCTGTTACAATACTGCAGCAACTCTCAGCTCATAGCATTTTAACATTGCATGGTCAAGCATCTACGGAAGTCAGAGAATAAGCGGTTACAACAGCAGGTGAAGATTGGGCTTCACACACTGCCGTAGCCGTTACATGGCAGAGGCGTTACACCAATCCCCAGCCAAGGCGTCCAATTGCACGAGATCATCCACATCATCCAAGATGACAAGGGCACGGATTCCTCTTAAACGATCTTTCAACAAATATTTGACCTTTTCCACGCTGTACAGTAGTTCTTCATGGTTGACCAAATCTTTGAGAATTTGCCCCTGCAATTTTATAAGGCTAGCATCGCGAACATTAAAGACAAAGGTAGCAACTTCGGAAGCACCGTAAACTTCATTGTACATGGCCTTTGCAATTGTGGTCTTGCCAATACCGCCTATACCCCATATTCCAACCCTAACCACTCTTTGGGCTGAACCCAGATGCAATTTCCGATTGAGAGCTATTTTCACGGTTTCCAATCCCACTGGGTATTTGGCAACTTGTAATGGAATCCTATCCAGTGTCTTTATTATGTCGTTCACCACTTTCTTCACTAGCTAAGCTTCGAAGCTGCATATGGCGAAGTTAGTGATAGCTATAAAACGAAGAAAGGATTGAATGTATTTTCTATCGTTTACAAATGTCAGTGTAATTGCGAAGTATATCCAGTTACTTTCATCCTTTAATGTCTTTTCTGTTAGTTCTAGCATTTCCAATGGTCTCCTGTATATTCATGTAACAGCATATTGAATTAATATATAAAGGACTTATTGAATATTATTTGATTTCCCGATTCAAGTTTTTAAAGACTGTTTAGGAAGAGTGACACAATTCTACTAAGTTGTACATATCAAACAAATGTCACAGATAAGGAGCCAACTTAATCCTTCAAATCAGGAAGTGGTTTTTAAACATGTAGACGGTCTCATCTAGTTCAGAGTGGTGACTAGAGCTTACAGTTTACAGTATGCAAAACTATGTATTTATGGTGGTCTGCCGCTGCTCTTTTTCCGTGCTCATAAATTACCAATAATATATTCAATAACCAACAGTAAATAGCTAAATCCACTCAACACAATTTCTCCGTGTTCATAAATCACCATTGTCTTTGATTTTTTTTTTCTATCTGATAATTGTTGTGAAAACTGATGCTGATCATGCAGTCACCTGCAAATCTTTAGTTTACCACCGCAATACATAGTTTACTTCAGATGTATGAAAGCGGATTACTAGTTACTTTTTCACTTTACATATTGTAACTGCAGTTAACTCCCTCCGAATAATGCCGGAGTTTCATGCATAATATGCATGTCCAGTGACTGTTCTTAGTCCCGCATTAAAATCTATGTAAAAAGGGCTATTAGCTCTATAAAACAGTGCTTTATTGCTGTTTTGAGGCAGTCTGCAACAATGTATTGTGATCTGCAATCTTAATAAAATCAAAATCTGTGTTTGTGTGAACATTCTTGTAGTGCTCTGTTTTCTCTGTTTCTTCCCCTGTTTTCAGATTGTGTTTTTAAATCTTCAATAATCATACAGATGTTTTTTTGTAAATACGATTTTGCCGTACTAGAGAACATTGAATATGATTTTACACAGTTTTGTTGAATGAGGCTAATCTCCATCTTACCAAATAGGACAAGGATATTTTAATTTAGTACCTAAGTTTCATAATAGAAAAATCAACATGAAAAGAAATTTAAAAGCTAATTAATTTAGTGTCTCTTGATCTTTAGACTAGTGAGTCTCAGTAAAAGTTTATTCCTTCATTCGAACTTATGAATTCTCTTATCCTTATCGATCCCTGCCCTTTTTAAAACTCTTTTATTACGGTATTTATTATTTCTAGAAGCCCATATGCAGTCCATGCTTAATGTGGTTCTTTCAACAAAGATAGGTTCAATAGTTATATTTAGGAGCTCGTTTGGACTGGGTGGATTTGATTTTGAGCTATTAATTAAAATTAAGACAAAACAAGGAGAAAATGAGGTAATTTACTAACCTTCCGGTCATATCCAGGGACCAGCGGGAGCGAGAACAGATCTGCTCAAGGGCATGCTTCCACCCATCAATCTCTCCTCTTGAATGTCGATCTGGATGGTTATAATGCTTTTCAAATGATTTCTGATAAGGGCTGGATTCTCCTTGAGGATATCTAACATGGGTTGGTTCCATTTCATAAAAGAGAGGAATGATAAACCCATGGCAAGCCAACATTAAGGCGGCCTCCTTGAGACACCATGCTTAGCTTGCATATCCTTTAGAAAATATATTAATGCATATTGCACTGCACTTAATTGCATTTTCTAGGCTTAAATCAATGATTTCGCCCTTCTTTGACTTGTGGATGTCAAGAAACACATTCAATCCGGCTGCGGAAAGAGCTTGGAAGAGATGATCAACCAGAGTCTTTCTCACATCTTTTCCCCTGAAACTCAAAAACACATGAAATCTCTTATCATTTAAAGAAATCTTTCTAGCGGCAGGTATGTAAGGCTTGAATCCATCCATGTTAGAGTTCCAATTAAAAGGAAGGATGCTCAGATACAGAAGCGTGAAGGACAAAACCCATCTGCGCACAAGGAGTATAATAGAAGGGATCATATTCCACAGATTTTTATTATTTATGAAATTGGTCAAATTGTATTTAGATTAGATGGAGCGATTATTTTTCCATCGATAAGAGAGTGTGGATCACTCATAATTTAAAAAAAAACTCACACAGATTAATCCACAAATAGTTTGACCATATACAAAGGATGTAAATAGTTTAACTGGCCAATTAGTTCAATATTGAAGAAATTTAGAGGGATTGAACCGTCACTGCCCCGCCAAAACGAAAATATTCTTACAATATAACATAACCAATTTTTTGGTTGAAACACTACTATTTTTTCTACAATTTTTTTTGTCTGATAGCATGTCGAGGTCACTTTCATGGCAAGATTGGCGCTAAATTTGTATAGATATTGGGATTGCGTGTATGGTTAATTGATGAGGCAGCTTTTACATCAAAATGGAGGACCCATATTCTTTTGGCTGTCTAGCCATCTATATTTTAGTTGCTTGGGATGTTGTTTTATCCGTTTCGAAGGAAACAAGAGAATTATAGTCTAGTTTTGCTGATTAGGTGGTTCATCTGTGATTGGTTGCCCATAATTTATGACCCCAAATTTACATTTAGATTTATTGTTGATGAGGTTGGTCGGACACAAAATAAGTAAATTGTGGAACTCCGCATAATTTATTTAGTAAAACTTAAAAAAGAAAATACAGTTTTACTATTTTCATAGGTAATTAATTTCTTAAAAGTTAAAGTTTAAAGAAAAGGGGTACAACCAACAAAGACTTCCTATTAGAAAAAGGTAAAAATATAGCAGCACCAAAAAAACAGATAAAACAATGAGAGAATTAGTGCATTATGAATGGGAAGTGGAAAATGTTCTGGCTTTTTTGGATATAAATGTTAATGGCAGTAGATTTCTACAATTCATGAATTTAGTAATATATCATATTCTTATATTTGATTATGTGTCAATTTATCTTTGCTTTCTATTATCTTGATGATAGATCACAGAATGTGATTTAAAATATTAATGCAAAAGATGTACACAAATAAATTCAAAATTAGCAAATATTATAAATGTTCAGTCTAAATTCTCTTATTGTTATAAGCAAGATAACTCTTTTAAAACTTTTAATTATACTAGTGTTATAAATTCTTTTTGAAGACTGCTCAAAAGAAAGCAAGTTGTATCTGTATTATTCTATTGTTATCAGATGTATAATACAAGTTGCATTTATATTATTATGTTTTCATATGTTTAAAAAAACCAAACATAAAAATATTGTGAATATTTATATAGATTGAAGAACCATATGTATTATCTTTCCGTTTAACTCAATGGAATTACAATGAACTTCTATAACGTTGATGTAAATATGACTGCAAATAAATAAATTATTCCCTATTGTAATGAGAATGGGAAGGTAATGCATTCTACGCTTGTAAATCATTTTGTTACACAAACTAGATATAGTCAGGGAAAACTAAGTAAATAGACAGAAAGCTGAAGTAGATTCTATGTAAATGGAGACAGAATAAACTAATTTAATTGACACGTACCGCGAAACTTACATCCAAAAAGACACAAGGAACAACACGAAACGTAAAGAACGAAGAAAGTATGAAAATGAATTAATATCATAAGTTGTCATTTGTGTCATTCTGTCCAACATATAGCGAGTTCGTGTTGCATTTGTACTTTACGAGCCTGTCGTCCCTGTTTACAAATCTTAAAAGCTAAAACTCTGTGCTAGCGTACTTATATACCGTGCAGTTACAACTTTGATCTGGTGTAATTATATACGATGCTGGTGCAAATTTGATCTATTGTAATTATATACCATGTAAATTTTATTTGGTTGTGTCGGAGTCCTTTATCAAAGAAGTAGCTAATGCTAACCATTGGGCCTTTTGCTCTTAAAGTATTTTATAAAGACCGATTCTTATTCACATGAGACACGTAATCTACACAATGGAAAATTCGGAAGGTCAAACTTGAAACAAAGTCTACAAGACATAAAGACTTTGCCACAATAATACTTTATTTTCATATTCAAGAAATTATAGTAATTTGACAACAATGTCGAATATCCACAAGAACAATAAATGAAAATCGACCATACTGTCGAGAGTACATGAATTATCCATAAATCATACAACAAGAAGTGATAAATACATAAGGGATGCCGACCAAACTATCGAACATCATACATCAAAGTATGAAGTTACGAATACAAAAGGATAGTGCAAGACCAAATAGGTCGAGATGATACAAGATATCCAAATATATGCCATCGAACTATCAGTCGTCCATCTGCATATTCTTGTCTCCTATGCCATTAGACAGTCAGTTGTTCATTTGCAAATCTTGAGAAGGAAATGTGATCTAGGTGTTTGTTCCACCCAACCACAGAGTGGCTAGCTCCCTTGAGGCTCATCCTCAAATGAAGAGCACACCGACCCTACTCGAGGAACTTATCAACTCGGCACTCGTCAATCAAAAATAAATCTGGTGCAAGTCCTGCACTAACTACTTTTTCATATATAAAGTAGAATTGACACAAATATGACAGAGAGAAATAAATAACAAACACAAAATCTATTATGTGCTTACATAGCTTAAGCCTAAATAAAAATTAACCATATTTCTATTAGGAGGTAAAAAATAAATAAATTTACTCTTCTTTGTTTATCCATATTCAACACCTTTTTCTATGATATCTTTTTCAACATATTAAAAAAAAACAAAAAAAAAAACAAAGTATAACAAGTTTCCAAAAATCAACATCCTTTCTAAAACTAATCTTTCTTTAACGGTAATTGCACATATTAAAGTTTCAATGATAACAGGACATGCCGTTTATTATTTTACTGACAATCTAGCATCTTCTATAGATTGAATTAATGCATTCAATCTAACAAATTTCTTTATATATGGATCCTTTATCACTAATCGGTTCAAGAATAAATAAATAAACGGATCTATACAAAAGATTTACTATTGAAGTATGATTATATCAATAAACATGCAAATCCAAACCTTCTATTAATTTAACAAGATTCTCTAGAGGTGTTTTAGCTTATAGGTTAACACTAAAATATAAGACAGTAAGTAAAACTCTAAGCCTCAACATGTGGAAAAATCGATTAGTTTTACTACGAAAGGTAAAAATTTCTTTATTCTGAAGCACGTAGAATATATGTGAGTTTCTGAAGGCTTTCTGGTCATTTAAATAAAAACAATTAATCTACTACCCAAGGAAAAAATACCAGGCAAAGCAAACTACACCGATCTCTTTTGTTTCAATTCTTTGTTGTATGCGTTCCCTAGTCGTCTTCCCACTGGCATGTATGTGTTTTCTCTAAAATCTCCCTTCTTCTCCTTTGTTCTTTTGTAGAAATCTTTTGCCTTCACTCGTACGTCCTTACCAAGCTCGCACGCCCTTTTCTATTCTTCTTTTTCTCCGTTTTTTTGTTGCCTCTCTCCTCTCTGTTCCCTCCTTTATAAACTTTGTTTTTTTCCTAAATTAAGCCGCATGTCCCTATTTTTCTGGTGCAAAGGAGGCTCCTTCATTTCCTAAACCTGAGTAAGTGCTTGGGAAGGAACAATAGTAGACGACACTGTTTCCTCCTTGACTTGCGTGACTTACCACCATTTCCATTATGCATAATTTCTGACTCCTTTTAAAATTCTACATGGCGTCTTCTCTCATAAAGATTGTCATTGTCCTCTACTAAAAAATATGTCGCCTCTTCGTTAATGCACACCTTAACTTCTGTGTGAGGTGTAACCTCCAGAAAACGTCGCATGCTCAATTCCTCTTTGGAGTTGAACTCCTTTGTTAAAAATGAGAGATTGCAACCACAAAAATTTAAATAAAAGAACTTCAGTTAATCAAAAAATTAAAAAACAATGTGCATATGATTTAAAACTTTATTCAAATTAAATAAAGAAACTATAATTATATCAGAATTATTCCAAATTAACAAACTTTAACCTTTTCTATAAATACAAAAAGAAAATCAACAAATTTTCTTTACCCTAGTCAACCAAAGGTTTAACTTAAAGCACTCATGCACAAATTAACTCAATCATTCGAGAAAGAGAAAAAGAAGAAAACTAATAATACTATTTTACCCAAACATTCACTTTTACGAGATAATTCAAGAAACTAATAAGATTTTAAAATAATTTAAGTGGTGTGTGCTTGCAACTATTATTCTGATCTCACTCCCGCCGAGGAGATAAAACCCCCTACTAGGATCACATTTCCATTTTCGACCCCCTCTCAATCATTCTTAAACTCATAAAATCATTAGTAGGTTAGTTCCCTTAAATCAAAATCGAATTGAAATGCATATTTCACTTACATATCGCAACAACTTCCCAATTTATCTAAATACATCATTAAATAAGAATTCATAAGGCAATTCTATTCTATTCATGACATCATTTTTATAACTAAAGAAACATAAAAAAAACTGTCTTAATCATTTATTACACATGACTTAAGTCGACAACATTCGACCAAGTCAACATGAGTAAAAAAACAAATCGCACAAATAGTCCTATAAACTAGGAGCATCATATCGGGTTATGACATCCCTCCCATCTAAGAGGAGACATCAACCCGATGTCTTATGATAACATTTAAAATAAAGTCCATTATAAAGCTTAAAGCATAAACATAATAGAAATAAATCTAAGCAAATGACTGCAGAAAAGATCTATGCATGTCTTTTGCATCTTTCCAAGTAGCACTGTCGACAGAGAACTGGTTCCACTAGACCTTATACTACACTACATCTCTATCACACACCTTGATGGTACGGTGATCAACGACGTAGGTAGGTTGCACCAGCACCACCCCTGAATCCGTAACCTGCAATGCATGCCAATCTAGAATATAAGATGCGTCTAGATGGTAGGGCTACAACAAAGAAACATGAAAAATGTTATGGATTCAAGCAAGAGCGGGCAGTAGAGAAAGTCTATAGGCAATGGGGTTGATAACCTCCAAAGCATCAAAAGGACCCACATATCTTGGTGAAATCTTTGAAGACTTTCCAAAAGAAATTGAGCTTTTATGTGGTCTCACATGGAAAAACACCTTGTCACCTTCCTGAAACTATCTAAAGGTACAGTTTCTATCTGCATACCTCTTTTGTCTATTAGTTTCTTCCTTCAACCAAGTATGAATCAGAGTCACATGTTCTTCCATCTCTCTCAACATATCAGGACCAATAATGATCCTATCCTCTACTCTATCCCAAGTGATACCTAAGTACGACACTTTCATCCATAAAGTGCCTCAAATGGTGCCATTCCCAAAGAAGCATGGTAAAAGTTGTTGTAGGAAAAATCCACCAATGGAAGATACTCTTCCCACTTGTATTGTTGATCCATGAAATACATACATAGTAAATCCTCAATCACTTGATTTACTCTATCAGTTTATCCGTCTGTCTTTGGATGATAAGCATTACTAAAATTCAACTTAGTTCCTAAAGATGCATTCAAGGTTGTCCAAAACCTTGATGTCATCCTACTATCTCTGTAAGATATGATAGTCTCAGGTACACCATGCAATTTGAAGATCTCCTAAACAAACTTCTTGGCCAAAGCCAAAGATCCATCTCTCAACCTCTCTAGAATAAAGTGAGATACCTTGGTTAGTTTATCAACTACAACCAAGATTACATCATGTCTGTGTCATGTCATAGGTAAACCTTGGATAAAATCCATACTGATGACTTTCCATTTATACTCAGGTATATCATGTGTGTACAAAAGTCATGTTGGGTGGAGATGTTCCACCTTAACTCCTTGACATTCTAAACACTGTGCTACAAAAGTTGTCACATCTCTCTTTAGCCCTGGCCAAAACTACAATTCCCTCAAGTCGACAATCATCTTGTTTACCCTCGGATGTCCTGAAAAGGGAGTACAATGCATCTCCTCTAAAACCAACTTCCTCAACCCTTCTCGGTCAAGAATATACATCCTATCCTAGTATCTCATTATACCATCACCATCAAAAGTGTATATGTCAAAGCGGTGATCTGATGGATCTGGAAGAAAAGCTTATTTGACTCTCTCATAGTGGTCATCACCTGAAAGATTCTCTAACACATGCACTTTCAATCGTGTCCTAGAAGTAGATATAGCATAAATGTGTCTTATTCTACTTAGAGCATTAACTACTATATTCTCTTTCCCTTTAATATACTCAATGCCGAAATCATACTCACTCAAAAACTCCAACCAACATCTCTATCTAGCATTGAGATTAGGTCAAGTCACTAATACATTTGGGGTGAAATTGCGACGGCCATTTGCGATGGCAGGCAAATGTCATGTGGTTTTGCTCTTTTTTTTTCAAATATAGCCCAACACCATCGCAATTTGCGACGACAATACATTTGTCACTATCGCAATTGCGACGTTGTCGGGATATAAGCGCAAAATTTAAAAGGAACGTTGTCATGTGTGTTTTCAACAGCGCCGTAACCCTCCGCGAAATCACATCAGGATATAATGGCAAACAAAATAAGAACGTTGTCATTTGTGTTTTCAACAGCGCCGTAACCCTCCGCGAAATCACATCGGGATATAAGGGCAAAAAAAACAAGAACGTTGTCATTTGTGTTTTCAACAGCGCCGTAACCCTCCGCGAAATCACAGCTACAATTTCTGAGTACGTTGGGTTTATTTTTCTTTTGTCATTATTATGTAATCTGGTATTCAGCTGTTAGAGAGCTAAAATACCCAGAAATGAGGACATATCTATGTTGAATTTATTGTTAGCGGCTTTGGTTATTTAGAAGTTTAATTTTATTTGTTCATCTTTCAAGAACAAACATTTTGTGGACCGTAACGTCTTCATTGTTTCGGGTATGCAGTGAAACAGCCCTAACTTGCAATTGCGATGTTGTTGGGATATAAGGGCAAAAAAAAAAAGGAACGTTGTCATTTGTGTTTTCAACAGCACCGTAACCCTCCGCGAAATCACATCGGGATATAAGGGCAAAAAAAACAAGAACGTTGTCATTTGTGTTTTCAACAGCGCCGAGAGAGATTCCCTCCGCGAAATCACAGCTACAATTTCTGAGTACGTTGGGTTTATTTTTCTTTTGTCATTATTATGTAATCTGGTATTCAGCTGTTAGAGAGCTAAAATACCCAGAAATGAGGACATATCTGTGTTGAATTTATTGTTAGCGGCTTTGGTTATGTAGAAGTTTAATTTTATTTGTTCATCTTTCAAGCACAAACGTTTTGTGGACTGTAATGTCTTCATTGTTTCGAGTATGCAATGAAACAGCCCTAACTTGCGACTACCTTCACGGTACTTGTGTACATTATCATGTTGTCTTTACAGTGACTGTCCTCATTCAAGTGGCAATTACACAAGGGACAGTCACTGTGAGATGTCCTCATTTGTGACAAGGATAGTCACACTTAGGACATCTCATAGTGATATTCCCTTGTGTAATTTCCACTTGAATGTATTGCTATTGAACCACATTAATGCTTTTCTTCTTCAACAAATGAGGACAGTCACTGTAAAGACAACATGATAATGTACACAATTACCAAAAAATGATCTTGTTAATTGATGTAACACTTTGTCTTGCTCACTCCCTATCCTTCACTAGGGTCTCTTTAGGCCAATGTTTTGACTTGATAGGGTACTTAACTATCCCTATACTCTTTAGGTATCTCTACCCAAGATCCCACTCCTTCAACTAGTGCACACCAACAAGAAATACAACGAACTCTGCTCAATACCAATCTAGCTACTAGGACACTCCTAGTCTTGTCTTCACAAATTGAAACACATTCAACTAGAACTTTACTCCATGGAGAGGCTGGCCACTAGGACCTCTATTGGTTTCAATATTACTCCTTCACCTATACTTTTCATCAGTACTTCAATCCGGTTCATCAAACCATGCATGCCAATTGCACCCAAAAATAGGCTGCTAGCAATTAGGCCTTTGTCAAGCCTTTTTGTTTATATTAAGCCACCTAAAGGGCTTAGGATTCAGATGCCCTTTATTGAGAACTCCAAGATATCTAAGGTCTTCTCCTCCTAGATTTTTTGTACACCAACTGCTACAGCCATGCCTGAAAACAAGTATTTTGACACAACTTGGACAGTCTGACTAAGAGTTTGTTTTCTTAGCAGCCAAAGAAACTCACCCAATCTTCTAATTTGACTTGGGGTTTCTTTAGATGTGTGTCTACCTCTCCATGAGATTTTAGTTGAAGCAACCAATGCATTCAACTTGTTGTAATCTTCTTGTAATGATTTGTCATCCCTAACTGTGCTCAACTGACTCACCTAGGACATCATTGCAAACATAGAAAATGAGCTTCCCAGGGCCCCTCCTTCCAAACATATAGTACATGGAGTCTCCTCACCCATTCCAAGAGCCCGTACAAAATTGACAATGGAATGATGAGCTAAGACTCCATTTGTTCAACCTGCCTGGTTCAAACCAATGATAGGGTACTTAACAAAAGAATTAACAAACTAGTTGGAATGCTTCAAAACTCAAAAAAAACACAACACAGAATAAAAAAACAACTTGTACTAACTTTTCTAATAGACACTGCGAGCTATCTAATCCATTAATCAACTGAAAACAAAGAAACAAAAAAACTCAAGAATTCACTAAAACCGTGTTACTCTACAAATCTTCTTAATTCCAAATGTTTTTCCCCCCAACCTTTTGCACAGATCGATGGAGGCCTCTTATAGTTGATCTGATGCCTAATTCAATGGTTTCATATAGTTACATAACCATCTTACTCGAAAATGCTCCCTTGCACAAATGTTGTCAATGTTGTGAATGACAACATTGACAACTTGTTACAACCTTTGGGATTTTGGTTCAAAACTTATTGTTCAAACACCATAAGACCCTAACCATGACTTAGTTAGGCTATTTAGACCTCACATAGGCCACTTCTACACTTCTTTGCCCAATTTGACCCCTAAATGCTTCATTCCCACTTTTGCCACAATATTGGTAACTTGGGTACAAATTGGCACTTGCCTTCACAAAGGTCACACATGAGGACATCTCACAGTGATCGATTGTCCCTTGTGTAATTGCCACTTGAATGTATTGCTATTGAACCACATTAATGCTTTTCTTCTTCAACAAATGAGGACAGTCACTCTAAAGACAACATGATAATGTACACTCACTGTAAGGACAGTCACAAATGAGGACATCTCACAGTGACTGTCCCTTGTGTAATTACCGCTTGAATGTATTGCTATTGAACCACATTAATGCTTTTCTTCTTCAACAAATGAGGACAGTCACTCTAAAGACAACATGATAATGTACACTCACTGTAAGGATAGTCACAAATGAGGACATCTCACAGTGACCGTCCCTTGTGTAATTGCTGCTTGAATTACACAAGGGACAGTCATTGTGAGATGTCCTCATTTGTGACAAGGACAGTCACACATGAGGACATCTCACAGTGATTGTCCCTTGTGTAATTGCCACTTGAATGTATTGCTATTGAACCACATTAATGCTTTTCTTCTTCAACAAATGAGGACAGTCACTCTAAAGACAACATGATAATGTACACTCACTGTAAGGACAGTCACAAATGAGGACATCTCACAGTGACTGTCCCTTGTGTAATTTCCGCTTGAATTACATAAGGGACAGTCATTGTGAGATGTCCTCATTTGTGACAAGGATAGTCACACATGAGGACATCTCACAGTGATTGTCCCTTGTGTAATTGTCACTTGAATGTATTGCTATTGAACCACATTAATGCTTTTCTTCTTCAACAAATGAGGACAGTCACTCTAAAGACAACATGATAATGTACACTCACTGTAAGGACAGTCACAAATGAGGACATGTCACAGTGACTGTCCCTTGTGTAATTGCCGCTTGAATTACACAAGGGATAGTCATTGTGAGATGTCCTCATTTGTGACAAGGACAGTCACACATGAGGACATCTCATAGTGATTGTCTGTAATGTCCCCTTTTTGGCTAACTTGGAAAACAGGAACAATTACTCCACTTCTCAGACTTACTCTATCAGATACTTACAATTAAACTAAGTAATGGAGGTTACTTAAGATATCAACCGCTATTTCAGATTCAATCACAATATGTGTGCAAGATGATATTGATACCAATATGTTTAATAGCACTGTCAGATATAATGATATGAAATATGCTATGAATATGATGTTTCCTATCACTTATAGTGATAGTATAATGATGGTATGTCTGATATAAACAATATCGATATACAATCAATAAGTATTGCTTACAGCAATGTATTTGTTGTGTCTGATATGATGATGTAATTATGCAAATGTGTAATATCGCTATGAGTGATATGTTGCTATTTCAAATTCTGAATTATATGCTTGCAACTTCAAATATTGATGCTATTTCTGACTATCCTTTCTATCTTTGCAATCATGGTGTTGTCTCTGATCTGCAATGATAAACTTGAAACCAAACTGCCAAAGGCAGATGCTCTATTGAGTATATCCAAATATGGATAAGTAAATAAAGTTCTAATGATGCCTTGAGTGACTGACGAGAATGCATTCTTATATTGTCTTTAACAAATGAAGAGATGCTATGAATGAGACGTGTCTTGTTTCTTCCTCCATGTCCCTTTGTTAAGCACACCTTTCCATAATCCGACAGTTCACATAATATTATTTCATTATTTTCTGATCATAGATAACTCCCAGATTGACTCAATATCAAATCTTTTTATGAAGGTAATCTTCCCTAATTGGTAGTGCAACCAGTAGTTAACATCCATTGTGTTTGTATTAGTTTGGTCTAACTATCATTAGTATTTAGTCAATCGATATTAACTCTTGCCTTATCCCATATTGTTATGATGATATCCAATCTTTCTACTCTGATATAAGTCGATATCATTTTCTGATAATTGTCCATTTATTGGTTGATTGCTGGTAATGGAGTTTGATCTTCAAATTGACTTCCATTCCTGTTAATACTTAAGGATACATTGTACTTATTATCCATGACTGATGCCTCATTCATCAATAGCTTGTGATATAATCACTGATGCTTTTGTGTTTCTACAAGATGTGGTTTATCTCAGACAATCGATAATCTTTCAATCCTTTAGTCGATATCCTCCTATGTGGTGTCTATTGATATAGATAGTAGAATTCAATCTAGTTTATGTTATTGTCATGATAACATAGGAAGTGATGGTGCATATTTTCTAGCGGGTCTTCATGTTTGATATTTCTTTATCGGATATGTCATTGTCTAAACTTGTGCAATTAATGATTATTTATAATATATGAATGGTTATCCTTCTTGCTTATCAATACATCTTCTGAAACACATAGCGACCTATCCCTTATTCATATCATGTTGATCTTGACTTCATAGTATTTGGTTCATTAATCATCCTCTCATGGTATCGATGTGTAATGACTAGTGATTGTTGTATCACTTCTTCGTTCCTCATCGTGATAGATAATGCAGATGTTTAATGTAGATGTATATCGATTACAGATATTCGATATTGCTTTAAACGTTATTATTATTATTATTATTATTAATGTTATTGTTATTATTAAATATTATAATTAATGATGTTAGTAATATTAATAATATTATAATAAATATTATTATAGTGATAACATATTGTTTTATATTGAGAGGTTTATTAATATTATTTATATATTAAAATTATTATATCAATAATTGATTTAATATTATTACTTAATATATTATTATAATATAATATATATAATTTATTAATAATTATTTATTATTAATTTATATTATAATTATAATCATAATTATATTATTTATTAATATTTTAATATTATTTAATTAACATATTACTTATTATGCTAACTATATATTATTATTATCTTTTGATAATAATTATATATTATTGTTATATACCGTTAATAATAGATTATTATATATCATCTAATCATTTTATTATTATACTAAGTTCAATATGTCACGGCTCATGACATTGTCCCTTGTGTAATTGCCACTTGAATGTATTGCTATTGAACCACATTAATGCTTTTCTTCTTCAACAAATGAGGACAGTCACTCTAAAGACAACATGATAATGTACACTCATTGTAAGGACAGTCACAAATGAGGACATCTCACAGTGACTGTCCCTTGTGTAATTGCCACTTGAATTACACAAGGGACAGTCATTGTGAGATGTCCTCATTTGTGACAAGGACAGTCACACATGAGGACATCTCACAGTGATTGTCCCTTGTGTAATTGCCACTTGAATGTATTGATATTCAACCACATTAATGCTTTTCTTCTTCAACAAATGAGGACAGTCACTCTAAAGACACCATGATAATGTACACTCACTGTAAGGACAGTCACAAATGAGGACATCTCATAGTGACTGTCCCTTGTGTAATTGCCACTTGAATGTATTGCTATTCAGCCACATTAATGCTTTTCTTCTTCAACAAATGAGGATAGTCACTCTAAGGACAACATGATAATGTACACTCACTGTAAGTGTACATTATCATGTTGTATTACAAATGGACCTTATGTTGGTCGGGATATAAGTGCAAAAAAAAAAAGGAACGTTGTCATTTGTGTTTTCAACAGCGCCGAGAGAGATTCCCTCCGCGAAATCAAGCGGGTTATCATTTGTGTTTTGAACAAAGCGGGTTGTCATTTGTGTTTTGAACAGCACCGAGAGAGATTCCCTCCGCGAAATCAAGCGGGTTGTCATTTGTGTTTTCAACAGCGCCGAGAGAGATTCCCTCCGCAAAATCACAGCTACAATTTCTGAGTACGTTGGGTTTATTTTTCTTTTGTCATTATTATTTAATCTGGTATTCAGCTGTTAGAGAGCTAAAATACCCAGAAATGAGGACATATCTATGTTGAATTTATTGTTAGCGGCTTTGGTTATTTAGAATGCTTCCCCACAATACTTAATTACACAAGGGACAGTCACTGTGAGATGTCCTCATTTGTGACAAGGACAGTCACACATGAGGACATCTCACAGTGACTGTCCCTTGTGTAATTGCCACTTGAATGTATTGCTATTCAACCACATTTATGGGCCCATTTGGACCATGACACACAGTAGCATCTACAGAGAATAATATCCCAGGTGTAACAAGTTGTAAGAATATACCAACAGTTCTAAGAAGTTCCCTAGCACGTAGTAGCATCTACAGAGAAGAATATACAACATGAGGGCAGCCACTGTAAAGACAACATGATAATGTACACTCATTGTATGTGTACATTATCATGTTGTCTTTACAGTGACTGACCTCATTCAAGTGGCAATTACACAAGGGACAGTCACTGTGAGATGTCCTCATTTGTGACAAGGACAGTCACACATGAGGATATCTCACAGTGACTGTCCCTTGTGTAAGCCACTTGAATGTATTGCTATTCAACCACATTTATGGGCCCGTTTGGACCACGGCACACAGTAGCATCTACAGAGAAGAATATCCCAGGTGTAACAAGTTGTAAGAATATACCAACAGTTCTAAGAAGTTCCCTAGCACATAGTAGCATCTTCTAATTGTCTATACCACTTCACAAGGTATTGTTTGCACACATTGTTTTTGGTTCTTTTGATGACCCTTGTTTTGAAATTGCTATTAGGCCTTGTAGCTTATATGTTTTGATTGCTGGAGAGCTTCTAAAGCTAAGCAAGAAGACCATTGCACGAGTTATAGCCGCGCGCTCAGGTTTGAAAATTGTATATTTTTTAATCTAATGTATATTTTAATCCTTTTGCCATGTCATGTAATATGTCTTGCCTTGTAGCTTATATGTTTTGAAATTGCTGTTAGGCCTTGTAGCTTATATGTTTTGATTGCTAGAGAGCTTCTAGAGCTAAGCAAGAAGGCCTTGTAGCTTATATGTTTTGTGTACTTTTGACAATTTTGCTTAGTCACTGAAAGTTGTAGACCGAAGTTTTCATAGCCCAATTTTTGCTTCCTGCGAAGAACGATCATGTCAGATAATATAAGTGAAGAACAAAATAGGGAGACAATCGCTAGATTGTGGTCTAACTTGAAAAGAAAAGGTGATGGAAAATGTTATTGTCCCTGCAAAATTTGTAAGGGCTTAAACCGTAGAAGATTGCTAATCAAAACAGTTAAGAGACATTGTAGGGAGAATGGTCACATTGAAGGGGGGCATGACTATCATCCACTGGTAAGTTGTTCATTATATCATTTTAACAATTTATATACATATGAAATCACTTGATGATGAGTTGAAGATCATGGTTTATTTATGTTAATCAATTTTATATAGGTTGATCTCCCTAGGGAAGTACATGATATGGAGGAACATGGGGGTGCGAATATCCAAGGTGAAGATAATGATCCCATGGAAGATGACGATCATGCACCAGAAAACACAATTGAAGATGATGGTATAAATACATTGATCCATGACACATTTAGTCCAAGCGGATCTGATCATGATGATGATGATAGCCTTGATGTACCTCTACTTGAGAAGGCATACGAGCCCCTATACAAAGACTCCCAAACAACTCTTCTCTCTGCTGTATTGTTGTTGTTGAACTTGAAGGTTATGAATGGTTTATCCAACATAACAATGTCACGTATGTTAAGGTATGTCATATATGTCTTTATAGTTAACAAAGGGTGAATAATGTATCACTAATATTGTTTATATTAACAACTTATATTTTTTGCTGTAGATTGATAGGCGAGTTTTTGTTACCACCATCAAATATTCTACCTCGCTCATATCGAGAATTATCTGCTATTATGAAAGATATTGGAATGGAGTATCAAGCAATACATGCTTGTCCCAATGATCATATTATATATTATAAAGAACATGAATTTGCAACACAATGCCCTGTATGTCATACGAGTAGATATCGAACAGATCGAATAACAAAAAAGGTGCCTCACAAGGTTCTTCGTTACATCCCCATTATTCCACGGATGCGACAATTATTCAGGTGTACTAGCTTGGCACAATTTATGGATTACCATGCACGCAATAGAAGTCGAGATGACATTATTCGAATCCCTGCGGATGGTTCGGCATTTATGCACATAGAGGAAAAGTGGCAACACTTCAAAGAAGAACCTCGTAATCTCAGGCTTTCATTGGCAGCGGATGGTGTCAATCCATTTGGAGAGATGAGATCTGTTTGCTCGGTGTGGCCTGTTTTTATTATCAACAATAACATTCCTCCGTGGATGTCAATAAAGAGGGAGCACATTATGTTGGCAATGATTGTTCCAGGTATTTTATCATTTGATAGTTATTAATTTACATGTACTTACAAATCTTACAGTAAAATGGTCACAATAATTATGTAATGTTACTGTTCATTCAAGTAGGTAAATATCAAGTTAAAGATATGAATGTATATATTGAGCCTCTTATTGACGAGTTGGTGGAGTTATGGAACGGTGTCACTATGTATGACGTGTCTAGACCAATAGGACAAAGACAATTTCAATTCCATGCAATACTTGTATGGACAATACATGATGCCCTAGGGCTAACACATTTTTGTGGTATGTTATAGTGAATTCAAGTTGCGCATGATAATTCTAATTATAAAAATCAACATATTTAATAATCCAATTATATCATTATCTTGTAGGTCTTCAAACAAAGGGAAAATTTGCATGTCCAGTTTATGGTCCAAAGATGAAATCTCGTCATTCAAAAAGTTTAGGAAAGCATGTGTTTGATGAGTACAGACACTTCCTCCACAGGAATCATAAGTATCGAAGTATGGAAAAACATCTTTTCAATGGGAAAGAAGAGACTACATCAAAGCCACGAAGAATGACACCTCGCCTATGGAAGTTGGAATATAATAGAATTAATCGTCGAGGTAATGTCGTTCCACTTAATGGTTTATGTTTGTAATTTATATATTTCTATTGTGATTTTTGTTTACTAATTATGTAATTGATGATCGTGAAGGTCGTCAAGGCACTACTGACAACCTTACAAAGGGACTAAAAAGCTATCCCAGACAATTTAGTAGGTTGCCCTACTACGAGGACCTACAAATTGTGCATTTGTTTGATCTTATGCATGTTGGAAAGAATATAACAGAGACATTATGGAAAATACTGGATGGAAGACGTGATAAAGAAAAAATTGTCAAAATTTGTAATGATATTCATGAATCCAATCATGCACTGAAGAATTTCATTCACTCAAATAGCAATAGAGATCAGATTAATATAAGTGCCCTTCCTTGGTTATTAACGGAGCAGCAAAGTGATGCCATAAAAGAAGTCATACGAAAAATTTGATTTCCCACAGGATTTGCTGGGAACATAAGCAATCTCATATCAAAGAAAAGTGAATTTGGGCCAGGGCTCAAAACACATGATTGGCATACTTTCATCAAGGTAAGTTATTTTCTTCTGTATTTACAATATATTCATAAACTACATGTACTATTCATTATGTTATGTTAGAAAATAATGAAATGATTGGTTTATAATTACTGCAGTACGTGCTACCTCTATCTCTCCCAGAGCACTTCAACAATAACATCAAACAAGTGATATATGATCTTGGAAAATACATGAGGTAAGCAGTAATATCTGTTCAATTTGTTGTATATATTTATTATATTCGCGATTTGTTTTTCTTGCTATGTAATCTATTGTATATTATTTTGTAAAGTCTCGTATTTATATATTTTTTGTGACTTGAATCTCTTAATGTAGGTGGTTGTCATCTAAAGAAATCCATAAAGAAGATATAAACTATTGGAAGAGAAGAATTCCTCATTTATTGTGTGAAATGCAAAAGTGTCTACCTCCAACTTTTTTCAATGCACAAGAACACTACCTCATACACCAAGTTGAGGAGATTGAATTGTGTGGACCTAAACACACTAGGTCAATGTGGATGGTTGAGAGGCACTTGAAATCTTTGAAGGCTTTGGTTCGACAAAGAGCACATCCTGAGGGTTCTATGGTAGAGGGATACATGGTATACCAGACTATGGTGTACATTACTGAATATCTTCCTAAGTTTGCTTCAAATATCCATGTAGATCGCATTTGGGATCTCGACCCTTTTAAAAAATTCAAAGGGGAGTACTTGATGGGGAAAAGTAGATTGAGGAAAGTGACAGGTAATAAATTATAAGATGTTATTGTAATAAATTATTTCTTAATCTTCAAAATAAATCGGTTGTAAGTCGTCTATTTTTTTTTTGTACAGTTGCTCGAGAGTGGGATGCACTACATTTGTATATTGCAAACAATCTTGATTGGATGACGGTATGGATTGAACGATGTCAACATTCTGGTCACACATTAACATGGGAGGTGTATCTTCATTGGTTAAAGAAGCTCATCATAATGGAGATTCTAATGTTACGCAAAGGGAAATAGATTTAGCATATGGTTTAAGAGATTTCCAGGTACGTACAAAATTATTAATCACCCGTATGTTTATCAACTCACGATATAATAATTTTGACATGTTTCACATATTATTGCAGGTTAAACACCACAAGGGTATGTTCTGTAATGGTCAAAAATTTCGCGTCAAAGTGTTGGATGACACGAAGAAAACTTGTGATTCTGGAATAACTGCAGTCTTTCAAGTGACTAATATTTCATCTAGAAATGACTTAGATCCTCAAGAGTCTAAAAATCAATACTATGACATTTTGGATGATATATTTGAGTGCGACTTTAGTTCCTTCAAATTAGTACTCTTCGTTGTCAAATGGTACAGGCTACGACTTAATCCAAATGATCCTAATAGAACTGTTATTGAACATGATAATGGATTTACAATGGTTAATACAAGGTTGTTTGAGCCAGTTGGGGATGAGCCCTATGTTCTTCCAAGCCAATGTGAACAGGTATTTTACTCAGAGGTTTCACATAAACCGGGTTGGTCATTTGTTGTTAGACATGAACCGAGAGGAAGGCCGATAAAGTATAATGCGATGGAAGAAGAAGATACCGAAGAAGTAGAAGATGATGTAGATGATGATCACGATCGACAATTATTGGATGATGTTCCTGAGACAAATTTTCATGAAGAAGAAGAAGAAGATGATGCTGCTACTGATGATGATGATGAAGATGATGTTGATGTTGATGATGATGATGTTGATGATGACGACAACGACGACGACGACGAGGACGATGATGATGACGACGATGATGAGGATGATGATGATGATGATGATGATGATGATGAGGATGATGATGATGAAATTTAAAGGTATGCCATCAATCCTTAATGTATTTAATATTCATTTCTTGATAGAAATATATTTGTCTTAAATGGTTACATAGTTTATTCATTATCTATTTAAAAGCTATAAGTGTTATAATGTGTACGTTTTAATGTTTTTAATTTTTATGTGATGCTTATGATGGATGTGATTATGATTATGATGTGATTATGCTCATGATAATTGAATTACATTTGCAGGAAATTGAACCCCTTTCAAGAGCATCCCGAACAGTCTCATGGATCGACAGGTATAAGTCAATACACCTTATAGAAAGTCTATTTAATACACTTATCAATAGTAAGATTGATGTCTTCTAAGATCTCTCCCATTTGCAGGTACCAGCAAATAGGTATTTGTCAGAAGTGTCTTCCTCGAGTGAGGGAAATATAGGAATAGAAGAGGAAAGTGAGACATGCAGTTTATCTAGAATAGGGAGATTAACTAGAGGTCAAAGGACTAGAAGGAAATTCAATAAACACATGAAATTTTTCCTTGCTCAAGGGGGGTCATGTTCTTATGATGATGAGACGAAAGGCGACATCGAGGTGCCCTTGAGGTACCAACATCTACAGAAACATTGGGTACCCAAGGAACTTCCTCCAATAAACATTGATTTTTGTGTTAATGAGAGGATATATCGCATAGCACCATCATCATTACATGGTTTGGGCCTATTTTCTATGGATGGTATAAAGGTGTCTTACAACAAAGTTTCTGAATTGATGGAGCATGTTGGACCATGTTACGATTACAAAAGTTGGATGCATATTGTTCAATATAAAAAAAGTATGCGTAGGTATGCACTCTCGGCAAATTATATACAACAGCAAGACAATAATCAAAGTAAAAGTGTGGCTATATACATTGATGGAAGGCCAAAAGCAACAGGGAATATTGCGGGTTTTATAAATAGTACACGACCTGGGTCAACTATAAAGCAACCCAATTGCATATTTGAGGCGCGCGAGGGAAATCGTGTATTCATCTGTGCGATAAAATCAATACGTGCGGGGGAAGAGCTGCTTATTGATTACAATTTGAACCGCATAGATACAAACGAGGCTACTATCATGGGGGTGGTACATAGTATTAAACCAACTTCTAATCAATGACTCCAACATACCATTTAGTTATTAAATTTTTGGCTAACATTTTTATACTTGATCTTTGACACAGGGGCACAATATGGAGCAACCGCCCGAAGGTGATGGTGATGATATTCCTAGCTCATCTACACATGAGCAGGTAAAATTCATTGTAATTGTGCAAACTAGATAGAAGCAAAATGTTATTTTTTTTAATGTTATTTTCTTCATTGTTTTGGAGTAATTTTGATAATACTAATACTATTGTTGTCACAGAGGGCCGGTGGTCGGAGAGAGGGAAAGCAACCTGCAGTCCCTCAGGAGTCCCCCCTTGTGGACCCTTTTTTTATTGATTTAGCAGAGACCGATGACCCGATCGGTTCCATTAAAAAGCTGCTAAAGAAAATTGGGAAAGAACTTCTACGTTTGGTATCCATACATCCTCAGACTCAGGAAATAAAAGACAGGGCAGCTGAGTTGTTGCGCACTTCTGAAAACTTTAAAGTAAGTATTAATGAAATTTTTAATTATTACAAGAGTTCAATAATGGTTTTTATGTTATGCTCTTTTATGACATTAATTAAAATATGGATGCATTGTCTTTACAGAGTTATTTGCGTAATTTTGAACCCCATTCCCATGATGAGGCCGGTATTGCAAGTGGTTCAGGTAGATCACATGTTCCATTCCCCACTTGTGGTTTCCACTGAATATATATAGGAATGATCATAATCATTGACAATACATGCTCGAACAATCTTTTTTTTTAATGCTCTAACAATCTTGTCCATGCTAGTCCACGCGTTCTATATTTATGCATGCTCTAACAATTTTATTCTTCAGCTCCTTTCCATGATGATATGACAACGCCGCCTCCATCCAGGACAGCCACAAATGTCTTGCCGACTGCCATGTCAACAACACACAGCCTAAATGCACCAACTGTTGCACCATCTACTGGTACACAAATCCCTCTTTTTCTCTCTTTTGTTATGTGTTTAAGTGTTATGTGTTTACGATGTAGATCCCTTGATTGTGTTTGTGCCATGGGTGCTCTGCACCAATTTATTTCCCTTGAAGTATTATTTCTTGGAGGCATTTGATAATGGTTTTCATTTTTTGCAATAGGAGATGCAACAAGTCCCGATGCAACATCATTTCCTGGATGTTCCCGTGTTCCTAGTACGGGAACGGTGAAGGATTGCGTATTGATCATCAGCGACGATGAAGGCGTTCCCTTCAAAGTATCCAAACTTCCAGGTACTTTAAAGTTATTATTATTCTATAGTGATATAATAGTAATTTAGTTTTTGATCACTCTTCATCGACTAATGATCCCATGATTATTTTGTAGGGAATGATATTTTTTGGCGAAAACTTGGTGACGAGTGTTTGCGAATATTCGGGCCCACCATACGTACATGGTGGAACATCATATCCTAACTAAAACCCCAAACCACTATTTTGATTTCATATCATTGCTAGAATAGTTTTCCTTTTCATCAATTTCTTGAACTATATTAAAGGTAGCTTCTCTTCATTTATGAGTCTAACATGTTTTTTTTTACTTAAAAGGTGGAATAACCAAGATAAAAAGTTGAAGGATGATCTTGTACATAGTATGACCCAGCTTTTTGGACCTCGTGCATTCGAGAGAAACAAGCTCCTTGAAAGAGCTGGTTTATGTTTGAAGTATATTAGGGACCAGTACAGGAAATATTTAGAGGTTAACCCAAGGCACGAGCGTCCGCCCTGTGTTCTTGAGGCTGAGTGGCAGGGTTTGATTTTGGATGGAAAGTATAAAGCCGACATGAAAAAAGGAATTACGCCAGTAGAGAGTAGAGCAAGGTATGTGATACTTTTGAGAATGTAATTATGTACTAATTAACCTCTAAATTTTTCCTATACTGGTCTCTAACATATTTCAAACTTTTCATAGATTGCCTGACACATCAAAGGCAACAAAGGCAAGATTAGAAAAGCACGGGACACACAAGCTCGGCTCTGGTGGTTTTTCCAAACTTCAAGCACGAGTTGTAAGTATTAGTAAATGAAAACTTGTATCAATTTTTTTATATATTGCAAGGAAATTTTTTTTGATCAAACAATGCAAGTAAAATTCACCATACCAAGAAAAAATGTAGGGGTCAGAGTTCAATAGATGCCTCATAGAAGAGGACAAGAGAATTGGCTTCCAACAAGGCTATAGAGCCGTGGCTGAACGGCTACGAGCTGAAATCAGTGTGCAAGGTTCAAATAATGATGCATCTGAGCCACAGGTAAATAAGCTAAATGAAATTTATTTCAAATTGAATACTTTACCAATTAGACTATTTGATGTTAAGTTCTAATATAAAGTGAGTATATCTGTTTTAAGAAAGCAATGATAAAAATGTGTAGGATATTGGAATGCAGCCTGACAATCCTTCTACACAATCTATGCATAATGAAGGTTCGCATGATGTGCATCCTAGTGGTGGAGGTATACATTTGCTATTAAAATTTTTATATGTAATTACAATTGGTGTTTGGATTAATGTAACATTTTGTATAGAAAATGTAGAGGATCGAGGGGTCGGTGCTCATGAGCATGTTGAGGTTGAGTCTAGACAAAATGATGTGGCCAGATCAGGTAATTAAAGAGCGCCACAGTTATGTTCTTTAAAATAATTAAATACTTGTAACAATTATAATTAAATATTTTAAATTTAACTCTTTTATTTGTTATTGTAGAGGACCCCCCTTTGCAGCAGCATAGGAATTTGAGATCATCAAGAACAAAGAACAAAACAACTGATGAGGGGGGTATTGATGATAACACTGATGCTCCTCTTAGAGCTTACATAGAAAAAAAAATTAGAAAGAGAAAAAAGAAATGATTGTCATCTAAATACCTTAATTGATAATGACTGAATTTTATGTCTCAATGAATTTAATTATGTGCTAATGAATGTTCATGAATTATGTGTTTATTTTCATATTGATGAATGTTGTGTGTTAACGAATCTAATGTGTTAATGAATGTTATCATGTGATATTGATTGAATGTTACATTTTATTAATAATTGAAAGAATGAATGAATGTTAGATGTTAACGGGGAATATAGAGTGATGTTAGGGGGAGGGGGGTGGGGCCAAATGAGCTTCCACCTTCACGTGGTTGGCCCTGTTTAGTAGAGAATATTAAACTATATTCTCGAAACAAAGTGAAGCTCAATAAGATACTAAATGAGTCAAAATGGTTATCAAGGTCCTCTATCCATAAGATACTTGTAGTCAAAATGGTTATTAATAAGATACTTGTAGTCAAAATGGTTATCTAGGTCCTCTATCCATTCCATAAGTTCTTCACCATTCAAACTTCCTCCATAACAAGGAATGTGCTCTAGGTTAGTCATGAAGCCTAGCATGGACTCTCTGTCAGATAGAGCCACTATTTTAGAGCCTTTTTTGTGCATTTCCTTCAAGCACTGTACAGTGTACGGATGTGAAAGGGAGGGCAGACCAGTGTGGAAGTTAGAGTATTTATATCTTATGCTTTGAGAGTTTATTTGGTAGATTCAAGACACCTTATATCAAAGTTATTCCTTTTTCTTATCTGTTGTTCTGTCAAACCCTCATTTTTTGGGTTATTGCATTCAAATGGCCTTAACTTGCAAATAAACCATAGGATATCCTCTGTTCTTTGTAAAATGCAAGTTAAGGGGGTTTATTTTCATATTTTAAAAGCTTTGGAACATGATACTAAGCCAGAGAATTTCAAGAGCAAGCCCTAGGTCAAGAATCTCAATGTTCTTGACTAGGAGTTGATGGATTATGCAAGATCAGAGGGTAGCGGCAAGTAAAGGACCTCAAACCTTGTTGAATCTAGATCTTTAGAGCATGGTGGACATCTTCAAACTCTGATCTTGGTTTCATGCACCCATTTTCAATGCCTTGTTTTGGAACCCACACCCAAAGGCATGCATTAGGTCTGCGGACTCAATAAGGACATTGATATGCTGGAGTGGAGTCAAGGTCTAGGAGTTGGAGGATTGTTAGAAAATCAAAAAGGGTACTCAAAAAACATATAAGTTCATAAGGTCCTTTGTCAAATTGAAGAGTTATTGCTGCAGAACAGGTTTTGGAGACCTACTAGAGTCACTAGGTCTATTTGGACCCGTTTGGACCACGACACATAGTAGCATCTATAGAGAAGAAGTTTGGTATGCAATGGTCTTGAAACCTCCTGAGAAATTCTTGGTATGCATTTGTGTGGTGCAAAAGCTTCGTTGAAAGAGAAAAAGAAGAAAAGAATAGAAATGATTTTTTTTCTTTTTATGTCATATACTGTAACCAGCTACTTATAACTTGCAAAAATTATTATAACCATTTGAAATTGAAACTTAGTTTAATGTGAAACTGAGAACTGCTTTATTAGAGCTTTCTGTGATTTAGATTCAGACATCAAGAACATTGTTTGCCTAATATTGTGATTAATGTTTATTTATTAATATCTCATACTGACAAACAATTGATAATTATAGGGAAAACGTCATTGGGGGTCTTTGAGGATCCACCAGATGCCAAGGAGAAAATGTATTCAAATGCTAAAGATGGTGTAACAGTCCTTACAGCTGTTGAACCTTGCTGTGTAGATCATCTCCGATTCTCCAAGTTCAACAGTACTGTGGTATTCCTTTGGATACTTCTAATGGTAAATTTCAGACATCAAGTTCTTTTCGTATGAAACTACTACATTTGTAATCTGTAGTTTTAAACTTTTATTTTATAAATGTTCATCAGCTTTAGTTCGTATGCTGCCATTTCAAGTATGATTAATGAAGTTACCTTTATCACAGGATGAAAGTGAGCAGTCAGCATACTGGTACGGAGCTGGCAGCATTGATACGGTGACTAGGGCATCGTTTAATGGTGGTATTGTGTTTTCCCGTATTTAGGGCATCGGCCTTTTGAAGCATTGCCTTCATCTTTCTTAAGTCTGAGTTTTAAGTTTGTTTATCTCTCTCGGCGCTGTTGAAAATACAAATGACAACGTTCTTGTTTGTTTTGCCCTTATATCCCGATGTGATTTCGCGGAGGGTTACGGCGCTGTTGAAAACACAAATGAAAACACAAATCCCTTGTGTAATTGCCACTTGAAGGAGGACAGTCACTGTAAAGACAACATGATAATGTACACTTACAGCCCGTGTACATTATCATTGTGTCTTTAGAGTGACTATCCTCATTTGTTGAAGAAGAAAAGCATTAATGTGGCTGAATAGCAATACATTCAAGTGGCAATCACACAAGGGACAGTCACTGTGAGATGTCCTCATTTGTGACTATCCTTACAGTGAGTGTACATTATCATGTTGTCTTTAGAGTGACTGTCCTCATTTGTTGAAGAAGAAAAGCATTAATGTGGTTCAATAGCAATACATTCAAGTGGCAATTACACAAGGGACAATCGATCACTGTGAGATGTCCTCATGTGTGACTATCCTTGTCACAAATGACTATCCTTGTAAAGACAACATGATAATGTACACATACAATGAGTGTACATTATCATGTTGTCTTTACAGTGGCTGCCGTCATGTTGTATATTCTTCTCTGTAGATGCTACTATGTGCTAGGGAACTTCTTAGAACTGTTGGTATATTCTTACAACTTGTTACACCTGGGATATTCTTCTCTGTAGATGCTATTGTGTGCCATGGTCCAAACAGGCCCATAAATGTGGTTGAATAGCAATACATTCAAGTGGCAATTACACAAGGGATAGTCACTGTGAGATGTCCTCATGTGTGACTGTCCTTGTCACAAATGAGGACATCTCACAGTGACTGTCCCTTGTGTAATTGCCACTTGAAGGAAAAAAGCATTAATGTGGTTCAATAGCAATGTATTCAAGCGGCAATTATACAAGGGATAATCACTCTGAGATTTCCTCATTTGTGACTATCCTTACAGTGAGTGTACATTATCATGTTGTCTTTACAGTGACTGTCCTCATTTGTTGAAGGAAAAAAGCATTAATGTGGTTCAATAGTGATGCAGAGTAGTCAGGGCTTTTAGAATATACAAATATACATCCTTAACTCTCATTCCACCAAGGAAGAAGGAATTCCAATGGTTGAAACGTGAGTTAAGGTCTTTACATCAGTCAAACCCTGAAAATGAGGGTTTGTAAACAATGCACAGAAAATTTGAAATAACTTAGATATAAAACAAAGAGAATCAATCAAACCAACTTCCAAAGCATCAGATGTCACTATTACAACTTCCAGGCAAATTTTATCATCCAACCACCATCCGTACAGCCGTACAGAGTTCGTTTTTCACCAGAAATGCACTAAAACAGGGTTATTTTTATTTTTTATGAAAGCAAAATGATTACAATACTGGTTCTCTGTCTGTCTTCGACCATTTGAAGCCTAAAATAGGCTCTCCAAATGTTGGTTCAACCATCTAGGTGGTTAGAACAGTTTATCCAACAAATGTCAACTTTGCTAAGCAACTTTTAAAGTTGCATTACAACTTTGCAAACAACTTTGCCGAGAAGGTTAAAAATGTGTTGTGAAACTTTAGGAACCTTATTAAAGTTATTTTGGACCTTCAAACTTCTTAACAACATCTAAAAGACACCTAATAAACACTTACTATGCTCATTTCATCCAAGGACTCAAAAGATGCCCAAGGTTTATAAGTCACCAAGGGGTCTTGTGTCCAACAAGTGGATGTTTATAAGGAGATAAAATCAATCCTTAATATTTATTACAAACCAAGAAAACATCTAAAACTCCTATTCTAATTTATTGTCATTCAAAAAGACTCTGATTTGTCATTCAAAAAGACTCTGATTTGTCAATCAAAAGGACCTTTCACCAGTCAATCCTTCAAAGCTCCAAGGTGAAAATCTTATGTTCCAATTGATAGGATTTGACTCCTTGGCTTCATGGCAACTTCCTTCAATCATGGTGTCTTTGGCTTGCATTAGGGATGCCCCTGCATCAAATAGCAATGCATTCAAGTGGAAATTACACAAGGGACAGTACATGCCCATTAAAGTTGGTGTTTTGTTATCCAGCATGACAATGGAGACAACATACTCTGTGTCAATTTTACTGATCAAATTTCCCTCCGCCAGGCAAAGCAACAATCTGGGTATGATAAGGTGAAATTTTGTAGTCCTTTTGGGTATGATAACAGTTCCAGTTTCCAATAAGATGGTTCATTTTTATAATCTAGCTTCAATTCCTCTTGTGAAAATCTTTTTTTCATTTTATGGGTGGTAAAATATAATTATTATGCTAGAGGTGTGTACTTATGGATGATAATGAAACAAAATGATAAGATTTAAGACTCTTGTTTTTTTTTTAAATAGCAATTTAAGTTTCCTTCTATTATAAATTACTGTTTTTCTATTTTTTAATGTATCTTTCCAAATCTTTTATATCAATTTTATTTATGAAATATAAATATATTAATAATGTTTTAGTGTTTTTAGGATTAGTTTATATCAATTCTATGTATCATCATTCGTCATTCAATTATCAGTATTATTAATTTAGACTGTGCAATTGTAGAACTACTCGAATATGGGTTGGATGGATACTCAAGCAGGGGAACCCTCCTCAAATATCTCAAGCAGTGAACTTGGAAAAATGTGTCCTGAAGGAACCCTTTCCATCAGAGAGATAAAAGTACAAACAAGTAAAAGAAGCAGGCTCTGCAAATATGTTTTTGAGAAGAAAAATGATAGATTATTCGAGTATGGTTCATGAGGTATATCTAAAAAGACATTTTTTTTCTTATTATAATAAAAGAGGAAGTTATGAATGTCAAAGTTGAGTGAAACAAAAATTATTTTCATCAAATTTTATTAGGCTTGCTTTTGGGAATAGTTTCTTACAATATTGCTATTAAGATTTTTATTGTGTAGTTTTTAGATTAGGTTTATAAAATTATATTTCATGAGTAGTGATTCATATTAATCAATTAACGATACTTTTGGAAGGTATTTTCAATGTGTCAAATTTTGATATTTTTACAAGAATTAGATTGTGTAATTTTTTTAATTAAAGTCATTGACTCATATTTCATAAATAATAGTTCTCATGAATCCATCTCTTATAAGATTGAATAGTCTATTTAGGAAGTATTTCTGATAGTATGTCAAATTATCATATTACTATTACCATTAGATTGCATGGCTTTGAAGTCAACCTCGTTGACCCATATTCTTCTCTGTAGATGCTACTATGTGCTAGGGAACTTCTTAGAACTGTTGGTATATTCTTACAACTTGTTACACCTGGGATATTCTTCTCTGTAGATGCTACTATGTGCCGCGGTCCAAACGGGCCCATAAATGTGGTTGAATAGCAATACATTCAAGTGGAAATTACACAAGGGACAGTCATTGTGAGATGTCCTCATGTGTGACTGTCCTTGTCACAAATGAGGACATCTCACAGTGACTGTCCCTTGTGTAATTTCCACTTGAATGAGGACAGTCACTGTAAAGACAACATGATAATGTACACTTACAGCCCATGTACATTATCATGTTGTCTTTAGAGTGACTATCCTCATTTGTTGAAGAAGAAAAGCATTAATGTGGCTAAATAGCAATACATTCAAGTGGCAATCACACAAGGGACAGTCACTGTGAGATGTCCTCATTTGTGACTGTCCTTACAGTGAGTGTACATTATCATGTTGTCTTTAGAGTGACTGTCCTCATTTGTTGAAGAAGAAAAGCATTAATGTGGTTCAATAGCAATACATTCAAGTGGCAATTACACAAGGGACAATCGATCACTGTGAGATGTCCTCATGTGTGACTATCCTTGTCACAAATGAGGACATCTCACAATGACTGTCCCTTGTGTAATTCAAGTGGCAATTACACAAGGGACAGTCACTGTGAGATGTCCTCATTTGTGACTGTCCTTACAATGAGTGTACATTATCATGTTGTCTTTAGAGTGACTGTCCTCATTTGTTGAAGAAGAAAAGCATTAATGTGGTTCAATAGCAATACATTCAAGTGGCAATTACACAAGGGACAATCGATCACTGTGAGATGTCCTCATGTGTGACTATCCTTGTCACAAATGAGGACATCTCACAATGACTGTCCCTTCTATAATTGCCACTTGAATGAGGACAGTCACTGTAAAGACAACATGATAATGTACACATACAATGAGTGTACATTATCATGTTGTCTTTACAGTGGCTGCCCTCATGTTGTATATTCTTCTCTGTAGATGCTACTATGTGCTAGGGAACTTCTTAGAACTGTTGGTATATTCTTACAACTTGTTACACCTGGGATATTCTTCTCTGTAGATGCTACTGTGTGCTGGGGTCCAAACGGGCCCATAAATGTGGTTGAATAGCAATACATTCAAGTGGCAATTACACAAGAGACAGTCACTGTGAGATGTCCTCATGTGTGACTGTCCTTGTCACAAATGAGGACATCTCACAGTGACTGTCCCTTGTGTAATTTCCACTTGAATGAGGACAGTCACTGTAAAGACAACATGATAATGTACACAAGTACCGTGAAGGTAGTTGCAAGTTACGGCTGTTTCATTGCATACCCGAAACAATGAAGATGTTACGGTCCACAAAACGTTTGTGCTTGAAAGATGAACAAATAAAATTAAACTTCTAAATAACCAGAGCCGCTAACAATAAATTCAACACAGATATGTCCTCATTTCTGGGTATTTTAGCTCTGTAACAGCTGAATACCAGATTACATAATAATGACAAAAGAAAAATAAACCCAACGTACTCAGAAATTGTAGCTGTGATTTCACGGAGGGAATCTCTCTCGGCACTGTTGAAAATACAAATGACAACGTTTCTCTACATTATCATGTTGCCTTTACAGTGACTGTCCCTTGTGTAATTGCCACTTGAAGGAGGACAATCACTGTAAAGACAACATGATAATGTACACTTACAGCCCGTGTACATTATCATGTTGTCTTTAGAGTGACTATCCTCATTTGTTGAAGAAGAAAAGCATTAATGTGGCTGAATAGCAATACATTCAAGTGGCAATCACACAAGGGACAGTCACTGTGAGATGTCCTCATTTGTGACTGTCCTTACAGTTAGTGTACATTATCATGTTGTCTTTAGAGTGACTGTCCTCATTTGTTGAAGAAGAAAAGCATTAATGTGGTTCAATAGCAATAAATTCAAGTGGCAATTACACAAGGGACAATCAATCACTGTGAGATGTCCTCATGTGTGACTATCCTTGTCACAAATGAGGACATCTCACAATGACTGTCCCTTGTGTAATTCAAGTGGCAATTACACAAGGGACAGTCACTGTGAGATGTCCTCATTTGTGACTGTCCTTACACTGAGTGTACATTATCATGTTGTCTTTAGAGTGACTGTCCTCATTTGTTGAAGAAGAAAAGCATTAATGTGGTTCAATAGCAATACATTCAAGTGGCAATTACACAAGGGACAATCGATCACTGTGAGATGTCCTCATGTGTGACTATCCTTGTCACAAATGAGGACATCTCACAATGACTGTCCCTTCTGTAATTGCCACTTGAATGAGGATAGTCACTGTAAAGACAACATGATAATGTACACATACAATGAGTGTACATTATCATGTTGTCTTTACAGTGGCTGCCCTCATGTTGTATATTCTTCTCTGTAGATGCTACTATGTGCTAGGGAACTTCTTAGAACTGTTGGTATATTCTTACAACTTGTTACACCTGGGATATTCTTCTCTGTAGATGCTACTGTGTGCTGGGGTCCAAACGGGCCCATAAATGTGGTTGAATAGCAATACATTCAAGTGGCAATTACACAAGGGACAGTCACTGTGAGATGTCCTCATGTGTGACTGTCCTTGTCACAAATGAGGACATCTCACAGTGACTGTCCCTTGTGTAATTGCCACTTGAATGAGGATAGTCACTGTAAAGACAACATGATAATGTACACAAGTACCGTGAAGGTAGTTGCAAGTTACGGCTGTTTCATTGCATACCCGAAACAATGAAGATGTTACGGTCCATAAAACATTTGTGCTTGAAAGATGAACAAATAAAATTAAACTTCTAAATAACCAGAGCCGCTAACAATAAATTCAACACAGATATGTCCTCATTTCTGGGTATTTTAGCTCTGTAACAGCTGAATACCAGATTACATAATAATGGCAAAAGAAAAATAAACCCAACGTACTCAGAAATTGTAGCTGTGATTTCGCGGAGGGAATCTCTCTCGGCACTGTTGAAAATACAAATGACAACGTTTCTCTACATTATCATGTTGCCTTTACAGTGACTGTCCCTTGTGTAATTGCCACTTGAAGGAGGACAGTCACTGTAAAGACAACATGATAATGTACACTTACAGCCCGTGTACATTATCATGTTGTCTTTAGAGTGACTATCCTCATTTGTTGAAGAAGAAAAGCATTAATGTGGCTGAATAGCAATACATTCAAGTGGCAATTACACAAGGGACAGTCACTGTGAGATGTCGTCATTTGTGACTATCCTTACAGTGAGTGTACATTATCATGTTGTCTTTAAAGTGACTGTCCTCATTTTTTGAAGGAAAAAAGCATTAATGTGGTTCATTAGCAATGTATTCCCAGCATCTGTACCTGCATCTCTCTTATATACTACAAGTTACTTGCCATCAGAAATTGCAGTTCCCTCACGTGACATTGATGGTGAAGTGTTCTTTTCAAAACCATCATCTGTGGTTACCAATGCTCCTGTTTTAGGCAATAAGTTTGTTGCATTCCATGAGCCATTGGTCAAGTTTCTTCTACGAGCTTCTGATGCCTCAAAATCTAAGCAGCGCCTACGCATGCCTCGTTGTGGTTGATTATCATTCTGTACATGAATTATAATGAGTAATCAGTTTTGGGCCTTGGAATCTTGTATGTAACATGCACAGGCATTTCATGGCTAAATGAATCTATTTAAAAGCATCAACTTTTCTTACATGATGCTGGATACATAAGTAGAACAAGCGTATATCAAATTGGAAGCAATCAGAACTCCACAATGACATATTATTTAGAGTACTCTTCAGTTTAAGTAATAATGCATATATTGACACTGTAAAGACAACATGATAATGTACACTCACTGTAAAGACAACATGATAATGTACACTCACTGTAAGGACAGTCACAAATGAGGACATCTCACAGTGACTATCCCTAGTGTAATTGCCACTTGAATGTATTGCTATTCCACTCATATCTTTTCCCTTTCCTCTGAAGAGATGTAATAGGTGCTGCAATCTTGGAGAATCCCTCCACAAATTTCCTATAATACCCTACAGGTCCCATAAATCTTCTAACTTCACTCACATTCTAAGGTATTGGCCACTCAAGAATGGCTTTAATCTACGTATGGTCTACTGCAATTCCATCTGCATATATGATATGAGTTAAATTGTGAATCTCTTTCTTATAGAGAGAACACTTTGATAGCTTCCCATACAACTTCTTGTCCCTCAGACACTGTAAAACTATCCACAAATGTTCCTCATGTTCCTCCATGTTATTGGAATAAATCAAAATATCGTCAATGAATATCTCTACAAACTTATCCATACAATCCCTGAAGACACTATTCATCAAGTTCATAAAAGTTGTTGGCATATTTGTCAATCCAAAAGGTAAGACAACAAAATCATAATGCATATACCTTGTCTTGAAAGCTATTTTGGATATGTCCTCCTCTTTGATCTAGAGTTGATGATATCCAGATCTCAGATCAATTTTGTAGAACACAATTTCTCCCTTCATTTGATAAAAAATTTCTTCTATCCATGGAAGATGATATCTGTTCTTAATGGTGACCTTATTGAGCATTTTGTAATCTATGCATAATCATAAGGTATCATCCTTCTTCTTCATGAAGATCACTGGAGCTCCCCATAGTGAAACACTAGGGTGAATGAACCCTTTATCCAAGATTTCTTGCAGCTTCATCTTTAACTCATAAATTTTAGTGGTGGTCAAGAAATATGGAGCCTTAGATTGAGGCTCAGTTCTAGGCATCACATCAATCAAGAAATAAAATTCTCTCTTCGGAGGTAACTTAGGTAATTCTCGACAACAGTTTGGATCATCTGAATCTTCGTCGAAGTAATTGCTTCAAGCTAGAAGAATTGCAGATCAACCCTTTTATCTAAGCGACCAAAGTTTGTCGCAATTGAGACCAACATTGGTTAGAATTGACGTCGATCACATAGCAGTCTCATTGAAACAACAAACATAGTGTGTTGCTATTTCGACCAAATTTTGTCAAAATTGACGTCAAACACATAGCATTCTCATCGACACAACTAATATTAAAATGTCAAAAAATTGACCAATACTAAATTTTTGTTAATATATATATATATATATATATATATATATATATATATATATATATATATATATATATATATATATATATATATATATATATATATATATATATATATATATATATATATATATATATTATTGATGGGTTTGTAACCGATTTCTCTATATTATAGAGATTTTTTAGTGGGCTTGCAAGTATGCTATCCACATCCACATCTGATATAAAATTTATTATTATAAAGTCTTGTTATGGAAATCTATTTTATATTAGTTTATATTATTCTGAAGCCTTGTTATATAAATTTGTTTTATATTAATCCTCAGAATTAGTTAGCGAATCTTCTTCTTTCTTTCTAAACTCATGGATGATTCTATTTTTCTGCAGTAGGGTAAGTGCACAAAGATGGGGGACCAAAAAGTTGCCACTTTTCTTTTTGGCCCCCCATCGTGAATAGTGCACACGCACTAAAGGGCGTGCGCCCTATAGGGTGCATGCCCTATGGCTTGGGTTGCCCAAGCCTTAGGCTTGGGCAATCCAAGACAAAGGGCGTACGCCCTTTGGAATGCTTAATGTTTTCCAAAGGGCGTATGCCCTTTGTAAAAAGTCACATATATTTGCTGCACGCGGGTTTGAGCTCATTTTTTTTCTCAAACCTGCGTTTTCAACTTAGAGAGGATTTGGAAGTGCGCACGCCCTATCATAGTTTCTTGTGAGTTGATTGTTTTTCTTCATCCATCGATCAAATGGCTCCACGGCATCGTCGAGTTTGATTCGGGAGAAGAGGTAAGTGTTTTTACAACTTCTCATGCCTCTTATTTGTTTTAAAATTTTAGTTTTGTTGCAATTTATTTTTGTTTAAATTTGTTTTGTTCAAATTTGTTTTTGTTTAAATTTATTGTGTAATCAATATTTTAAAATGTAGTTTTTTTAATTGTCAGGAAGAAATAATCTCCCTCCACCAAACCCTCCGTCTCCTCATGATGAGCCAGATGAAGAACTGAATGAAGAAAGAAATGAAGAAAATGAACCTCAATTGCCTCCACCAATCGAGAAACCTCCTCTTGGAACACAACAAAATTTGTTGAACCAAATTGAAAGAGGGCAAAAAGAATTAGAATCTTTAATTAATAGGTTAAAAGATTCTAGTGGTACAAATTCCGAAAGGGAAATACTTGCAAAATCATTGGAAGCAATCTCGACCCACATAAGCGCAGTTAGTGGGCAAATTAATATATGGTGGGATAAAAAAGAAGAACAAAAACAATATTATGAAAATAAATTATCTTATGCGGACATAAAAAAGAAAAAAATCACAAAAGATGACATTTGCTAGCTATTTAAAAAACCAGGGGACGCAGATACTCTTAGAACTACAACAAGGAGGTTCCCAATTCATTGGTGCATAAATGAAAACATTAAAAATAATTTTTGGGAGAGATGGTGGATGGTCTTTGATTCGCCTCCTTGCAACAATCATGAGGTTCCTATATATTTCTTGAGGAAACTCTATTGCGAGTTTGTACTCAAGGAGGTACCAAATTATTTTGACATGCTGGATTCTCAGGGTAGAGGAGGGGGTTCATCATTTGATCGAGAAGGGGCACATTGTGACCCTAATGCACCTAGGGTTGATAGTGGCAAGCCACCATTGGATCATGTTAGTATTCCTTCTATTTTGAAGGAACATGTAGAGGCAGACACACTAGGCACGATTAGTGCTCTTACACAGACTCTCATTCAGTGTGCCACTCCTTTAGTTGAGGCTGACTATGGTCAATCCTTGAGGGGGCATATTTGTCAGTCATGTGGATGCTTGTGCACATTTGGTACTGGCGAGAGAGAGCAAGAGGATTTTGGATTGATGACTGATAACTTTCTAAATACGACATTTGGCATTGACACACAGGTAAATATTTCCAAGTTCATTAAATTACTTTGATCATATTTCATTTATAAAAGAATAACTATTTAATTTAGTATCTATTGTTTATGATGAAAATTCAGGGCAAGAGTGTCAGTGGTGGCAGTGGCAGTGGAAGTGGCGATGATCCTAATGTCCCCTTTTACACATCATCGTCAATTGCAGAAGTATGTATCAAATAAAAAATTTAATTAACATGTTTGATTACTATGTAATTATATAAATAATTATATCCTAACTTATTGTGCATGTGCATTAGATGTGCATTGGTAAACCATCGACATTCACAACAGACAGGGAAGGGCGTCGTGCAACTTTCCTTGAGGTATCTTTATTTGCATATTAATTGGATTTACTTGATCATATTTAATTAATGAATGAATGACTAAATTACTAGACAAATTATGATCAAAATCCAGAGGCACGATGATTACACTCTTTCACTTGGGTTTGTGAGGTCGCCATTGAGTCCATAGGTATACATGTAATAATGCATTATAATTAACATGTCAGTAGTACGTTCTTATATGAATGGTTATCTTATAATTTTCCATGTACATGTGCACTAGTTGAATGTCAAAGCTTCGAATTCAACACCGCACACCGGAGGATGCGGTGGAACCTTCACGGAGGTATCATTTACTCATTAGTAGGGTTGTAAAAAATATATGTAATCTTGATAACTGCATAATTTACTTTTTTTGTTTCATTTTCAGCTTTTGACATCAGAGACTCCTCCTTTTGTCTGTGATACTTTGGATCATGGAGTAGTTGCAGCAGTAGCTAATTCTAAAGCACTGAATGAGGTATGAAAGAGATCACTTAACTTTAATTGTTATTTTAATAGTTTGTATTGAATTTTATAATGATATCCATGTATGTATTTTAATTATTATTTTGATCATTGTTGTAGGGACTTATGACTCCAAATCGCCAGCATGCGCCTTCGGTGGATAAACATAGTGACTATTTGCTAGCGGCAAGCCAATATTCAATTTTATGTCATTGTATAATTCAATTTTGATGTATATTAGTTATCTCTATCTAATTTTTTTTTTATCAGGTCGAGCTACAAAAGAGTCTAGATAGGAGGATGAGTGAGCGCACTCGGAAGACTACGACATCCACTGCATCTCCATCGACACGATGATCGAAGACAGCTCGGGATTTGTTTTCTTCCCCTAGCGGGAAAGGACTAGATTAGGGATATGGATTGTATGCCTATATGGCATTAGTGGACATATTTTTTGTATATTGTATCAGTGAAACATTGTACATCCATTGGACTTTGAGGAAGTCAGTTTTATTGTATTGAATATATTCAATGTATGACATTATTGGACATATATATTTGACTTCATGCCCTACGAATATTTTTTTTTTATGTTTTAGGTATGCAATTCATGTGTTTGGTGTATTGATGTATACTAAATTATGTTTATGTTCATGTCTTTGCTTTGTAAATTTCCCATGCCTTATAGTTATGCTTGTATGTTTAACTTGCTGACTGTGCTACAAATGCCAGTCACCGTCCTTAATAACAGTCAATTCCTTAACTGTAATAATAACAAAAGTAATGAAATGAATGCATAAATGTATAAATATAATATGTAAGAAGCCTAAGTGGCTCTTGTTCTTGCAATGATAATTTTTTAAAGAAATTCTGACAAATCTGGATACTAATGCTTCAACAATTTATTTATAGCTTGGTTGAAAATTTGATGCAAATAGGTAGGTTAGATTGGGGTTATTTTATAAATAAAGTGTTCTTGGTTTCCTCAAAAGTGTTCCTTACCCAAGTGGCCCCAAGTGCCAATATGCCACTAACCTATCAATCTAACTTCTCCCAACTCCCTTACTATTATATGGATTCAATATGGCTTAAAATATGACTCCAAAAATGTTCAAGTGGTTCTTGAAGTCCTACTCCAAGATCTTACCCTCAATCCACACTCTAGGCTCTCTATCCTTGTAGCCTTAACCAGCAAGTTTTTCCCAAATAACTCTTAGTTTTCCCAAAACACTTCCAAAATAAATTACATATTAAGATACCTTTTATGGTTTTACAAAATATATCTTAGAATTAGGTAGGGTTAATTTGGAACACAACCCCCAAAAACTACTGCTCCACTTTCCTTTCTAGACCTAATAGGTCACTTTTACAAAGGAACCCTATTACAGACTTAACACCCAACCTTGCCACTTTTCACAGAGTGTTAATATGGTCCCAATTAGAGAAATTTGAAGTCAATTGGATCCTATAGGCTTTCTATACCCAAAAGCTCCAAATTGCTCCCTCTAGGCCTTCAAAACTAGGGCCTTCTTAAAAACAACTCAAAACTCATTTTCAGAACTCCTCCTTGTGGATTCACCTTTCATTTGACATATACTTCTGCTATTTCAAATAAAATTATACCCTTGTTAAGGCGGATCCTTTGCTGCTACACTTGTGGCATCATTTTTGTGCCCTTTTTCCACTCTTCCTCATGGTGTACACCCACTAAAACAACTTCTCCTGCATTCAAATGGTTAGTAACATCATACATATGTTACATAGGGTCCATTCAATGAGAAACAACAATTAAATTTATTGAATGGCCCATTATATCATCAAAAAGACCAAAATGGAGTTATTTCAATGCACCAATATGACCACCTACAACAACTTTCCAAATCTGAAGCAAAATAGATTATATAATCATTCAATACAGATGAAAAATGATGTTATGATGTTATTATATCACCCACAATTCTATTCCAAACCCAAAACAATCAACCAAACATAAAAAAAAAAAGATTTTGCAAGGAAAAACTAAGTCCTTTGCCAGGACTTCTAGGACTTATAATATTTAAATTAAATTGTTTATTAGATATTTCCATTATTGGCCTTAATATATCCCAATTCACTTTTAGGAATTCTTTAGATCCACTACCTCCATTTGGTTCCAAGGTGGACTTAGGTGTTTGGAGAGGTGCTCTTGCACCAAAATTTTTCATTTAAATTTCAAGACATTCGATAAATTCTTTGCCTGCTAAAAAACCAATTTGGGAAATTAATGGGTCTATTTGTGGACCTTGAAGGAGTTGGTCACCTAAACGAGAACTAATGCAGAGGTTACAACAAGAAAGTGGAGTTCCCTTCTTTTAGCTCCCACAACTCACCAACCAACTACAAAGGCTTAAAGGTGTTCCCAAGCTCTTACGATGGTGTAACACAACCAATAAAATAGATTTCTATCCCAAAAAACTCCCTTTGCAAGTTTATACACTCAATCAAACTTCAATGCCCTTTTGGCTTTAGGGACACTAGGCCTAAACCTAGCCTTTAGTTAGAACTCTTCACCAGTGGACTTCCTGACCACTCCCAAGCATGTAGATGGTCCTCATATGACCTAAGGACTCTGAAACAACTCTTGGTTTGATCCCTTTACAACCATACCATAGCAAACTAGACCTGCAAGCCAATTTCCTTGTAGCCTTCTCAACCTCAATTTTCCACTCCAACTTCTTCACAACTTGGTATCTTGACACAATCAAGATATTTTTAGACACCCATTTGGAGTTATTTAAGATCCCAAAGCCTTGTTTTTCAACTCCACTCTAGCACCACCTAACACTCACCTTGGACACAGACCTAATTTAATGCAGAGGTGACAGCCGGAAAGTAGTGGGCCCTTCACTTGACTCCCATAATTCACCAATCACCTGTAATGACTTAAGGGTATTCACAATCTCTTAGGATGGTGTAACACAATCAATTAAGTGAGTTTCTATCCCAATAAACTCCCTTTGCAAAGTTAGACACTTAATCAAAGTTCAATGTCTTTTTGGCTTTAGGGAAACTAGGCCTAAAAGTGACTTATTGCTAAAACTCTTCACCAGTGGACTTCCTGACCACTCCCAAGCATGTAAATGGTCCTCATTTGACCTAAGGCCTCTGAAATAACAACTGGTTCATTCCCATCAAGACCGTACCATAGTGAACTAGACCTGCACCCACTTTTCCTTGTAGCCTTCCTAATAGAGGTTTTCTACTCTAACTTTTGAACCACTAAGTATCTTGATAAAATCAGGGCATTTTTAGACACGGTCTTGTAGCACCTGACAAATCAATTCTACGTCGCACGAACTCCGAGATATGACCCTGCAAAGATCGCCGATCTCATGCTTAAGGGACCTTGAGGGACACTTCAGCATGGAGTCGTCAGCGGGGTTCGAACGACTGTGTGTGCTGAACGAGGTTGCCACTAGCGTTTAATTGGCCATTCAGAGTTGTTGGAACTAACGATTCGATGCTATGACTGACGGTTCGAAAGATACGCAACATTGACCGTTTCAGTTGAGGAACACTTTGAGTTCTGACACCGACCGAGAATGTGTTGCCGAATTTAAAATAAATTGAATCTCTAAAAAATGAGAGAGAGTTTTGTAGGCCCCGACAACATAGTCTTGTAGCACCTAACGAATTGATTCTACGTTGCATGAGCTTTGAGATATGACCCCACAAAGATCGCTGATTTCATGCTTAAGGGACCTTGAGGGACACTTCAGCATGGAGTTGTCAGCGGGGTTCGAATGACTGTGCGTGGTGAACAAGGTTGCCAATAGTGTTTACCCGACCATTCAGAGCTGTTGGAATTGACGGTTCGATGCTACGACTGATGGTTGGAAAGATACACAACATTGACCGTTTCAGCTGAGGAACACTTTGAGTTCTGACACGGACTGAGAATGTGTTGACGAATTTAAAATAAGTTGAATCTCTGAAAAATGAGATAGGCTTTTGTAGGCCCCGGCAACACAGTCCCATAGCACTTGATGAATTGATTCTACATTGCACGAGCTCCGAGATATGACCCCACAAAGATCGCTGATTTCATGCTTAAGGGACCTTGAGGGACACTTCAGCACGGAGTCATCGGTGGGGTTCGAATGACTATGGGTGCCGAACAAGGTTGCCACTAGTGTTTACCCAGCCATTTGGAGCTGTTGGAACTGACGGTTTGATGCTACGACTGACGGTTGGAAAGATACGCAATGTTGACTGTTTTAGTTGAGGAACACTTTGAGTTCTGACATTGACCGAGAATGTGTTGCCAAATTTAAAATAAGTTGAATCTCTAAAAACTGAGATAGGCTTTTGTAGGCCTTGACAACATGTTCCTGTAGCACCTGATGAATCAATTCTACGTTGATCGAGCTCCGAGATATGACCCCGCAAAGATTTCCGATTTCATGCTTAAGGGACCTTGAGGGACACTTCAGCACGGAGTCATCGGCGGGGATCGAATCATTGTGGGTGCCGAATGAGGTTGCTACTAGTGTTTACCCAACCATTCAGAGCTGTTGGAATTGATTGTTCGATGCTACGACTGACGGTTGGAAAGTTACGCAACGTTGACCGTTTCAGCTAAGGAACACTTTAAGTTCTAACACCGACCGAGAATGTGTTTCCAAATTTAAAATAAGTTGAATCTCTAAAATTTGAGACAGGCTTTTGTAGGCCTCAGCAACATGGTCTTGTAGCACCTAACAAATCAATTCTATGTTGCACGAGCTCCAAGATATGACCCTGCAAAGATTTCTAATTTCATGCTTAAGGGACCTTGAGGGACACTTCAACACGGAGTCATCGGCGGGGATCGAATCATTGTGGGTGCCGAATGAGGTTTCCACTAGCGTTTATCTAGCCATTTAGAGCTTTTGGAACTGATTTTTCGATGCTACGATCGACGGTTGGAAAGATACGCAACATTGACCGTTTCAGCTGAGGAACACTTTGAGTTCTGACACCGACCGAGAATGTGTTGCCGAATTTAAAATAAGTTGAATCTCTAAAAACTAAGAGAGGATTTTTTAGGCCTCAGCAACACGGTCTCGTAGCATCTGATGAATCAATTCTATGTCGCACGAGCTCCCAGATATGACCCTGCAAAGATCGTTGATTTCATGCTTAAGGGACCTTGAGGGACACTTCAGCATGGAGTTGTCGGTGGGGTTCGAATGATTGTGCATGGTGAACGAGGTTGCCACTAGCATTTACCCAGCCATTCGAAGCTATTGGAATTGACGGTTCGATGCTACGACCGACGGTTGGAAAGATACGCAACGTTGACCGTTTCAACTGAGGAACACTTTGAGTTCTGACACTGACCGAGAATTTGTTGCCAAATTTAAAATAAGTTGAATCTCTAAAAATTGAGAGAGAATTTTTTAGGCCCCGGCAACACGGTCTCGTAGCACCTAACGAATCGATTCTATGTTGCACGAGCTTCGAGATATGACCTCGCAAATATCGCTAATTTCATGCTTAAGGGACCTTGAGGGACACTTCAGCATGGAGTCATCGGCAGAGTTTGAACGACTGTGCATGGTGAACGAGGTTGCCACTAGCATTTACCTAGCCATTCAGAGCTGTTGGAACTGACGGTTCGATGCTACGACTGACGGTTTGAAAGATACGCAACGTTGACCGTTTCAGCTGAGGAACACTTTGAGTTTTGACACTGACCGAGAATGTGTTGCCAAATTTAAAATAAGTTGAATCTTTGAAATTTGAGACAGGCTTCTGTAGACCTCGACAACATGGTCTCGTAGAACCTGATGAATCGATTCTACGTCACACGAGCTCCAAGATGTGACCCTGCAAAGATCACCAATTTCATGCTTAAGGGACCTTGAGGGACACTTCATCACAGAGTCGTCGACGGGGATCGAATCATTGTGGGTGCTGAACAAGGTTGCCACTAGTGTTTACCGAGCCATTTGGAGTTGTTGGAAATGATTGTTTGATGCTACAATCGACGATTGGAAAGATACGCAACGTTGACCGTTTCAGCTGAGGAACACTTTGAGTTTTGACACCGACCGAGAATGTGTTGCCAAATTTAAAATAAGTTGAATCTCTAAAATTTGAAACAGGATTTTGTAGGCCTTAGCAACACGGTCCTGTAGCACCTAATGAATCAATTCTATGTCACACGAGTCCACGATATGACCCCGCAAAGATCACCGATTTCATGCTTAAGGGACCTTGAGGGACACTTCAGCAGAGAGTCGTCGGCGGGGATCGAATCATTGTGGGTGCCGAATGAGGTTGCCACTAGCATTTACCCAGTCATTTGGAGTTGTTGGAACTAATTGTTTGATGCTACGATCGACGATTGGAAAGATATGCAACGTTGACCGTTTCAGCTGAGGAACACTTTGAGTTCTGACACCGACCGAGAATGTGTTGCCAAATTTAAAATAAGTTGAATCTCTAAAAACTGAGATAGGCTTTTGTAGGCCCCGACAACATGGTCTCGTAGCACCTAACAAATTGATTCTACGTTGCACGAGCTCTGAGATATGACCCCGCAAAGATTGATGATTTCATGCTTAAGGGACCTTGAGGGACACTTCAGCACAGAGTCATCGGCGGGGTTCAAATGACTATGCATGGTGAACAAGGTTGCCAATAGCATTTACCTGGCCATTTAGAGCTTTTGGAACTGACGATTCAATGCTACGACCGATGGTTGGAAAGATACGCAACGTTGACCGTTTCAGCTGAGGAACACTTTGAGTTCTGACACCAACCGAGAATGTGTCACCAAATTTAAAATAAGTTGAATCTCTAAAAACTGAGACAGGATTTTGTAGACCTTGAAAACACGGTCCTGTAGCACCCAATGAATTGATTCTACATTGCACGAGCTCCAAGATATGACCCCGCAAATATCACTAATTTCATGCTTAAGGGACCTTGAGGGACACTTCAACACGGAGTTGTTGGCGGGGTTCGAACGAATGTGCGTGGTGAATGAGGTTGTCACTAGCATTTACCCAGCCATTCAGAGTTGTTGGAACTGACGGTTCAATGCTATGACCGACGGTTTGAAAGATATGCAACATTGACCATTTCAGCTAAGGAACACTTTGAGTTCTGACACTGACCGAGAATGTGTTGCCAAATTTAAAATAAGTTGAATTTCTAAAAACTAAGACAAGATTTTGTAGGCCCCGATGACATGTTCCTGTACCACCTAATGAATCGATTCTACATTGATCAAGCTCTGAGATATGACCCCACAAAGATCACCGATTTCATGCTTAAGGGACCTTGAGGGACACTTCAGCACGGAGTCATCAGTGGGGATCGAATGATTGTGGATGCCGAACAAGGTTGCCACTAGCGTTTACTCATCCATTCAGAGCTATTGGAACTGACGGTTCGAGGCTATGACTGATGGTTGGAAAGATACGCAACGTTGGTCATTTCAGCTGAGGAACACTTTGAGTTCTGACACCGACCGAGAATGTGTTGCCAAATTTAAACAAAATTGAATCTCCAAAAACCGAGATAGGCTTTTGTAGGCCCTGACAATACGGTCTCGTATCAATTGATGGATCCATGCTACCTCGCATGAGCTCCGAGATACGACCCAAAAAAGATTTCCAATTTCATGCTTAAGGGACCTTGAGGGACACTTCAGCACGGAGTCATCGGCGGGGTTGGAACGACTGTGCATGGCATGTACTTGCATGAGGACATTATATATTACAGAAATCTTGTATAGAAGTAGCTGGCAAGCTGCTCAAAAAGTAGTAACTAATATTAAGTGGGATAATGCAGATGCTTTAATAAACCACTATCTTCTTTACTCAAGCAACATCTGGTTCATTTTCTCAACTGGGGCATGTTTGGGAATAGACAATCTCCATTTAAACTCAAGTCTCTAGAAGTAGTTATATTTGTCAGTGGAGGAGATACACCCATTGTATCTGCAATAACTTCATGTTGACTGGAATTTCCATTACTCTTCAATTGGGATACTCTTTCCAAAATTGCATCTACCATTTTACCAATTAATGGGTCTATTTGTGGACCTCGAAGGAGTTGGTCACCTAAACAAGAACCTTGAGATGAAGCAGGAACTTCTCTATGAAAGAGATCAGTACCTTGAGAAGCTCTTCACTTGTCAGCTGAATTAAAACCTTGGACCATAGATGGCTACCCTTTGTTGTAAAATGAGGAGTGAGACTGCCTTGCCAAAGGTGGCAACGAACTTACCTTTCAATGATAATGCCCAAGTCCCGTAAATGCAAGGCCATTAACATATAGTCATTTCTAATAGAAATAGTTGTGGTGCTAGAATGAAGTGCATGACCAAATTCTTTGCCTGCTAATGAACCAATTTGAGGCTTCATTTCACATTGCTCTGTGGATAATTCCACAACACTTGTTACTTCTTTATCTGAATTTTTGTTGTCAGTGTACATGTGCACTAAAGAGATTTTGTCACTACTTGAGCTACCAGTTCCAAGAACCCTATACCTCACACTTCCTTTGTAAACCAAGCCTAATTAGGCCAATTAGGTCTGTGTACAAGGTGAGAGTTAGGTGGTGCTGGATTGGAGTTAGAAGACAAGGCTTTGGGATCTTACATAACTTCCAAATGGGTGTCTGAAAATGCCCTGTTTGTGTCAAAATACTTAGTTGTGAAAAAGTTAGAATAGAAAATCTATGTTGAGAGGGCTACAAGGAAAAGTGGGTGCAGGTCTAGTTTTCTATGGTATGGTTGTAAAGGGACCAAAACAAGAGTTGGTTTAGCATCCTTAGGTCATATGAGGACCATCTAAATGCTTAGGAGTGGTAAGGAAGTCCATTGGTGAATAATTCTAGTTAAAGGCTAGATTTAGGCCTAGTGTCCCTAAAGCCCAAAAGGCACCAAAGTTTGATTGAGTTTGTAAACTTTCTAAAGGATTTTGTTGGATTAGGAAACCCTTGTTTTGGTTGTGTTACACCATTTAAGGAGTTTTTGAACATCCTTAGGTCATTGTCTTCTTAAGCCAAATCCCTGTCTGTGTCATGGTTCACACCTTCCAAGTGCACCCAAAGCATGCATAGGGAAGCTCTCCTCCACTTTCTTGCAATAAAACTCATTGTACCTTCCTTATTTCATGTTATGTTGTTAATATACATTTTATTGGATCCATCCCTAGGGTTAGAAGGTCATACTATGCATGGATCTCATAAATCCATAGTGGAAACAAGAGGAAATCTGATCTAACATGTTTTGAGGAGATTTGACCAAGTTTTATATCTGATCTAAAATGTTTTGAGGAGATTTGATCTAAGAACAAATCTTATTTCTATCCCATCATTAGCCACATAAAAATTACATAGTTTTGCATTGGATAAAACACCATAAAAATGCTAATAAATTATTGTAAACATGTTTCTTTTTTTATTAATATTATGAAACATGTTTACAACTCAGCTCAATAAAGGTGCTGGTAGGAAAGAGCTGAGTGGAGAAAACCTCCGTCATTGCCACAAAAAATATGCAGCATTGCATTATCATTACAATTACAAACTTCCCTCTATACACACGGGGTATGTACCATAGAAGCTAACTTTGTCAGAGAAACAAATAGTACAGTTGAACACATATTACAACATTTTAGTACAACCCGATTTAGTCCATTGAACTAGCTGGATCTTCCTTAACCTTTAGTGTGTTAAGTATTGCCTCATGCTCTGACTCGGGAACCTTCCAAAGAGTTCTTTTCAATGGCCTACCCCCATATCTGATCAAAGTAACATTGAAAGCAACAACAAGGTTTGAATAATGTAGAATCTTCTTGTGTGTCTTCCAGTCCTCGAACAACCACAACTTAGAGTTCTTCATACAATATCGTCTAAGCCATGTTCTTGTTACAACAACCACTCCTATAGGGTATTGTAATCCTTCTCCGTCTACAACTGTGACATCCAATTTCTTTTTGGCCTCAACACAATGACATAAATAATAATCTGTCCCTTCGTCATTGTATTCAGGTGCAATAATTGTAAAAACATGACCTGCAACAATGTAGACAGATTCAGTACATTAATATCCAAAATAGTTTAGACAAACTATATAAATGGACAATTTACCTGGTTGTACTATATCTGACAAATGGTCAAAGTCAATAGATGTTGCCATGTCCCCTAGTTGCAATGCTGTTGGTGGACGATAGGAGTCAAGTGGGCTCAAAGGTCTTATAGACCATTCATCAACCCATTCCTTTGAGTCACACTCATCCCAATTCTCCTCTGCACAAGATGAACAAAAGCATGCCATATGTCGTGTGTATACCATCCATGAACCTGCATTACAACTTCTAAAAGAGTATAGCTCACTTGATCCTGTTACTGTACAACAATCCTCATATGGTGCAATGTTAGTTTCATTAATCAACCAAAAAAATCTATGAAATGTTGACTCACCTTCCTTACCTGGGCCCATTGTGGCATTACACCAGTTGACAATACATCTTGCATTTGATAAGTTTGCTCCCCCCTCATACTTTAATTCTTCACGTGCTAAAGCTCTTTTTATACATGCTCCCGCACCATCATGCTCTCCCTTTCCATGGCCTACCTCAGTGAAATTCCACATATTGAATATCAGTGTTCTTGTGCATCCCGCTCAACCAATAAAACATACGAGAATTCTTGAATTGGGATGTACAATTATCTGACCATATGATGTGTCGACGATATGGTATGCTCCTATTTGCCAAATCACTGTAAAACAAACTAAAGCAACCATGTACAAACTCTGTAGAATGTGAGCGATCATCGCTCATATAAAAATGGTACTCCCTCAATATCTTCCTATTTTCCTCCGTACTATCAGGTGCATGCAAGTATGCTATATGAACAAATATAGAAACCTGTTGAGAGTTGTAATACTGTGATTGTACCTCATTTTTGGGTTGCAAAGTGTAGTTTTCAGAAAAGTCCACAACTAAAACAATTGTATCAATCGGAAAAGTGTCCTTGCATAACTTGAATTGTGTATCCAACCATTGTGATCTATGTGTATGCATTGCATATTCATACACAATTTTCCCGCAAAACATATCTATGAACTGATACACCGGAATCTTGTCAATTACTAAATCACATCTTTTTGCCTCTTTTCCATCTTTTAGAGCATATGCAATGGTCTTATATTTTCCAAATTCTACTATTTCATTCCCAATTGCATGACTACTTTCCATATGCTGACAAACAGGTAAATCTTGCAAACCACCACAATGTACACATGTACCATTCAAACATGATAGTTTGTGAAATTGTTGTCCGTCCGGTCTATGACATAAAATGGTACCTATCAATTCCCTTGAAGATCTAGGTGGCTCCTTTATGTTACAGTCCTACAAGACATTGTTAGCATGCAAACGTACACATATATGCTGATAGCCAGCATAATGGTTAGAAAATTCAATATGTACTCTACAACAACAAGTTGTGCGTGTGTGATTTATCTTGACATAAAAAGGTTTAGCCATTTCAAAAAATCTTTGACTAATTTCAATTTGAGGATACGCATCTATAAATTTTGCAAAAAATTGTGTTTGGGTTGAATCCAAAAAATGCTTTGGATGTGGATCATGCAATCGACTACCAATCCTCCTCCTTACAACATCTCTTTGATTAGGAGATACTCATGTATTATTCTTCCAAAAATTTTCAATGAAGGATTTCAAAGCTTCAACAATGTCTTTGTCTTTCCGTGGCAATCTACCGGAAAAAGCCCATAGTTCATTGCTATTTGAATCTTCCACTCTTTGATGCCTTTCCACGGCTCTCATTAGAGACCTTCTACTTATTTTCAATGATTTACTTGTCTTTCTAACGAGTCAAGACTTCTTCATTTGATTTCTTACCATTGTTGATGTTATCACATGTTGTGTGACATTACTATCTTTCATGCGTGATGTAGAACCCACAGTCTCATATGCATCCATTAGATTCTTTACAATAGCTTTTTCAGTGGAGGTGTCATCTGTTCTTAACCCAAGAATCTTCATGATAGGCCTAAATTTCAGATTTCAGATCATTTCAACAAACAATTGACATCTTCCTGTGACATTCAAATTCTCAAAAAATATCCTCCAAATTCAGTTAGTATATCTTTGACAAGTGCGCTTGGGAATCTTGTCAGGCATTGGTTTCAAATATTAGTGTCAATATCAATCAAATATTTAGGCTTTCTATGCAAAACTCTAGGAGGTGTTCTCAATTGTTGTGTAGGCTCAACATTGGGAATGTCAACAATGTTAGGGATGAATTGTGTACCTTCGACCGAAGATGATATGCCTTCAAATTGAGATGTGGAAGATGGACCTTCACCGACTTGAGATGAATATGGTGTTTCTTCAACACGATGCAATGGTGTGATTCCTACACCTTCAGAAGTTGGAAATGAGGTGCCTTCACAATGATGCAATGATGTGTCTATTCCTTTGGATGTAGCTAATGGTGTGCCTTCAACATAATATGATGGTGTGGCTACACTTTGAGGTGTAGAGTGTGTGATGTCTTCAACATTAGATAATTCATGTGCACCTCCAACATTGGATGATGGCATCCCTTCAACTTGCGATCCAATAGATGATATACTCACCCCTTCATAATTCAATTGTCTTATTGCATACAACTTTCTCATTCGGTTCCTTTGTGTTTCCAATTCCAATTCTCTCCTATTAGGTAATTCTTCTTGTATGGGCTCCAATTTTCGTTGTTCACGAAGTTGTCTCATTCTTTCTCTTTTCTTCTCTTTGTCTATTTCATGCTCTTCGGGTGTTTGAATCTTAGGTCATTTTCTTGGTATGATGAATAAGATCTATATATACATTGAAATTCATTAAAATTTACACATTATAAAATATCAATCTAATACAATAATTATGGGTTTTTTAATCAATCTATTATAATAAGTCATAACATAATATAAAAGTATTACAATTTATATATATCAAATTATAATACAACTATAGTCCAATACATGTCTATTTATGCTTTCCACAAGTCCATATAATATGAAATAAAATAAAAAGGATTTATTCACATTTTGGCATGCAAGAACAAACAAAACTTACCTTGAAATATGTCAAATTTGCTAAATAAAGGTTGTTTTTTGCACCACAATGTTGACCTTGCAACAAAAGGTGGTCCAAGTTGATAAAATAGTCTTCTTTTTCACCTCCAACACCATGAAAGTGAATATTTGTTGTGCAAACTATGTGTTCCAAATAGAATACAGTAAAAGTGGGCCTCCTTCATGGGATTCTTGGGTTTTTTACCATTTTTGGGCTTTCTACAAAGGGCGTGCACCAAATAGGGTGTACGCTCTTTTTGGCGCATGCCCTTTCTAGAAATGCATAAAAGAGAGATAGATGGGGGGAGAAAGGGAGAGAGAGAGAGAGAGAGAGAGAGGTGATAAAGAGACAAAGAGAGATAGAGGGGTGACTGAGAGACTGATAGAGAGAGAGAGAGGAGAGTGTGAGAAAGTTAATGAATAAGGGGTTTTAAGTGGTCCTTAGGGGTCCTAATTGGTGGTAGAGGGTCATAAGGAGTTGTAAGGGGTGTAAAGTGGTTCTTAGGACCCCATGTGACCCTTAGGTGTCCTTAAAGGGTCCTAATTGGTTGTAGAGGGTCATAAGGAGTCGTAAGGGGTGTGAAGTGGTTCTTAGGACCCCATGTGACCCTTAGGTGTCCGTAAAGGGTCCTAATTGGTTGTAGAGGGTCATAAGGAGTTGTAAGGGGTGTAAAGTGGTTCTTAGGACCCCATGTGACCCTTATGTGTTTGTAAAGGGTCCTAATTGGTTGTAGAGGGTCATAAGGAGTCGTAAGGGGTGTAAAGTGGTTCTTAGGACCCCATGTGACCCTTAGGTGTTTGTAAAGGGTCCTAATTGGTCGTAGAGGGTCATAAGGAGTCGTAAGGGGTGTAAAGTGGTTCTTAGGACCCCATGTGACCCTTAGGTGTTTGTAAAGGGTCCTAATTGGTCATAGCAGGTCATAAGGAGTTGTAAGGGGTGTAAAGTGGTTCTTAGGACCCCATGTGACCCTTAGGTGTTCGTAAAGGGTCCTAATTGGTTGTAGAGGGTCATAAGGAGTCGTAAGGGGTGTAAAGTGGTTCTTAGGACCCCATGTGACCCTTAGGTGTCCGTAAAGGGTCCTAATTGGTTGTAGAGGGTCATAAGGAGTCGTAAGGGGTGTAAAGTGGTTCTTAGGACCTCATGTGACCCTTAGGTGTCTGTAAAGGGTCCTGATTGGTCGTAGAGGGTCATAAGGAGTTGTAAGGGGTGTAAAGTGGTTCTTAGGACCCCATGTGACCCTTAGGGGTTCGCAAAGGGTCCTAATTGGTCATAGAGGGTCATAAGGAGTCTTAAGGGGTGTAAAGTGGTTCTTAGGACCCCATGTGACCCTTAGGGGTTCTAAGGGTCATATGGGGTCTTGGGACTCATTGATATGTCCTAGGATATCAAAGAGGTGTTAAGAGATCATAATCAATCCTGCGACCCCTTATAACCCCATAGCACCGATAGGAATACATCTTGTTGTTCTCAAGAGGTCCTAAGGGGTATAAGGAGTCATGAGGGGTGTAAAGTGGTTCTTAGGACCCCATGCAACCCTTAGGGGCCCTAAGGGTCATATGGGGTCTTGGGACTCATTGATATGTCCTAGAATGTTAAAGAGGTGTTAAGGGATCATAATGAATCATACAAGAGAGAGAGAGGGGGGGAGTAATGAGGGAGAGAGAGAGAGAGATGTGGGAAGATAGAGAGATAGGGAGAGGCAGAGGGAGAGGGATGAGATAGAAGGTAAGAAAGAGAGGGTAAGAACATGGACAAAGAGAGAGATAGAGCGGGGGGAGGGAAGATAGAGAGATAGGGAGAGGTAGAGGGAGAGGGATGAAGTGAAGGTAAGAAATAGATAACTAGGGTAAGAGAAGTACATAGAGAGAAAGTAGAGCGAGGAAGATAGAGAGATAGGGAGAGGTAGAGGGAGAGGGATGAAGTGAAGGTAAGAAAGAGAGCGAGAGAGAGAGAGAGAGAGAGAGAGAGAGAGAGAGAGAGAGAGAGAGAGAGAGAGAGAGAGAGAGAGAGAGAGAGAGAGAGAGAGAGAGAGGTGACAGAGAGAGATTTTGGATGACACACTTTATGGTTTGAGGTGCTTCTAATGTATTAAATGAAGGTTCCTAATGTTTTTTAGATCTTATTATGGCTCTTTAGCACCTATTAAGAACCATAAGAAAATACTGCAATCAATTAATACCTCTTAGGACACACTTTGAGGATCTAATGTGTCCTAACAGGCCATAATGTTGTCTAAGGGTTTGTAGTGGATCATGAGAGTTCTAACGTGTTCTAAGGGACAATAATGGGTCGTAATAGACCATTTAGAGGCAATTAAAACTACTATGGAATCATTAGGACACATTAGAATGGGTCCTAATGGTTCTTTAGAGCCTATTTATGCTTGACATAGGGTGCATGCGAAATAGGGTGCACGCCCTATTTGGCGTGCACCCTATTTCAAGCATAGATTCAAATAGGGTGCACGCCAAATAAGGTGTGCACCCTATTTGAAGGCTTGTATTTTACCAAGCCTAAGGCTTGGATTTGCTCTTCGTCTAGTTTACACGTGATTCGATAATGAAAAAATCAGACAATGTGAGATTATTGGTCTCTGAGTTAGCTATCTAAACATATAATTTATTTCCAAAAATGATAATTTTAAGCCTATCAACATTAATTTCCATTGAATGTATGTCAATTTTTTGTCAAAAACCAACGTGTAGTATTTTGGGTATAGATTTTGCTTCGTTTGTCAAAATTTGCAAAAACTTAGTTTTTTAGAAACTAGACTCCATTCTACACACTTTAAAAAAAAATAAAATTGATTTTTGACTAATTTTGAATGATTTCTAGGGGGAGCACGCCCAAATTTCATGTGTTTTGGGATGTCTGAGTTCAAAAAGTCATAAAAATTCATACATTCATAAAAAAATAAGTAGAAAAATCTGGGGTAAACTACGTGTTGTTAGCTAATTTCTCACTGGAGTGATTAAATAATTTCAAAAAATAAGTTAACATTTTAGGGGGAGCACAACAGGTGCTATGTTATTTTTTTCACAAAAAATAGTACCACTTTTTGTGCTCCCCCTAGTTGAAGGCCTTAATCTTCATCGTTTTAAAAATAAATTAGTAGTTTAGAAACTAGATTCAGAGTACTACAACTCTTGTTGTTGTTGTGTTTTGAAATTTTGAGTCGAACTATCTTCAATTTGTTATTGAAGTTCAGAGTTTGCTGATTTCAGGAAAAAAGTGGCATCTTAAACCCCCTTTTTGGTACCCCATCTTTGTGCACATACCTAGTAAATAACATACGTAACAGATAAACATGAAATCAACAACAAATATCTACCTCTAAATACAAGTCCAAATGAATGAATAAAAGAAGAAAATGATAATGCTGATTGGGTATCCAATAAATTAAATAGTTTAATCATGCAAATAGATATGGATAGTGCACATCACAGTGATGAAGAAACAATGCTAGTAGGGCAGTGACATACAAAGAGATCAGCTTAAGAGGGAACATAGATTAGACCATGACATGCATACAAGGATAATAAATAATTATAGTATGTTCAACTAGAGATAAGAGATCAACCAAGGCACCTACATGAAATAGTCATATATCAAGTGCAATAACATGATCAAGAGATGGTTTAATCATTAAGAGTCACAACTACCAAGAAATAGAGCGTCATGATTACATATGGAAAAAAGAGGTGTAATGTTCCCTCTAAGGATGCATTGTAATTTAAGGACAACTAGCTTCCATTCCTTTACTTTGTATGAATTATGTTCTTGATGCCAATATAATCTCCTCAATTATTAATACAAAGTCAATGATATATCCCATTAATAATATCAAGGCCACTTAGTACCCCTGATTTTGACAATTGGATGCAACTTTAATGAGTGCATCTTGTAGAATAAATCTAAACTTAATGATTACTATGATCTTGGATGTATCAGGTTTGGTAGATTAATGGTGCAATATAACCACTGATATAAGAGATACCCATTTTCAATTGCATAGATATCAATCTGAGAATGTATGTTTGTGCCCATCTAAAGAGTGCTTCTCTCTCTCTCAAACACACATACTGTATCTGCTATTTCAAAAAGGTAATAATATTCTTGGTATTGCCAATTAGATTTATGATGGTAAAGGATATGATAGGATATCTAATATAGATACCTTTAATCTATCTTTGTATTGTTCCTCGATCTGATCACTATTTCTAACCTTTGTCAAAATTTTATAGATGATGATTTAATTCTAATTCTGAACAGTACCTTGGATGCTGTTTTGAAATTATTGTTTTGTATTCATGCATTTGCAATGGGTGGAGCCTCTCTTGATTGGTATCATTAGTTCCTCATGTATCCATTCTTGGTATTTCTACCGCTCAACTTGTGCATTCAGACATGAATGAAAATAAAATATAAAATCCTCCTGTGTTGATCCTTATTCCTAATACACGTCTTTATGTGTTTCTTTCCATACATTGCTTGATAATACTTGTGTAGTCTGCAAAGTAGTGGATGCGATTCAAATCAAGAGACTATACGCAATCAACTAATGATTACGTGTTTGGTTTGTTCAACTAGAGATAAGAGATAAGAGATCAACCAAGGCACCTACATGAAAGAGATTAGGATAATAAATAATTATAGTATGTTCAACTAGAGATAAGAGATCAACCAAGGCACCTACATGAAATAGTCATATATCAAGTGCAATAACATGATCAAGAGATTTTTTAATCATTAAGAGTCACAACTACCAAGAAATAGAGCATCATGATTACATATGGAAAAAAGAGGTGTTACAGGTTTGCATCACACATGCTTAAGGAAAAAGTTTCTAATACAACTAAAGAGAGTAATTAATATGGAAAATTAATCAAATGTAAGCAACATATGGCATTAATTTTGATAGTTTAATCAAAGGCCACTTTTGCAAGCACCACCCACTAATCCTAGAAAGGAAATAGAGCTTGTATACCAATATTTGTTTGTCATACCCTTTTTGCAAGGAACTCAAAAATTATTCAAATTAAACAAGTATGAACTGTAAGAGACTAAGAAAGAGGGCAAGGTGTTACCTCACTAAGATGATAGTAATAATGAGACAAAGAACCATGAAGACTAAATCCAACGAGACCGGATCTAAACATCCAGGTTCGATCAAATTCAAAAATTGGTTTTCCTTCATAGCACTATCAAGTCAACAGCATGAGCATTATTTTGTGTCTAGAGTGTCATCAATGTTTTTAAATGTAGAATGAAATGGTTGTAAGTATGCATTTATGCCACATGCAAATGATTTTGAGATACAAACCTGTGCAATCCAATCTCCCAAGGAATAGACAACACCACTTATCGCCATCTTTGGCAAAACAAGATTTGTCTTCAAGGCCTCTTCATACGCAGTCTAGTTATGCATAGGAGCATATCTGACAATCTCATAGAGGGTCCATCCCTGAAAACAAAAGCACCATTTCAGTTTGAATATTAAATATATACAAATATAATGATGAAAGAAAAGTAGACAATCATACGCTCTCTAATTTTGAGGTATAGAACAACAAATATAAGTTGAAAAGCCAATAAAAAACATAAGAGACAAATCACACTTTAGGAAAGTACAAAAAGAATTTAAGTAAGATAAGTTCTTATCAGGCCACTGGAAAGCTTTTAGTATTTTAGATAAGACATCACATGTAATTATTTCATTTTTTTCATGAAGTATATGCATGATGGTATATTGATTTATTATCATTTCCTTGTATTGCTGTATAAAGTATCTCTATTAAATGCCTTTTGTCTTTTCTGTCATTGGTATTTATTATTTATCTCTTCCTTTGAAGCTCTTCACCACCTTAATGATAGACTATATATATTCATGAGAGAGAACAAAAGATCACAACCCTCCTGCTGAAGTTCACATCATTTATGAAAGGTCGTGTCTCTTCCCTTAATTAATTGGTAACAATTCTTAAAGCTGGTGGTTACTCTAATATGAAATTGGTTATCTTAAAATAGTTTAATTACTTGTTTCAATGTTAACATGCCTTAATGCCATTAATCAGAAAGAATTGGCTTCTATTTCCCCCCAATCATATGTACGCCCATTGTATCACGCGGGCTCATGACAATGGTTATTGCCAATTCAGCCATAAATAGATTTTTGGATGCACTATTGGTATAAAATGATGACTGAAAGAAAAAACTCATTGAAGAGAGCAAATTTGAGGTAAGCCAATTATTGATATTGTAGCACCAAAATAAAGTCCCTATGTCAGCACTAAAGAAGGGTGTTAAGAATTCCAAATTATAGTGCATGACATAGAATAATGTAATAAATAATTAATCAACATGTTAATATTATCTATTATATGTTAATTTTTAGATAATTATTAGTTATGAGTTGGTAGTTAGTGGTTTGGGTAGTTAATAAATTGGATGGCTTCATAAAGCCATATAATGTAAACATCCGTGAGTTGAAGATGAAAGACTAAATTTGTGTATTGGAGTCTCATGCTCTTCGTTTTCAATTTTGCAATATACCTTACCCAAATGTTGTTGGAATTTCAACTCACTAATGCAAATCAACACTGTCCAATTGTCATCTATTTCACACAACACTCTATTAAGGCTAAGTTTCTTGTAATCAAATTTCTATACTAGTGTTCATCCTATTCTTCCATAGGTCATTCTTACAAATAGATAGTAAAGAGGTATGACATACTTCTCCACATCTCAAATTGCTTCTCCACCTTCTCCATCACCAATTGAGGTAGGTTAACTTTTGACATACTTCTTCATAGAGCTAGCTATGAGAGATCATTGCCATGCAAGAAGAAGATTTCCTTCATTTATGCTATTAGCTTAATTATTTATTGGCCTATTGCTTTAGATTACAAATAACAAGCAAGGTTAATTGGTATATTACATGTCATATGTTATTTCCATCTTTCTTTACTCTAGATTTTATTGTGCTTAGTCTAAGTGTTGATAAGATTACATTATAAGAAACTAAGTGTTGATATTAAAAAGGCATACATACTAGTAACAACAATTTCCCTCACATCATTTCTTCTCATTGCCTCATCATACTTTTCCCCAAGTGCACCAAGGACTGCAAAGAAACAAGATAAACAAATCACAAGCATATAGCGATGTTAGAATAGTTACTAAAATGGTCATAAATTATGTTCTTATAGTAAAAGAATACATGGGGATAAGTCTATTTAAGGTCTCTTGATTCATGGTAACTCATATACGAAGACATAACACTTACTTATAGTTATTTTCTTTACAGGCAGAAGGACATTTTGATTCTCATATTCAGAAATTCAAACTATTAAGGATTACATACGGCACATCCAAACACAACCAAGAGAAAGGTGCCAACACTTATCGCCAAAACTAGGAATAACTCTAGGAGAAAGCTCTGGCAACCCAAGTTGTGCTTTTGGCATTGAAATACAAGCATGACAAGACTTCACAAACACAATGAATTGGAAACTTAAGACAGATCATGTAATGCAATAAACCTTTGGAAATATAAAATAAGAAACTAAGTTTGGATATTAAAAGGGCATAGATACCAGTAACAACAATTTCCCTCACATCATTTCTTCTCATTTCCTCGTCATACTTTTCCCCAAGTGCACCAAGGACTGCAAAGAAACAAGATAAACAAATCACAAGCATATAGCGATGTTAGAATAGTTACTAAAATGGTCATAAATTATGTTACTAAAATGGTCATAAATTACGGTCATAACAGTAATAAATGTTTATAACAATGCTTTTCATAATGCTCCAAACATTGAGAATGCAAGATACCTGTAACGATGAACTTCATTTTGACTTGCTAATTGGCTGTCACTATTAACTCTAAGCTTATCTTTAAAGTTTGAGCTTCACTTGGTTTCGAGAATAGTTTAATATTCTCTACTTAACAAGGCCAACCACATGAAGGTGGAAGCTCATTTGGCCCCTCCCCCCCCCCCCCAACATCACTCTAAATTCCCCATTAACATCTAATAATATTCATTCATTCATTCATTCATACATTTTTGAAATATAACATTCAATCATTATAATCACATGATAACATTCACTAACACATAAAATTCATTAAAACACAACATTCATGAATAATTCATTAACACATAAAATTCATTAACACACAACATTCATGAATAATTCATTAACACATCATTCATCAACATTACTAGTACAAAATTACATCCATTAAGATAACGTTCTTTTATTACCAAAAAATGTTAATTATAATCATTTCTTTTTGGGTTTCTTGCTATTTTTTTTCATGTAATTTCTAAGAGGAAGATCAATGTCCTCATCATTCCCCTCCTCTACTGATTCTAATTGCAATGCATGTCTCCTCCTCATTTGTTCAGGAATAGGAAGTCATTGTGCCAAAGGGGGGTCCACTGCAATAACAACTACGTCATGAGTTAAATTCACACCATTTTATATTAGTGAATTACAAGTATTTAATTAAGTAAAAGAACTAGAAATCAAAAAATTAATTTAAAAGAACAAAACATAGATTTTCTTTACCTGAATGTGCCACATGATCTACACGGTGATCAGTCTGAACATCCTCCGGCACTCGTTCATCATGACATTCTGTATCCTCTAAAATATACACAAAAAAGGTTACACCAAGTTCAATTTAAGATGTTAAATTGTATTAATAATTACATAATTAATTTTAAATAGCAAATGAACACCTCCATCGATACTATGATGCACATCAGGGGCTTCGTCATGCGACATAGGATCTGTATTACGATTAAGAGGCTGCATTGCAATGTCATGCACATTATTATAAAATAGATTGTTGCTCAAGTATTCAATTTCTAATATATTTTTTGGCATATTTACCTGTTCAACTGATGCAGGAGACTCTTGGTTTAGGCCAGTGGAAGCTTGGCGTAGGCGTTCAGCCATGACTTGATAGCCTTCCTTGAAGGCAATTTTTTTGTGTTCTACCATGGCCTCTAAATTAAATTCAGAGCCCTGCATTTTTTGATTAAACAAAATTATTTTCATTTTATAAATAATTTTTCTCTACAATTCATTTACTGGTACTTACAATTCATGCTTTAACTTTAGAATATCCACCAGAGCCAAGTCTGTGTTGCCCAATCTTTTGTAGCCTGGCCTTTGTTGCCTTTGATGTGTCCTACAACTTATGAAAAGTTTGAAATATGTTAGATGATATAGTTATAAAGATCACTAATTAGTGCATTATTACATTGTACTAGTAGTTAATACTATTGCATACCTTCTTCTCTCATTTGCTGGTGTAATTCCTCTTTGAGCATCCCCTTTCTCTTTTGTATCCAAAATGAACTCATTCCAATCCCTCACTGGAATAAAGGGAGGACGCTCGTACTTTGGGTTATGGACAAGACTCTTTCTATATGAGTCCCTCACAGTCTTCAGATGTTTGCAAGATTTTTCTAAAATTTTCTTCTCAAAAATATTACTACCAAAATCATGCTCTAAATCTTTAATGAGCTGATCTTTTAATTTTTTTTCTTGCAAGTTCCACCTTTTAAGAAAAAACACAAAATTGTTAGATAGAAAAATGAACTAAAGTTGTGTACCTTGAATATAGTAAAAGAAAAGACCCAAATGAAAGGAAAAATACTGTACCAATTAATGATATGAAAAAAAAATAGTGGGATAAGGTTAGTTCACTTATGATGTTCCACCTTGTACGTATAGTGGGCCCGAATATCTTCAGTGTGAGGTCATAAAGCGTCTTATAAAATGAATCATTTCTTGCAAAAAATGTCATGGGATAATCAATCCAAAACTTGTTATGAATAGGTAAATGCATATTACAATATAAAAAACAATAATTTTAAAGTACCTGGAAGCTTAGGACATTTTAAAGGCATTAATTCATTATCGTCAATCAACAATGACGTATGCATAACTCCCATGCTAGAAACACGGGTAGATCCAAGAATTGATGGTGAATTATCACCAATACATGTACTTTGATCTATATCTGGTGTACTAGATGGTGTTAGTGTAACTCCTACTACACAAAACTAATCCACTATGAGATGCACCCAAGATTAAAGTACAAATTATCAAATCATAATTAACACAAAACCAATTATAGAAAAACAAGGATTTACCAGGCATAGACCATGAAGGAGTTGATGTTTGCATGCCCCTTGTTGCCGACATTGCACTCAAAAATCTTAGATGGACATCCGTCGACCTCCTCGGAGGAGTCGTCTACACTTGATGACCTGAACAATACATTGTTAGGAAAGACATTCTGAAATAATAAAAGTAAGAGTTAACTTAAGAAGTTTTTGAATGTTCCAAAGAAAAAATTCCTTGTAACTTGTCAACTAAAAGATTATTTTACCTAAGGCGGCTGGAGCTCTGCTAGTACCGGCCTCACCGCATTGTCCTTGACCAAGTTCTAGATCAATTTCCAAAAAATCCTGTAACAAGAACACATATTACATATTTTACTTCACAACATAAAAGAGTATAAAATATAAACCTTTATTGAACTTTTGTTATAACTAAAGATTCATTACTGCTTACTTCATAACGATGTGCTTGCGCTTTCAATTCAGATAGCCTCTTCAGCATCTCCTCAGTTAGATTTGCTTCATCCAAAATTCTCATTATTTCTAAATTGATTTTTTTTAGTTTTTTCCTCAACATAATTGTTACATTAGGCGTTTCTATGATATCATCATCAGAAGGGGTAGCTATTGCCTCTGTTATTGCAGGTGCTTTTCCCCTATCTTGAACATCAAATTGTGATAGGAATATCAATAAAACTATCATAAAAACTCCAAAACTATAAATAAAATAATGTAATAATATAACATTTTTCGACTATCTAATTTGTATAATTTCAATAATGTTTACCATTGCTGAAGAATGGGTGGGAGGAGAATCCTCGTGGCCTCTATCATGTGGGGGATCCATATCATCCTGTGACAAAGATTAAATATAAAAACTTCAGTGAACTGAAAGCAATAGACTTAGCAAAAAAAACTTATTAATAAAATGGTATATAGTACTTACCACCCTCATGATAGTAACTTTGTTTGTATCTATGCGATTTAAATGGTAATCTATTAGCAATTCTTCCCCTGCACTTATTGATTTTATCGCACATACACAAACTTGATTCCCCTCACGTGCCTCACATATGCAATTGGGTTACTTATTAGTTGAGGAAGGTTGCGTACTATTTATAAAACCTGCAATATTACTTGTTTCTTTTGGTCTCCCATCAATGTACATTGAAAATCTTTTAATTTGATCATTTTCTTTCCATTGTATATAATTTGCTGATAGTGCATACCTACGCATACTTTTTTTATATTGAACAATCCACATCCAATCATTGTAATTGTAACATGGACCAACATACTTGAACAATTCAACAAATTTGTTGTAACATACCTTTATCCCATCCATGGAAAATAGGCCCAAACCATGTAACGAGGATGGAGCTATGTGATATATCCTCTCATTAACATAAAAATTAGTGTTAATTGGAGGTAGCTCATTGGGTACCCATTCTTTTTCAATATGTGTGTACTGAAAGGGCACCTTGATGTCACCTTTGGTCTCATCACCATAAGAACATGATCCCCCTTTAGCAAGGAAAAATTGCATGCGTTTATTGAATTTTTTTCTAATCTTTTGACCTCTAGTTGATCTCCCCATTTTAGTTGTACTACATGTAGAAATTTCATCTACCATTCCCTCATTTCCCTCATTCGATGTAGATAGATCTGACAAGTACTTATTTGGTGGGTCCTGCAATCCATCAAATGAGATATTGTCACGTCCCCGCTTCAAATAGAATTTTGATAATATTTAAATAATATATATAGAATAAATCAAGTCGCGACCCATACGTACGGTTCTTCTTTGTCTATACGTGGGAGATATAAAATGTACTAAGTTGAAAGTGATTATATAATTGTATGTCTATACGGTTCTTCTTTGTCTATATATACATTATATGATTATATAATATGTCTATTAATAACATACGTGCTCAGTGATAAACAAGAAGAATATAAGAAAATTATGTCTATTTATTGACTTATACCCGCTGATCCATGTCATTGTGCACGATCCACGCCAAAGGGGCTAAATTTCCTGCATATGTTAATCATTTATCTTAAGTTAGCTAAAAATTACATGATATGTATGCTACAAATAACTTAGAAGATACTCTCTATCTCACCGTATAGTCTAGGAACAGTGAGTTCCTAGGATGGATTTAAATGTGTTTGGAATTGGTTCTCAATGTAAAAATGTTGTATTAGTTATTGCTTACCTTTCCACGCCTTCTTTTTACTATTTCACTGCATTTTGAATTAGGAATATTGGACTGGTATTCCTAGGACAATGACTCGTAGGGTACAGTCAGTTTGGTAGTTTGAAGTTTTCTTCATGATGTTGTTAGTTCAAAGTCAAATCTAATATGGATGGTAGGAGGATAAAATAGAATACAATAGTTGTTAAAATAATGTGCTTTGGGCCACCACAAAATTCATGCCTTAAATTATTATTATTATTATTATTATTGGCCTCAAATAAATGTATTGAGAAATCAGCAAGTGTATTTTCCTAGCAAGAGTTAGATAATCCAAATATAATAGCAAGCTCAACAAAAATAATTTGAAAATATGAGAAATCTTGAAGTAGATGTTCAATCATTTCTATATAACCTCTACATTCTAGAATATACCTATGAGAGCTCTACCATCCACTTCTTTGAAGTGAATCCAAAGTTAAGACTTTACGATTAAGAGAGAGACACAAAAAAATGTCATTTTAAAAGGAATGTCAACCTTCCAAATTTTTTTCCACCACAACATATCTTTCCATTGAATAAAAAATAATATAGATTTACTTGACCAAGTTTCGTAATAAACTTCAATCAATAATCTTTACTACCACAAAAATTAGTCCAATATATTAAGTTTTGATATTCATGTATGTTTCTAGGCAAAATATCCATATAATCATTCCACATAACTTTTTTGTGAGCAATGAAACCCAAAAGACTCCCTAATTCATCCTTGTATCTAGATAATGGTAAATGCATGATCAATAGTTTATGGCATATCGTAGCATATCATAAAATAATGTAGGTAAAGTATGAGGCTAGCCAAAAGAATAAAATATGTTGGGGGTAATTAGGACAAATTATCTAATTAGTTATATAAAGGTTCTTTATTCATTTATTCTTTGAACATAGGAGTGCAATTTAGATTGAGTTTTATTCAGCATGTGTTGTCTCATTCATTATAATATGGACACTTGTCAAGCTCTCTTTTGATCTTCTTGTAGGATTTCTTTATTTTTGAGCACACAAGACAACAAAGTGGGGGGAGTTGAATAAATTGTATGATAAAACTTTAAATTTTTTACTACTCCATATGTCAAAATATTTACTTCATGAATCAGCAACAATGTAGTAATGACAGAATAACAAATTCTACACAATTGCACAAGTGAACACTAGATTTATATGGAAAACCTAGCTAGGGAAGAACCATAGTGAGAAAAACCAAAATATAGAATAATTTACATAAATTATTTTACATCTAAAACACAAGGAAGAAACTACTCCCTGAAATAATGGCTTTATGGTTATACCAAAGATATTTTAGTACTCAATTTTAATGATAAAATTTAGATGAGGCTACAACCTCAAAATATTACATGAAGAACAAAAACAAATATCCACCACAACAAATGTGTACCATTATTAGCCTTTATCACACTACTTGAAACTTCACACACTTTTGAATGTAGATACCTTCAGCTCATTTCTTTCAATAATCATTTGGCATTTTTCTCACACACTTCACAATCAAACGCACTTCCAAAAATTTCTCACATTCTAAATGATTTGATCTTTCATTATATCCTTTCCATGCTCAGATAGACTTTTCCAAGTCAGCCACATTAAAATGTACGAACATGAAATGTAAGACGACCAAATATGTTGGCCCCAAAAACTTATACGATGAAGGGAAAGTGAAAGATAACCAACCCTAGAGATAAATGAAGCCCAAAACATATTGACACACTTCTCAAAGCTATTGTAAACTTCAAAAAAGATCTACAATCAGTTTAGTTCATGCAAACAAACCTCTTAATTATTTAGTTCAATCATCAAATAGTACTAGAACGGAATAAAGATGTCATCATGACCATAAAGGAATATCATATGATATTAAACATTCCTTCAAAACCATCAACACACTGTCACATTAATTAGGCTAGTACAAACGTATTGAAACTAAGAATTCTATCACCATATGCAACTAATCAACCAGTCTTTGAGATGCCTATCAATTAGAGTCATAGTTGTTGTTGTTAAGTTGAGAATACAAAAGTTGAAGGGAAGTAATTTGTAGAAAATATGAGAATATTCCCCAAGTTGTAAGAGGAAATTCTAAAATTCTTAGAAATGTAGAGAATATATTATCTTCTAAGATCTGTGAGCACAACTTCCAAACCACATAAAGATATCTTCAAGAAAAGAGAAATAGAGAAAATCCATGAGCTAGATAGAGAACATGCCCGGTTTGACACTAGTCAAATGGAAACTAGTTTGCTTCAAGGATGAAAAGTTTTGGTGATGAAGTACGTAAGGGGGGAGCATTTGTGAAGTGTTTATGTAGTTTTTTAAATTTGGGAATGAGTTTAGAGGACTGGTTCAATAGACCCTAGGAAGTGGGCCTCTAGGAGTGAGGGTTTAGTGGCTAAGGCCATAGGTGAAGGGTGGAGAATTGGTCTATTGAACTAGTCCTCCTAGGGTATCACACAGCTTCCATCTCCCAAATTTTTGATGATCCAAACCCACATTATCATGAAGAGCATCACGTGGCTAGCAGATACCCATGGTGAGGTGCGGGTTATGCCCCATAGTTGTCTAGATCAACATGCCACTAAATCTTCAAACAATTTTAACCAATGTTCTCCAGCACTATCGATTGTCCCAAAGACCCTCCAAATCTAATTGATCAGGTTAGATTAGGATCTATCTGGACTGCTTAAATAGTGGGTACCGTCAGTGGTTACAATCACCAAGAAAACTTTAGTGTTTCAGAGATCCACGTACCCGATCTATGACTCAATTTCAAAACCTTCCAATATTCTACTACTACAGACATATTTTCCTTTCTCTGGCTAAATACATGGCTTATATTTAGCCTAGGGTTTTGTCCAGGAAGCAACTCAACAACCCATACAACTCTAAGTGTTGGGTGTATTATGATACATTACCCTAATTTGACTTTCATCTAGTGGCATTAGAAAACCAATGGAGAAAATACAAATTAGGGCCGTGATTTCATGATAGGGCCGAGGACAGTGGCTATGCTTTCGACTTGTCAGAGAATCACTTTGTTTTGATAGTGCTAACCAAAATATGACAATTTGAAATCTAAGACTGTAGTTACATATTTGTATTTGCTAACAAACAATAGACTGTAAATTAAAAAAAATAACATGACTGTCAACAACTAATTCAAGAGTTTCGAATAATAGTTCCTAAAGTTATTTTGCAAAAAATAATCATTCTATCTTTCGAATCAGCAGACTATGTATAATGAAACACCTCACTGATCAAACAAACACTCTGTGGACATATCAAAATGTTTCCAATTTCATTTCTACAACAACATCAAATTTGTCTATCTATTACAATGACTGACCGTGAGCCTGAAACAAAAAATGGCATATTTGAAAGATAACCAAACCTTCTTCAAAGATGGAAATGAAATGAGAAATTTGTCCTCCTTCGCGCACTGTAGTCCTCCTTCAAATTTTCCCGTTAAAATGAAATGAGAAATGAAACTTTTTTTTAAAGTTATGCCCATGTTCGTCGATATTTCAACATACATGGTATTAGTCAAAATTTCAACCAACATGGGCATGGATTAAAAAAGAAAGATTTCCTTCTATAATCCAACCAACTTAAACCTTTTTAATTGATGGTCAAAAATGTTGGTAGAAAAATAAGGTCAAATGTACTAGTGTTCTAACCTAGGAGGAGTGTCAAGATCTTTGACATAAGCCACATATAACATGCATCCCTTCCTCTTTTCCTTTTTCAATTCCATGTTGGAAATCTATCTAATCTCAAAAGACCTTTTTATACCAAAAAGTACTACAAGATTACCTGCATCATCAAGACATTGTATTGATTTGTCCTGACAGTTCACTATGGGCTTATGTTCTATTAACCAATTGATTCCCAAAATGACATCACATGAACCTAAAGATACAACATATAGGTTTACTTGCATTTGAAAATTAGGAACTTCAATCTCTCTACAAGATAAACATTTCTCAACCTTCCACTCTTCCCTATTTCCATATTCTACTATCCAAGGTTCTAACATATATCCCTACTCTAATTGACAATTTAGAAACAACTCTAGGATCTATGAAACATTCAGTTGATCTAGTATAATCAAAATACTAGAAATATCATGACCAAAGAGCTTACCAACCAACTAAATGGTTGTTCCCTAAAAATCAGCTTGTCTATTGTCCATAGCTTCCTAAATTTGATGTTGAGTCTAAGGTCGTTTCCCATCTCTATGGGCTGATCTTTGAGGACAAACACTAGCATAGTGGTCACCTCCACAAGTGTAGCAACCATCTCGGGGTCCCTATTTACCATCATGTTTATTCCTCCTATTTTCATTCATGTTATTGCCTCTATTTTGATTCTAATTACCATTGTTGTTATTCCTTCCATCATTACCTCTCCAACTCCTTCTCATATTCTGCACTTGCTGCCAACTAGTGTCCTTTGGTTTGTTATCTTGAAACTTCCTTTTAAATCCCTAAGGAGCACTAGTCCTCTGACTCACTCTCATTGAAGCCACCTATTGTAGTTTCTTCTCTTGTCTCAAGGCCTTCATGAAAGAAAATTCCATAGTCTCAGGCTCATGCATGCCAACCTCTGATCCTATCTCTAGACGTAAACCAAGGATAGATTTGTGGGTTCTAAACCGATCATCCTATTGATACTGAGGTACATAATGAACTAGGTGGTAGAATCTCTCATGGTACTTAATAACAATCAATACTCCCTGTATCAAGTTTTGAAATTTAACCACTTTCCTATCATAGTATAGCTAAGGTAGCCACCTCTTATAGAAAAGTACAAGAAATTCCTCCCAAGAGATCTCTCTAGGTTGCATCATCTTTTATGACATTACATGATTATGTTAATAATTGAAGATCAAGAATGAACATGTTTATGTGGTCGGTAAATGAAGAAATCAGTATACACTGAGTTCAAACAGCATACACCAAGCAAGTGTAGTATATACCAAGTACATTATTAATTGAGTAAGAAGTCATCAACACATCACGACATTGACCGAGTGAAAGAAATAAGATGGAACATATGATTTTGGAAAAATATGATGAGATGGATGATTCCAAGGTTAAAGATAAATTTTTTTATGAAGATCTACAACTGACAAAATTAAAGGAGGATCGAATAATGAAGAATGAAACATGTTAAAGGCACAAGTTCCAAGGAAGGTTAAAGTAGAAAAATCAATGATAGAAATTAAGTGACAAAACCTATGCATGAGAAGAAAATGGTTTATCATGTCTATAAAAGGAGACAAGAGATTCATAATGAATAATGCGCATGAGGAGATAGTATTCATGTGAAGATGGTCAGACAGGTTGAAGTGAGAACTGAGAAATGTTGCAGACTACAGTGAGCATCAAAGAAAGGAGATTACTGAGCATAACAGAGTTGGAGGATATAAAGAAATTGAAGAGATTATGATGACCAGAGGTATATGAGATTAGCATAGATTTGAATATCTACAAAGGGAGTTGTATTTGAATCAGATCATTTACTGTTGCATTCTAACCATTTCTACAGACAAATTCTCTTAACTGAGTAGGACTCAATAGTCTTTATTATGACATTCAATGAATGTTGATTATTTTCTTGATGACCCAAGTGAATGTATGGTCACCTAAAACTGTTAGTGATAAATCCTCTAACAAGGTCACACCTTACAGTGTGTTTTGTAACTTTTAACAGGGTTGGCTCTTAACCGAGCTCACTTCAGAAGAGTGAAATTATTTTGGGTACTGGTCCCAGGTGGTTTTTCCCCTAGCAAGGTTTTCACATTAAAAATCAAGTGTTATATGTGTATGGATGTGATGACTTGTTATTTTATTTTGCGCATTACAATTACTAGTTTGATCGGTATATACACTAGTTAATTTTACTGGTAATCAGTTAATGAACAAAGAGGCACAAACAAAGTGTTTACCAGTTGTTTTGATTAATTGAAGGATTTGTTTTATACATTTGGGAGTATTTTGGATTGTAGGATATTGGATGTAACTGATTCACCCCCCCTCTTAGTTATCTAACAATTGGTATCAGAGACTAGAGTACTTGAAGGAAGAAGTTTGAAGGACTTAATTAAAAGATCACAAGATGTATAAGAGAGAGAGCCAAAGCTAAACAAAGGTAACTTCTCAACATGGAAAAGTAGGATGAAGTTGTATCTATCAGGCATTGGAGATTTTACAATGTACTATTTGGAAAATGAATTCATAAATCCTACTGGTCCTTTGATTGTCACACAGATGAAAGAAAGACAATCTAACATAAAGCTATGATGATTGATATTTATTCTTCTCTATTAGATGCTGAATTTGAAGACATTAAGACATGTACAATTGTAAAACAAATGTGGGAAAATCTTACACTAGTTCATGGAGGAGATGTGAATGTGCTTAGAGAAAAAGCTAAAAGACTAAGAGGTAAGTTTGATGTTATGAAGATGAAAGAAGGTGAAAACATCACACAGTATAACAACTGAGTCATAGAAGTGGTGAATGCTATCCAAGGAGTAGGTGGAACTATTGAAGAAGACACTGTGGTAAGTAATATTCTCAAAACACTGTTGCCTACCTATGCTATTAGAGTCTCAACAATACATGAAATGAGAGCAAGTCCTGGTAATAATATTTCACTTGATAGTTTGATTGGAAGATTGACTACATTTGAGCTTAATAATTATGATAACAATATGTTATCTAAGGTAGAACCTATATTTATGTCATCTATGAATATTGGAAGATCAAGGAGTAGACATAAGATAAGAAATGAAAGTGAAAATGAAGCTGAAGAAGATGAACTTGATGAACTTGAAGCATTACTGGCTAGAAGATTATAAAAAGGCAAAGGAAGATATAGAGGTAAACTACCCTTGGTATGTTTTAAATGTAAAGAAATTGGTCATATTGCTGCAAGATGTCTCAATAAGAAAGATGATGAGAAAACATGTGAAATATCAAATGAAAGGAAGAATGGCAGAAGAAATTACCGAGATCATAGAGGTAATCGACGATATGGAAACAAAGACAACCAAGACCAAAAAGATAAAGGCAAGTTGGCATGCTACCTAGTTGAAGATGAAAATGATGACACTGAGACTGACCCTGATGAAGAAATAGAAGTGGTATTTGTTGCATTGAAGGAAGATTCTGAAGAAGAAGAAAGGTATGTTGAAAAAGTACTTATTTCTAAAGTTAGTAAAAATGATACTTGGATTATTGATAGTGGGTGGACACATCATATGACTGGACATGAAGAAATATTTGAATATCTTGAACATTATAATGAAGGGTCTATAAAAATGAGAGGTCACACCTGACAGTGTGTTTTGTAACCTTTAACAGGGTTGGGTCTTAACCGACCTCACTTCAGAAGAGTGACCAATTTTGGGGGGCCGATCCTAGGTGGTTTTTCCCTTAGCAGGGTTTCCACGTTAAATCTCTTGTGTTATGTGTTGATTGTGGTAGTTGTTTGTTATCATACTTTGCATGTTACATATTAGATTTGATCAGTAACAATTATAAGTGTTTGACTGGTAATCGGTAAAAGTACAGATAGTGACAATATTATTTGTTTACCGAGTAGCAGAAGTTAAAGTTTTGATTTGAATTATACATTTTGTTGTGGGACACTAGATAATTGATTCACCCCTCCCCTCTAAATTAATCTAACAATTGGTATCAGAGCATTGGTTGCTTAGAACAAAGTTTTAAGGACTCAAGCACAAAGGTCTCAAGATGTATAAGAGGGAAGTACAAAAATTGAACAAAGAGAACTTCACAGTATGGCAGAGCTGAATGAAGCTACACATATTCAGAATTGGGAATTTAGCACTAGATTTGATGTTAAATGGCTACATTGTACCACCCACTGGTCCTCTAACCCTTGATTAACTAAAGGACATGCATGAACACAATATCACTATGATGGAACTTGCTGCCACTTGTATCGATGCTAAATTTGAAGACATTAAGGGATGCACTACTTCTAAAACCATGTGGGACAAGTTAAGTCTAATTTATAGTGGAGATATGAATGTGAAGAGAGCTCGCACTAAAAGCTTGAGAGGTAGATTTGATGATATGAGAATGAAAGAAGGTGAGAACATTGTGCAATACTCAAACAAACTGAAAGAAGTAGTACATGCTATTAGAGCATCAGATGGAGTCATTGATGATGAGACAGTGATAAGAAAAATTCTCAGAACTTTGCTACCAGTTTATGCAATCAGGATCTCTGCAATTCATGAAACAAGAGCTTCATCCAACCTTACTCTTGATACTCTGATTGGTAAGCTTACAACATTTGAATTAAATAATTTTCATAATAGTGTTGTTCCTCCTATTGAATCCACTTTCATGACTTCTCTGAAGATTGGTAAATCTAGTAGGAATAATAAGAATGATGACAGTGATGAAAATACCGACGATGAACTTGATGAGCTAGAAGCTCTCATGGCTAGAAGATTGCCCAAAGGAAAAGGAAGGTATAGAGGTAAGTTAGCTTTGGCATGTTTTAATTGTAAAGAAGTTGGTCACATTGCTGCTAGATGTTCACAGAAGAGAGATGATGATAGATCTAAAGACCGATTTGAAGGAAGCTATCGGAGAAGAGTTAATAGAGGCTACCGACATAACAAAGACAACTGAGATGACAAAGGCAAAAAGGTATGTTACATAGCTGAAGATATTGAAACTGAATCTGATTCTTATGATGACATAGAAGTTGTATTTGTTGCTATGAAAGATGATTTAGAAGAAGAAGAAAAACATAAGAGACAACACTGATCTCTAAGGTAAGTAGAAATGATACATGGATCATAGACAGTGGTTGTACACATCATATGACCGGTGATGTAGATAAGTTTGATCAGCTTACTGAATACAACAGAGGATCTATGAGAATGGGAAATGATGCACCCTATATGGTAAGAGGTAAAGGTTCACTCATGATAAATGATAGAATAAGATGTGATAATGCATATTGGGTAGATGGACTAAACTATAACTTGTTAAGTGTGGCTCAACTGAACAATTTAGGCCACCGACTATCTTTTGAGAGCAAAAAGGTGAAGATTTTTGATGAAGATGGAAGACATGTTGGTACTGGTACACAATCTAGAGGTAATCTATTCTATCTTGATATGGATCAGTCTTCTTGTTTGTTGATAAAGGATGAAGATGCTTAGTTGTGGCACAAAAGGTTATGCCATGTGAACTTTGACAACATGATCAAGATTAGTAAAAAGAGAAGAGTTAGGGGATTGCCTAACTTGTCAAAACCTGATCATGCCATGTGCCATGAATGTTAGAAAGGTAATATGACTAAGTCCAGTTTTAAAAGAAAAGAATACTCAACACAGAAGATACTTGAGTTGGTTCATATCGATCTATGTGGTCCTATGAGAACTCAAAGTTGTTCTGGTGATAGATACTTTATTCTTTTTGTTGATGATTATACTCGACTAATGACTGTTATGTTTCTAAAAGAGAAATTTAAAGCTTTCAAGATGTTTAAATGGTATAAGGATAAGGTAGAAAAAGAAACTAGAAAGGAAATAAAATGCTTAAGATCTGATAGAGGATGTGAATTTATCTCTGATGAATTTACTAATTTCTATAATGAGAATGGTATTAAAAGACAGGTCTCAGCACCGAGGACACCTCAACAAAATGGCATTACTGAAAGAAGGAATAGATCAATCATTGACTGTACTAGAACACTGATGATATAGAAGAATGTTGCTCAGAAGTATTGGAGGGAAGCTGTCAGTACAGTTGTGTATGTTCTTAACCGAGTGCAACTGAAGGACACCAACAAAACACCTCATGAGCTATGGTTTGGACACAAACCTACTACAAGTTATTTCAAAATTTTTGGAAGTAAATGCTTTATTTTGAAATATGATAGAAATGGAAAATTTGACTCTAAAGGAGATGAAGGGATATTTTTGGGATATTCCACAACAAGTAAATCATACAAATGTCTGAATAAGGTTACAAATAAGATAGTTGAAAGTACTAATGTTCATGTTGATGAGTTTGATGACAAGAACATAGAAGAGAGTACAAAGGAACTAGAAGACTATGGTATATTTACTTACATTGAACATCTAGAGTATTTACCGATGGCACAGACTGTGTCAACCGGTTAGCAAGGAAACAATGCAGTACATCAAGCACCACAAACTGATGAATAAGATGGAGCTACCGAGCAAGAAAATGAACCTGAATAGGATGAGCAAGAAAGGAGAAACTGAGTTCTGGCAAGTTTTGGTAGGAGACAACATCCTGAAACACAAATCATTGGAGACAGACATGTAGGAATGCAAACTAGAAGCAAAATAAGACAAGGTACATGTCTAGTCTGTGAATTTGAACCTAAAACTGTGAAAGTTGCATTAGAGAATGAAGAATGGATTAATGAAATGAAGGAAGAAATAGAGAAAATAGAAAAGAACAAAACTTGGTCCTTAGTACCCTGACCAAAAGATAAGAATGTAATCAGTACTAAGTGGATATTTAGGAATAAACTGAATGAAAACGATGAAGTCACAAGAAACAAAGCAAGATTAGTATGCAAGGGATATGCACAGGAAGAAGGTATTGACTATGGTGAAACATTTGCACCTATTGCTAGATTGGAAGGAGTTAGAATGCTACTTGCATATGCTACACACAAGAAATTCAAAGTTTATCAAATGGATGTGAAGTCAACTTTTCTAAATGGTATACTTGAAGAAGAAGTCTACATTGAACAATCTGAACCTTGGATTTGTTGATCCAGACAACAAAGACATGGTATGTAGATTACATAAAGCTTTGTATGGTTTGAAGCAAGCACCGAGAGCATGGTATGAAAGATTGCATACTTACTTGTTAAGTATTGGATTTGTCAGAACAAGTGAAAACAACAATCTGTATATGAAAGGTAACACTGATGACACTATTATCATTGCTGAAATATTTGTAGATGATATTATTTTTGGAGGTTCAGATAAAGTGTGTAAATCATTTTCTGATGAAATGCAAAAGGAATTTGAAATGTCTATGTTCGGAGAGATTAAATTCTTTCTAGGACTACAAGTGATTTAGTAGAGTGATGGGATATTCATCACACAGTGTAAATATATCAAGGAAGTATTGAAAACATTTGGCATGGAAGATGCTAAACCTGTTGGAACACTGATGGCTACTGGATGCAAATTGACAAAGGAGGATGAAACTATAGAGGTAAATCAGACACTTTACCGATCCATGATTGGAAAGTTAATGTACGTAGTTCACAGTAGACCAGATATAGCACATGTTGTGGGAATTATTGCTAGATTCTTTGCTAATCCTAGAGAATCACACATGAGTGCTACTAAATGAATCTTAAGGTATCTGAAGAAAATAGAGAACTATGGCCTAGGGTACACTAAGGAAGGAAAGTTTGAACTGAAAGTTTACACTGATGCTAATTGGGCTGAAAATATGGATGACAGAAAAAGCACCACTGGAGGAGCATTTTTCTTTGGTGAAAGACTTGTAACCTGGATAAGTAAAAAGAAGGCTTGTATTTCTCAGTCTATAGCCGAAGTAGAGTATGTTGCTACTGCTACCAACTGTTCAAACATTGCATATATCAAGCAAGTGTTGGAAGGGATGAGTGAGGTAATCACTAACCCGGTGATCATATATTGTGACAACACTAGTGCTATAAACATTTCAAAGAACCCTGTGATGCACTCTAAAAAAAAACATATATCTATTAAGTATCACTACTTAAGAGAACAAGTGCAAGAGAAGCAAGTAAAATTGGAATTTGTTACATCTAAAGAATAGCTTGCAGACATTTTTACTAAGCCTCTACCAAAGGACACATTTGAATACTTGAGGACTAGACTTGGGGTCCGTCTCGTGTCTATCAGTCACTAAGGTGATCTGGATGTTGCATCAGCCTACTCTTATCAGACGAACACACATGTTGATGCATCATAGTTCACACTTTGAATCATGTTCAAGGTTGTGATTAAGTTTGAAGAACTGAAACTGATTGGGATATCAGTATACAAAGATAGAGAGGAAGACAAAATTGTTTGTTTATTTGTTTCTTTGACATTGCTATCAAAGGGAGAGATAAAAAATATGAACAGATACAGCAAAGGGATAGATACAGAAAAGAGCATCGACACCTAGGAGAACTATCTAAGGGAGAGACATTTTGAATAGAATAGGCATTGAAGATTAGTTACTGAGAACAGTAGTACAAATGTTCAGTAACATAGTGATTAAACATATTAAGCTAGGGAGAGCTTGTATGAGCATTTGTTTACAGAGTTGTAGAATATAAGTTTGGTATGTGTATGGTACATTTCATATTACTTGAAGTTGCCATCAATGCCAAAGAGAGAGATTGTTGGACTACAACTGATTTAGATGGAGAAATTGAAGAATCTGTGATTGAAGATCATTGTGAAGTTATTGATTAGATATGCAATATGATTAAATCAGTATTATATTGTCATTGATGTCAACTAGCTTGATAGCACTTATCTTGTAAGTTACTATACCGACACATCTGAAGAATGGTGAGAAGAGATGAAGATCAAAGAAAACTACATGAGGAAGATGTACTTGTCAGATGAGGATAAGGAATACACTAAGTAACTTGTTGATGAGTCTATGACTTGTTGATATTGACTTTATTATGCTGCATTCATCTATAATGAAGTTTAGAGCTGAAAGGCACAAAGCAGTGTTGTCGGTAAATGAAGCATTTCTTAGTATACACCGATGGAGCATAGTGTATACCGACCATAGTATTAACTGAGCATGTGTTCATCGATTTATTTCTTTGTTAATCGACCGAAACATAATACATTAAATGATCAGTTTAACTGTTATGATTGATGAGCTGGAAAGTGTATGATTATGAGGTAATGGATAAAGTTTGTTATGATGATCGAGGGTTGGCATAATTAAAAGAAGATCTAACGAAGCAGATTGAAATGAGTAATTAACACATCAGCCGAGGAAATTTGAAGTAGCAAAATTAGTGGAGATGATTAAGCAGCAAAATCTGATGGATAGGAAGAAAATGATTTACTTGTCTATATAAGAGACTAGGGTTTCATTATGAAAAGAGTCGGAAGAAGTAGATGCTACAGGATCTTTTGCATGAACAAGACTTCATGCAATTCTGATCATACTAGTTAGTAAGAATCGAGCTGCAGAATAGTTACCAAGCTACAGAGAGATATTACTGATGAACAGTAAGTTAATACAATATTGAATCTGAAGTGAAACATTGATCAGAAGGATTTTTATGAGCAAAATATTGATCTGTAATCTGCAAATTGAAGTTGTGATAAAGCAGATCATTTACTATTACACATTTAACCATTGTACACAGTTGAAATCTCTTAACCGAGTAGACTCTTAAGTCTTATTGGATGGTACTCATAGATTATATATTTGTTATCTTGTCAACCCCATAATGAATTCTGGTTGGACGATAACTTCTGGTTTAAAATCCTCTAACAAGGTCACACCTGACAGTGTGTTTTGTAACCTTTAACAGGGTTGGGTCTTAACCGACCTCACTTCAGAAGAGTGAACAATTTTGGGTTGCCGGTCCCAGGTGGTTTTTCCCTTAGTAGGGTTTCCACGTTAAATCTCTTGTATTATGTGTTGATTGTGACACTTGTTTGTTATCATACTTTGCATGTTACATGTTAGATTTGATCGGTAACAATTATAAGTGTTAGACTGATAATTGGTAAAAGTACAGACAGTGACAGTATTATTTGTTTACCGAGTACCAAAAGTTAAATTTTTGATTTGAATTATACATTTTGTTGTGGGACACTGGATAACTGATTCACCCCTCCCCTCTCAGTTATTCTAATAGAGAGAAGTTTTTATTACTGTTGTTTACACACTAAACCAAATACAATTGAAGAAAGAGACTAACAAAATACCTTATGAGCTATGGTATGATTATAAACTTAATGTTAACTATTTTAGAATATTTGGCAGTAGATGTTACATTCTGAAAGATGATAGAAATAGAAAATTTGATTCAAAAGGTGATGAAGGGATATTTCTAGGTTACTCTACTAGAAGAAAGGCTTATAAATATTTGAACAAAGCTACTAACAAAATGATAGAAAGTGCAAATGTGAGATTTGATGAGTTTGCAAAAAATAATTATGAATAAAGAAAGAAAGAACCAAAAGACTATGGTAGATTTGTTTATATTGAGGAACCTGGAAATCTACTCAAGCTATAGTCTGGCGTCACCGAGAAACAAAAAAATGCTACCGAGCAACAATCTATATAGACTGAGCAACAACAAACAATTACTGATGGAAATGATGATCATGCACTGAGTGGAGAAAACATTGAAGAATAGAGATCTGAACATGTACTTGCAAATTATGTGAGAAGAAACCATCCACAATATCAGAAATTGGAGACAAAGGAGGAGGAATGATGAATAGAAGTAAGTTAAGGAATAATACATGTTTAGTTTGTCAATTTGAGCCTAAAATTGTTAGAGATGCATTAGCAAATGATGAATGGACCAAGGCAATGAATGAAGAGATTGAGAAAATACAAAAGAACAAAATATGGACATTAGTACAAAGACCTAAAGACAAGACTGTCATTAGTACTAAATGGATTTTTAGAAACAAAATGAATGAGAATGAAGATGTAACAAGGAATAAAATAAGACTAGTTTGCAAAGGTTATTCACAAGAAGGAATTGACTATGGAGAAGCCTTTGCACCCATTGCTAGACTTGAAGTAGTAAGAATGCTACTTGCATATGCTATTTATAAAGGATTTGAGGTATATTAGATGGATGTGAAATCTGCATTTCTGAATCGGATACTAGAAGAAGAGGTATACATTGAACAACCTTAAGGTTTTTTAACCCTAATTAGAGGAATGTGGTATGTAAGCTTCACAAGACATTATATGGACCGAAACAAGCACCAAGAGCATGGTATGAAAGACTACATTCTTATATCATAAGAATTGGATTTGTTAGAACAAGTGACAATAGCACTTTTTATTTGAAATGTGAAACTATGTATAAGATTCTTATTGCTTAAAGTTTTGTTGATGATATCATATTTGAAGGTCATGATAACCTATGTAAGTCTTTTGATGATGAAATGAGAAAAGAATTTGAAAGGTCAATATTTGGAGAGATCAAATTCTTTCTTGGTTTGCAACTACTACAATAGAAGGAAGGCTTATACATAACACAATCTAAGTACATCAAAGAAGTCTTGAAGACATTCGATATGGAAGATTCAAAACTAGTTGGTACACCATGGTAATTGGATGCAAGCTGACAAAGGATGACAAGTCAACCGAGGTAAATCAAACCTTATATAGATCTATGATTGGAAAGCTGATGTATGTTGTGCATAGTAGACCAGATATTATACACGCGGTTGGAATTGTAGCTATATTCTTTGCTAATCCTAAAGAGGCACACATGACTGTTGTGAAAAGAATTTTGAGATATTTGAAGAACATTGAAAACTATGGACTATGGTATAAGAAAGAAGGCAATTTTGAACTGAAAGTTTACACTGATGCTGATTGAGATGGAATCATTGATGATAGAAAAAGAACTACTGGTGGAGCATTCTTTTTAGGAGAAAGATTGGTAACTTGGATAAGTAAGAAACAAGGATGCATTTCTCAGTCCACTGCTGAAGAAAAATATGTTGTTGCTACTGCTAATTATTCAAGTATTGTATGGATAAAGCAATTGTTGGAAGGTATGAATGAGGAGATCATTGATCTAGTGATAATCTATTGTGATAACACAAATTCTATTAATATTTATAAGAATCCAGTGATGCATGCAAAGACAAAGCACATATCTATTAAGTATCACTATTTGAGGGAACAAGTTCAAGAAAAGAAAGTCAAATTGGAATAAGTGAAGTCACAAGAGCAACTTGCTAATATATTCACTAAACCCTTAACGAAAGATACATTTGAATACTTGAGAAGTAGACTAGGGGTCTATCCCCTATCTAACAGTCACTAAAATGATATGAGGTTGCATCAACATGTACTTTATTAGAAGATCTAATGATGTTGATGCATGATGTTCACACTTTGGGATTCCTAAGCTTGTGAAGATGGAAGACACACTGAAACTGCATATCTGTACATGCAAGGTACAAGAATCTGAACTAAACAACAGAGATACTTACTTGACTAAATTTTAATTAAATTTTAAAAATGTTTTTTAGGTGGTTAGTTAATCCTAATTCTTCATTTGGGTTAAAGAATTTTTATTTTTATTTTTTATTTTTTCATCGAATGCATATTGAAGGTTCTACTCTCTTTCTTGCAATAGTTGTAATGCTCTGAGTCTGTTTAAGCTCACTATTATGTATTTGGACTTCACTAATTTCTCTTATGAGATGCATATTTGTTATATTTATCAAGCACAGGTATTTGACTGGGGTCTAATATCTTCATTAGATTAATGGCTAGGAATGTATATTTAAAAAAAGGCATAGTTTTGGCTAATCTTCTATCCAAGCTCTTAAGTCAAATCTTGTTGATTTGATTTTTTTATATTCTCCTACCATCTGTTTGTTCAATTCTCCTTCTCAATGATTACAAACTACTGTCTCTTCTTGGTAGCGATTGTCTATTTTGCAACTTACAAAAAAAAGTGGCCTTTTGTTATGTTGGCATCTTTTTCAAAAAAAAATTATGCATCTTTTTCTCAAAAAAAAAAATCTTCGGTCCTTATATCCTTATTGTTTTTAATTTTTCTATTTTCAATGACTTTTATTTTACTGTAATTGCTATGGTGAGTAATTACAAGCCTCCTTTTTCCTCAAGACTACAAATGTTTTCTTTGCTCGACAATATTAAATGTGGGTTGGCCTTCTTTCTTCAGAAAAAGACTCATCCATATCTTTTTCAAAAGAGTGATTTTCTTGGTTGCAAATGGTGATTTCTCTTCAGTTATTTATCAATTGAAGAAATAACAAAATATAGAAAGATTGACCTTTTTTTATAGCAATAAATTATTAAACACACAATTGAATCTTCATTCACTTAAATGAGTTATAAGACCTTTTTGATCACATGATCAACGATCAACGAATCAGAAACACATTCAATCCAGTTGTCGAGAGAGCTTGGAAGAGATGATCAACCAAAGTCTTTCTCACATCTTTTCCCCTTATACTCCGAAAAACGTGATATCTCTTAATTTTTGAATTCATCCATGTTAGAGTTTTAGTTGTTACGAAGGAGAAAGTAATGAATATACAGATGACCAAAATATTGTAGCCTACTGAGCACTTCTTGTCATTGGTGTAATTGGTATAGAATTATGATAGGAGACATACCAATAGTTGAGTAGCAGCTAGTAGTTCTAAACATTAATTTTGTTATGTCCTCGTCTAAGCCAATGTACAATAGTTCCTAAAACGGTTCTACATTTCGGTACAATACGTTAAACCTAGTTTGACTTAAACCTGCAATATTACTTGTTTCTTTTGGTCTCCCATCAATGTACATTGAAAATCTTTTAATTTGATCATTTTCTTTCCATTGTATATAATTTGCTGATAGTGCATACCTACGCATACTTTTTTTATATTGAACAATCCACATCCAATCATTGTAATTGTAACACGGACCAACATACTTGAACAATTCAACAACTTTGTTGTAACATACCTTTATCCCATCCATGGAAAATAGGCCCAAACCATGTAACGAGGATGGAGCTATGTGATATATCCTCTCATTAACACAAAAGTTAGTGTTAATTGGAGGTAGCTCATTGGGTACCCATTCTTTTTCAATATGTGTGTACTGAAAGGGCACCTTGATGTCACCTTTGGTCTCATCACCATAAGAACATGACCCCCCTTTAGCAAGGAAAAATTGCATGTGTTTATTGAATTTTTTTCTAATCTTTTGACCTCTAGTTGATCTCCCCATTTTAGTTGTACTACATGTAGAAATTTCATCTACCATTCCGTCATTTCCCTCATTCGATGTAGATAGATCTGACAAGTACTTATTTGGTGGGTCCTGCAATCCATCAAATGAGATATTGTCACATCCCCGCTTCAAATAGAATTTTGGTAATATTTAAATAATATATATAGAATAAATCAAGTCGCGACCCATACGTACGGTTCTTCTTTGTCTATACGTGGGAGATATAAAATGTACTAAGTTGAAAGTGATTATATAATTGTATGTCTATACGGTTCTTCTTTGTCTATATATACATTATATGATTATATAATATGTCTATTAATAACATACGTGCTCAGTGATAAACAAGAAGAATATAAGAAAATTATGTCTATTTATTGACTTATACCCGCTGATCCATGTCATTGTGCACGATCCATGCCAAAGGGGTTAAATTTCCTGCATATGTTAATCATTTATCTTAAGTTAGCTAAAAATTACATGATATGTATGCTACAAATAACTTAGAAGATACTCTCTATCTCACCGTATAGTCTAGGAACAGTGAGTTCCTAGGATGGATTTAAACGTGTTTGGAATTGGTTCTCAATGTAAAAACATTGTATTAGTTATTGCTTACCTTTCCACGCCTTCTTTTTACTATTTCACTACATTTTGAATTAGGAATATTGGACTGGTATTCCTAGGACAACGACTCGTAGGGTATAGTCAGTTTGGTAGTTTGAAGTTTTCTTCATGATGTTGTTAGTTCAAAGTCAAATCTAATATGGATGGTAGGAGGATAAAATAGAATACAATAGTTGTTAAAATAATGTGCTTTGGGCCACCACAAAATTCATGCCTTAAATTATTATTATTATTATTATTATTGGCCTCAAATAAATGTATTGAGAAATCAGCAAGTGTATTTTCCTAGCAAGAGTTAGATAATCCAAATATAATAGCAAGCTCAACAAAAACAATTTGAAAATATGAGAAATCTTGAAGTAGATGTTCAATCATTTCTATATAACCTCTACATTCTAGAATATACCTATGAGAGCTCTACCATCCACTTCTTTGAAGTGAATCCAAAGTTAAGACTTTACGATTAAGAGAGAGACACAAAAAAATGTCATTTTAAAAGGAATGTCAACCTTCCAAATTTTTTTCCACCACAACATATCTTTCCATTGAATAAAAAATAATATAGATTTACTTGACCAAGTTTCGTAATAAACTTCAATCAATAATCTTTACTACCACAAAAATTAGTCCAATATATTAAGTTTTGATATTCATGTATGTTTCTAGTCAAAATATCCATATAATCATTCCACATAACTTTTTTGTGAGCAATGAAACCCAAAAGACTCCCTAATTCATCCTTGTATCTAGATAATGGTAAATGCATGATCAATAGTTTATGGCATATCTTAGCATATCATAAAATAATGTAGGTAAAGTATGAGGCTAGCCAAAAGAATAAAATATGTTGGGGGTAATTAGGACAAATTATCTAATTAGTTATATAAAGGTTCTTTATTCATTTATTCTTTGAACATAGGAGTGCAATTTAGATTGAGTTTTATTCAACATGTGTTGTCTCATTCATTATAATATGGACACTTGTCAAGCTCTCTTTTGATCTTCTTGTAGTATTTCTTTATTTTTGAGCACACAAGACAACAAAGTGGGGGGAGTTGAATAAATTGTATGATAAAACTTTAAATTTTTTACTACTCCATATGTCAAAATATTTACTTCATGAATCAGCAACAATGTAGTAATGACAGAATAACAAATTCTACACAATTGCACAAGTGAACACTAGAATTATATGGAAAACCTAGCTAGGGAAGAACCATAGTGAGAAAAACCAAAATATAGAATAATTTACATAAATTATTTTACATCTAAAACACAAGGAAGAAACTACTCCCTGAAATAATGGCTTTATGGTTATACCAAAGATATTTTAGTACTCAATTTTAATGATAAAATTTAGACGAGGCTACAACCTCAAAATATTACATGAAGAACAAAAACAAATATCCACCACAACAAATGTGTACCATTATTAGCCTTTATCACACTACTTGAAACTTCACACACTTTTGAATGTAGATACCTTCAGCTCATTTCTTTCAATAATCATTTGGCATTTTTCTCACACACTTCACAATCAAACGCACTTCCAAAAATTTCTCACATTCTAAATGATTTGATTTTTCATTATATCCTTTCCATGCTCAAATAGACTTTTCCAAGTCAGCCACATTAAAATGTACGAACATGAAATGTAAGACGACCAAATATGTTGGCCCCAAAAACTTATACGATGAAGGGAAAGTGAAAGATAACCAACCCTAGAGATAAATGAAGCCCAAAACATATTGACACACTTCTCAAAGCTATTGTAAACTTCAAAAAAGATCTACAATCAGTTTAGTTCATGCAAACAAACCTCTTAATTATTTAGTTCAATCATCAAATAGTACTAGAACGGAATAAAGATGTCATCTTGACCATAAAGGAATATCATATGATATTAAACATTCCTTCAAAACCATCAACACACTGTCACATTAATTAGGCTAGTACAAACGTATTGAAACTAAGAATTCTATCACCATATGCAACTAATCAACTAGTCTTTGAGATGCCTATTAATTAGAGTCATAGTTGTTGTTGTTAAGTTGAGAATACAAAACTTGAAGGGAAGTAATTTGCAGAAAATATGAGAATATTCCCCAAGTTGTAAGAGGAAATTCTAAAATTCTTAGAAATGTAGAGAATATATTATCTTCTAAGATCTGTGAGCACAACTCCCAAACCACATAAAGATATCTTCAAGAAAAGAGAAACAGAGAAAATCCATGAGCTAGATAGAGAACATGCCCGGTTTGACACTAGACAAATGGAAACTAGTTTGCTTCAAGGATGAAAAGTTTTGGTGATGAAGTACGTAAGGGGGGAGCATTTGTGAAGTGTTTATGTAGTTTTTTTAATTTGGGAATGAGTTTAGAGGACTGGTTCAATAGACCCTAGGAAGTGGGCCTCTAGGAGTGAGGGTTTAGTGGCTAAGGCCATAGGTGAAGGGTGGAGAATTGGTCTATTGAACTAGTCCTCCTAGGGTATCACACAGCTTCCATCTCCCAAATTTTTGATGATCCAAACCCACATTATCATGAAGAGCATCACGTGGCTAGCAGATACCCATGGTGAGGTGCGGGTTATGCCCCATAGTTGTCTAGATCAACATGCCACTAAATCTTCAAACAATTTTAACCAATGTTCTCCAGCACTATCGACTGTCCCAGAGACCCTCCAAATCTAATTGATCAGGTTAGATTAGGATCTATCTGGACTGCTTAAATAGTGGGTACCATCAGTGGTTACAATCACCAAGAAAACTTTAGTGTTTCAGAGATCCACGTACCCAATCTATGACTCAATTTCAAAACCTTCCAATATTCTACTGCTACAGACATATTTTCCTTTCTCTGACTAAATACATGGCTTATATTTAGCCTAGGGTTTTGTCTAGGAAGCAACTCAACAACCCATACAACTCTGAGTGTTGGGTGTATTATGATACATTACCCTATTGACTTTCATCCAGTGGCATTAGAAAACCAGTGGAGAAAATAAAAATTAGGGCCGTGATTTCATGATAGGGCCGAGGACAATGGCTATGCTTTCGACTTGTCAGAGAATCACTTTGTTTTGATAGTGCTAACCAAAATATGACAATTTGAAATCTAAGACTGTAGTTACATATTTGTATTTGCTAACAAACAATAGATTGTAAATTAAAAAAAATAACATGACTGTCAACAACTAATTCAAGAGTTTCGAATAATAGTTCCTATAGTTATTTTGCAAAAAATAATCATTCTATCTTTCGAATCAGTAGACTATGTATAATGAAACACCTCACTGATCAAACAAACACTCTGTGGACATATCAAAATGTTTCCAATTTCATTTCTACAGCAACATCAAATTTGTCTATCTATTACAATGACTGACCGTGAGCCTGAAACAAAAAATGGCATATTTGAAAGATAACCAAACCTTCTTCAAAGATGGAAATGAAATGAGAAATTTATCCTCCTTCACGCATTGTAGTCCTCCTTCAAATTTGCCCGTTAAAATGAAATGAGAAATGAATTTTTTTTTTAAGTTATGCCCGTGTTCATCGATATTTCGACATACATGGTATTAGTCAAAATTTCAACCAACATGGGCATGGATTAAAAAAGAAAGATTTCCTTCTATAATCCAACCAACTTAAACCTTTTTAATTGATGGTCGAAAATGTTGGTAGAAAAATAAGGTCAAATGTACTAATGTTCTAACCTAGGAGTGTCAAGATCTTTGACATAAGCCACATAGACCATGCATCCCTTCCTCTTTTCCTTTTTCAATTCCATGGTGGAAATCTATCTAATCTCAAAAGACCTTTTTATACCAAAAAGTACTACAAGATTACCTGCATCATCAAGACATTGTATTGATTTGTCCTGACAGTTCACTATGGGCTTATGTTCTATTAACCAATTGATTCCCAAAATGACATCACATGAACCTAAAGATACAACATATAGGTTTACTTGCATTTGAAAATTAGGAACTTCAATCTCTCTACAAGATAAACATTTCTCAACCTTTCACTCTTCCCTATTTCCATATTCTACTATCCAAGGTTCTAACATATATCCCTACTCTAATTGACAATTTAGAAACAACTCTAGGATCTATTAAACAATCAATTGATCCAGTATAATCAAAATACTAGAAATATCATGACCAAAGAGCTTACCAACCAACTAAATGGTTGTTCCCTAAAAATCAGCTTGTCTATTGTCCATAGCTTCCTAAATTTGATGTTGAGTCTAAGGTCGTTTCCCATCTCTATGGGCTGATCTTTGAGGACAAACACTAGCATAGTGGTCACCTCCACAAGTGTAGCAACCATCGCAGGGTCCCTGTTTACCATCATGTTTATTCCTCCTATTTTCATTCATGTTATTGCCTCTATTTTGATTCTAATTACCATTGTTGTTATTCCTTCCATCATTACCTCTCCATCTGCTTCTCATATTCTGCACTTGCTGCCAACCAGTGTCCTTTGGTTTGTTATCCTGAAACTTCCTCTTAAATCCCTAAGGAGCACTAGTCCTCTGACTCACTCTCATTGAAGCCACCTATTGTAGTTTCTTCTCTTGTCTCAAGGCCTTCATGAAAGAAAATTCCATAGTCTCAGGCTCATGCATGCCAACCTCTGATCCTATCTCTAGACGTAAACCAAGGATAGATTTGTGGGTTCTAAACCGATCATCCTATTGATACTGAGGTACATAATGAACTAGGTGGTAGAATCTCTCATGGTACTTAATAAAAATCAATACTCCTTGTATCAAGTTTTGAAATTCAACCACTTTCCTATCATAGTATAGCTAAGGTAGCCACCTCTTATAGAAAAGTACAAGAAATTCCTCCCAAGAGATCTCTCTAGGTTGCATCATCTTTTATGACATTACATGATTCTGTTAATAATTGAAGATCAAGAACTAACATGTTTATGTGGTCGGTAAATGAAGAAATTAGTATACACTGAGTTCAAATAGCATACACCAAGCAAGTGTAGTATATACCAAGTACATTATTAACTGAGTAAGAAGTCATCGACACATCACGACATTGACCGAGTGAAAGAAATAAGATGGAACATATGATTTTGGAAAAATATGATGAGATGGATGATTCCAAGGTTAAAGATAAATTTTTTTATGAAGATCTACAACTGACAAAATTAATGGAGGATCGAATAATGAAGAATGAAACATGTTAAAGGCACAAGTTCCAAGGAAGGTTAAAGCGGAAAAATCAATGATAGAAATTAAGTGACAAAACCTATGCATGAGAAGAAAATGGTTTATCATGTCTATAAAAGGAGACAAGAGATTCATAATGAATAATGCGCATGAGGAGATAGTATTCATGTGAAGATGGTCAGACAGGTTGAAGTGAGAACTGAGAAATGTTGCAGACTACACTGAGCATCAAAGAAAGGAGATTACCGAGCATAACAGAGTTGGAGGATATAAAGAAATTGAAGAGATTATGATGACTAGAGGTATATGAGATTAGCATAGATTTGAATATCTACAAAGGGAGTTGTATTTGAATCAGATCATTTACTGTTGCATTCTAACCATTTCTACAGACAAATTCTCTTAACCGAGTAGGACTCAATAGTCTTTATTATGACATTCAATGAATGTTGATTATTTTCTTGATGACCCAAGTGAATGTATGGTCACCTAAAATTGTTAGTGATAAATCCTCTAACAAGGTCACACCTTACAGTGTGTTTTGTAACTTTTAACAGGGTTGGCTCTTAACCGAGCTCACTTCAGAAGAGTGAAATTATTTTGGGTACCGGTCCCAGGTGGTTTTTCCCCTAGCAAATTTTTCACATTAAAAATCAAGTGCTATATGTGTATGGATGTGATGACTTGTTATTTTATTTTGCGCATTACAATTACTAGTTTGGTCGGTATATACACTAGTTAATTTTACTGGTAATCAGTTAATGAACAAAGAGGCACAAACAAAGTGTTTACCAATTGTTTTGATTAATTGAAGGATTTGTTTTATACATTTGGGAGTATTTTGGATTGTAGGATATTGGATGTAACTTATTCACCCCCCCTCTTAGTTATCTAACAATTGGTATCAGAGACTAGAGTACTTGAAGGAAGAAGTTTGAAGGACTTAATTAAAAGATCACAAGATGTATAAGAGAGAGAGCCAAAGCTAAACAAAGGTAACTTCTCAACATGGAAAAGTAGGATGAAGTTGTATCTATCAGGCATTGGAGATTTTACAATGTACTATTTGGAAAATGAATTCATAAACCCTACTGGTCCTTTGACTGTCACACAGATGAAAGAAAGACAATCTAACATAAAGCTATGATGATTGATATTTATTCTTCTCTATCAGATGCTGAATTTGAAGACATTAAGACATTTACAATTGTAAAACAAATGTGGGAAAATCTTACACTAGTTCATGGAGGAGATGTGAATGTGCTTAGAGAAAAAGCTAAAAGACTAAGAGGTAAGTTTGATGTTATGAAGATGAAAGAAGGTGAAAACATCACACAGTATAACAACTGAGTCATAGAAGTGGTGAATGCTATCCAAGGAGTAGGTGGAACTATTGAAGAAGACACTGTGGTAAGTAATATTCTCAAAACACTGTTGCCTACCTATGCTATTAGAGTCTCAACAATACATGAAATGAGAGCAAGTCCTGGTAATAATATTTCACTTGATAGTTTGATTGGAAGATTGACTACATTTGAGCTTAATAATTATGATAACAATATGTTATCTAAGGTAGAACCTATATTTATGTCATCTATGAATATTGGAAGATCAAGGAGTAGACATAAGATAAGAAATGAAAGTGAAAATGAAGCTGAAGAAGATGAACTTGATGAACTTGAAGCATTACTGGCTAGAAGATTATAAAAAGGCAAAGGAAGATATAGAGGTAAACTACCCTTGGTATGTTTTAAATGTAAAGAAATTGGTCATATTGCTGCAAGATGTCTCAATAAGAAAGATGATGAGAAAACATGTGAAATATCAAATGAAAGGAAGAATGGCAGAAGAAATTACCGAGATCATAGAGGTAACCGACAATATGGAAACAAAGACAACCAAGACCAAAAAGATAAAGGCAAGTTGGCATGCTACCTAGTTGAAGATGAAAATGATGACATTGAGACTGACCCTGATGAAGAAATAGAAGTGGTATTTGTTGCATTGAAGGAAGATTTTGAAGAAGAAGAAAGGTATGTTGAAAAAGTACTTATTTCTAAAGTTAGTAAAAATGATACTTGGATTATTGATAGTGGGTGGACACATCATATGACTAGACATGAAGAAATATTTGAATATCTTGAACATTATAATGAAGGGTCTATAAAAGTGAGAGGTCACACCTGACAGTGTGTTTTGTAACCTTTAACAGGGTTGGGTCTTAACCGACCTCACTTCAGAAGAGTGAACAATTTTGGGGGGCCGATCCTAGGTGGTTTTTCCCTTAGCAGGGTTTCCACGTTAAATCTCTTGTGTTATGTGTTGATTGTGGTAGTTGTTTGTTATCATACTTTGCATGTTACATATTATATTTGATCAGTAACAATTATAAGTGTTAGACTGGTAATCGGTAAAAGTACAGATAGTGACAGTATTATTTGTTGACCGAGTAGCAGAAGTTAAAGTTTTGATTTGAATTATACATTTTGTTGTGGGACACTAGATAACTAATTCACCCCTACCCTCTAAATTATTCTAACAATTGGTATCAGAGCATTGGTTGCTTAGAACAAAGTTTTAAGGACTCAAGCACAAAGGTCTCAAGATGTATAAGAGGGAAGTACAAAAATTGAACAAAGAGAACTTCACAGTATGGCAGAGCTGAATGAAGCTACACATATTCAGAATTGGGAATTTAGCACTAGATTTGATGTTAAATGGCTACATTGTACCACCCACTGGTCCTCTAACCCTTGATTAACTAAAGGACATGCATGAACACAATATCACTATGATGGAACTTGCTGCCACTTGTATCGATGCTGAATTTGAAGACATTAAGGGATGCACTACTGCTAAAACCATGTGGGACAAGTTAAGTCTAATTTACAGTGGAGATATGAATGTGAAGAGAGCTCGCACTAAAAGCTTGAGAGGTAGATTTGATGATATGAGAATGAAAGAAGGTGAGAACATTGTGCAATACTCAAACAAACTGAAAGAAGTAGTACATGCTATTAGAGCATCAGATGGAGTCATTGATGATGAGACAGTGATAAGCAAAATTCTCAAAACTTTGCTACCAGTTTATGCAATCAGGATCTCTGCAATTCATGAAACAAGAGCTTCATCCAACCTTACTCTTGATACTCTGATTGGTAAGCTTACAACCTTTGAATTAAATAATTTTCATAATAGTGTTGTTCCTCCTATTGAATCCACTTTCATGACTTCTCTGAAGATTGGTAAATCTAGTAGGAATAATAAGAATGATGATAGTGATGAAAATACCGACGATGAACTTGATGAGCTAGAAGCTCTCATGGCCAGAAGATTGCCCAAAGGAAAAGGAAGGTATAGAGGTAAGTTAGCTTTGGCATGTTTTAATTGTAAAGAAGTTGGTCACATTGCTGCTAGATGTTCACAGAAGAGAGATGATGATAGATCTAAAGACCGATTTGAAGGAAGCTATGGGAGAAGAGTTAATAGAGGCTATCGACATAACAAAGACAACTAAGATGACAAAGGCAAAAAGGTATGTTACATAGCTGAAGATATTGAAACTGAATCTGATTCTAATGATGACATAGAAGTTGTATTTGTTGCTATGAAAGATGATTTAGAAGAAGAAGAAAAACATGAAGAGACAACACTGATCTCTAAGGTAAGTAGAAATGATACATGGATCATAGACAGTGGTTGTACACATCATATGACCGGTGATGTAGAGAAGTTTGATCAGCTTACTGAATACAACGGAGGATCTATGAAAATGGGAAATGATGCACCCTATATGGTAAGAGGTAAAGGTTCACTCATGATAAATGATAGAATAAGATGTGATAATGCATATTGGGTAGATGGACTAAACTATAACTTGTTAAGTGTGGCTCAACTGAACAATTTAGGCCACCAACTATCTTTTGAGAGCAAAAAGGTGAAGATTTTTGATGAAGATGGAAGACCTGTTGGTACTGGTACACAATCTAGAGGTAATCTATTCTATCTTGATATGGATCAGTCTTCTTGTTTGTTGATAAAGGATGAAGATGCTTGGTTGTGGCACAAAAGGTTATGCCATGTGAACTTTGACAACATGATCAAGATTAGTAAAAAGAGAAGAGTTAGGGGATTGCCTAACTTGTCAAAACCTAATCATGCCATGTGCCATGAATGTTAGAAAGGTAATATGACTAAGTCCAGTTTTAAAAGCAAAGAATACTCAACAAAGAAGATACTTGAGTTGGTTCATACCGATCTATGTGGTCCTATGAGAACTCAGAGTTGTTCTGGTGATAGATACTTTATTCTTTTTGTTGATGATTATACTCGACTAATGACTGTTATGTTTCTAAAAGAGAAATATAAAGCTTTCAAGATGTTTAAATGGTATAAGGATAAGGTAGAAAAAGAAACTAGAAAGGAAATAAAATGCTTAAGATCTGATAGAGGAGGTGAATTTATCTCTGATGAATTTACTAATTTCTATAATGAGAATGGTATTAAAAGACAAGTCTCAGCACTGAGGACACCTCAGCAAAATGGCATTACTGAAAGAAGGAATAGATCAATCATTGACTGTACTAGAACACTAATGATATAGAAGAATGTTGCTCAGAAATATTGGAGGGAAGCTGTCAGTACAGTTGTGTATGTTCTTAATCGAGTGCAACTGAAGAAGGACACCAACAAAACACCTCATGAGCTATGGTTTGGACACAAACCTACTACAAGTTATTTCAAAATTTTTGGAAGTAAATGCTTTATTTTGAAATATGATAGAAATGGAAAATTTGACTCTAAAGGAGATGAAGGGATATTTTTGGGATATTCCACAACAAGTAAAGCATACAAATGTCTGAATAAGGTTACAAATAAGATAGTTGAAAGTACTAATGTTCATGTTGATGAGTTTGATGACAAGAACATAGAAGAGAGTACAAAGGAACTAGAAGACTATGGTAGATTTACTTACATTGAACATCTAGAGTATTTACCGATGACACAGACTGTGTCAACCGGTTAGCAAGGAAACAATGCAGTACATCAAGCACCACAAACTGATGAATAAGATGGAGCTACCAAGCAAGAAAATGAACCTGAATAGGATGAGCAAGAAAGGAGAAACTGAGTTCTGGCAAGTTTTGGTAGGAGACAACATCCTGAAACACAAATCATTGGAGACAGACATGCAGGAATGCAAACTAGAAGCAAAATAAGACAAGTTACATGTCTAGTCTATGAATTTGAACCTAAAACTATGAAAGTTGCATTAGAGAATGAAGAATGGATTAATGCAATGAAGGAAGAAATAGAGAAAATAGAAAAGAACAAAACCTGGTCCTTAGTACCCTGACCAAAAGATAAGAATGTAATCAGTACTAAGTGGATATTTAGGAATAAACTGAATGAAAACGATGAAGTCACAAGAAACAAAGCAAGATTAGTATGCAAGGGATATGCACAAGAAGAAGGTATTGACTATGGTGAAACATTTGCACCTATTGCTAGATTGGAAGGAGTTAGAATGCTACTTGCATATGCTACACACAAGAAATTCAAAGTTTATCAAATGGATGTGAAGTCAACTTTTCTAAATGGTATACTTGAAGAAGAAGTCTACATTGAACAATCTGAACCTTGGATTTGATGATCCAGACAACAAAGACATGGTATGTAGATTACATAAAGCTTTGTATGGTTTGAAGCAAGCACCGAGAGCATGGTATGAAAGATTGCATACTTACTTGTTAAGTATTGGATTTGTCAGAACAAGTGAAAACAACAATCTGTATATGAAAGGTAACACTGATGACACTATTATCATTGTTGAAATATTTGTAGATGATATTATTTTTGAAGGTTCAGATAAAGTGTGTAAATCATTTTCTGATGAAATGCAAAAGGAATTTGAAATGTCTATGTTCGGAGAGATTAAATTCTTTCTAGGACTACAAGTGATTTAGTAGAGTGATGGGATATTCATCACACAGTCTAAATATATCAAGGAAGTATTAAAAACATTTGGCATGGAAGATGCTAAACCTGTTGGAACACTGATGGCTACTGGATGCAAATTGACAAAGGAGGATGAAACTACAGAGGTAAATCAGACACTTTACCGATCCATGATTGGAAAGTTAATGTACGTAGTTCACAGTAGACCAGATATAGGACATGTTGTGGGAATTATTGCTAGATTCTCTGCTAATCCTAGAGAATCACACATGAGTGCTACTAAATGAATCTTAAGGTATCTGAAGAAAATAGAGAACTATGGCCTATGGTACACTAAGGAAGGAAAGTTTGAACTGAAAGTTTACACCGATGCTAATTGGGCTGAAAATATGGATGACAGAAAAAGCACCACTGGAGGAGCATTTTTCTTTGGTGAAAGACTTGTAACCTGGATAAGTAAAAAGAAGGCTTGTATTTCTTAGTCTATAGCCAAAGCAGAGTATGTTGCTACTGCTACCAACTGTTCAAACATTGCATATATCAAGCAAGTGTTGGAAGGGATGAGTGAGGTAATCACTAACCTGGTGATCATATATTGTGACAACACTAGTGCTATAAACATTTCAAAGAACCCTGTGATGCACTCTAAAACAAAGCATATATCTATTAAGTATCACTACTTAAGAGAACAAGTGCAAGAGAAGCAAGTAAAATTGGAATTTGTTACATCTAAAGAATAGCTTGCAGACATTTTTACTAAGCCTCTACCAAAGGACACATTTGAATACTTGAGGACTAGACTTGGGGTCCGTCTCGTGTCTATCAGTCACTAAGGTGATCTGGATGTTGCATCAGCCTACTCTTATTAGACAAACACACATGTTGATGCATCATAGTTCACACTTTGAATCATGTTCAAGGTTGTGATTAAGTTTGAAGAACTGAAACTGATTGGGATATTAGTATACAAAGATAGAGAGGAAGACAAAATTGTTTGTTTATTTGTTTCTTTGACATTGCTATCAAAGGGAGAGATAAAAAATATGAACAGATACAGCAAAGGGATAGATACAGAAAAGAGCATCGACACCTAGGAGAACTATCTAAGGGAGAGACATTTTGAACAGAATAGGCATTGAAGATTAGTTACTGAGAACAGTAGTACAAATGTTCAGTAACATAGTGATTAAACATATTAAGCTAGGGAGAGCTTGTATGAGCATTTGTTTATAGAGTTGTAGAATATAAGTTTGGTATGTGTATGGTACATTTCATATTACTTGAAGTTGCCATCAATGCCAAAGAGAGAGATTGTTGGACTACAACTGATTTAGATGGAGAAATTGAAGAATCTATGATTGAAGATCATTGTGAAGTTATTGATTAGATATGCAATATGATTAAATCAGTATTATATTGTCATTGATGTCAACTAGCTTGATAGCACTTATCTTGTAAGTTACTATACCGACACTTCTGAAGAATGGTGAGAAGAGATGAAGATCAAAGAAAACTACATGAGGAAGATGTACTTGTCAGATGAGGATAAGGAATACACTAAGTAACTTGTTGATGAGTCTATGACTTGTTGATATTGACTTTATTATGCTGCATTCATCTATAATGAAGTTTAGAGCTGAAAGGCACAAAGCAGTGTTGTCGGTAAATGAAGCTTTTCTTAGTATACACCGATGGAGCATAGTGTATACCGACCATAGTATTAACTGAGCATGTGTTCATTGATGTATTTCTTTGTTAATCGACTGAAACATAATACATTAAATGATCAGTTTAACTGTTATGATTGATGAGCTGGAAAGTGTATGATTATGAGGTAATGGATAAAGTTTGTTATGATGATCGAGGGTTGGCATAATTAAAAGAAGATCTAACGAAGCAGATTGAAATGAGTAATTAACACATCAGCCGAGGAAATTTGAAGTAGCAAAATTAGTGGAGATGATTAAGCAGCAAAATCTGATGGATAGGAAGAAAATGATTTACTTGTCTATATAAGAGACTAGGGTTTCATTATGAAAAGAGTTGGAAGAAGTAGATGCTACAGGATTTTTCGCATGAACAAGACTTCATGCAATTCTGATCATACTGGTTAGTAAGAATCGAGCTGCAGAATAGTTACCAAGCTACAGAGAGATATTACTGATGGACAGTAAGTTAATAGAATATTGAATCTGAAGTGAAACATTGATCAGAAGGATTTTTATGAGCAAAATATTGATCTGTAATCTACAAATTGAAGTTGTGATAAAGCAGATCATTTACTATTACACATTTAACCATTGTACACAGTTGAAATCTCTTAACCGAGTAGACTCTTAAGTCTTATTGGATGGTACTCATAGATTATATATTTGTTATCTTGTCAACCCCATAATGAATGCTGGTTGGACGATAACTTCTGGTTTAAAATCCTCTAACAAGGTCACACCTGACAGTGTGTTTTGTAACCTTTAACAGGGTTGGGTCTTAACCGACCTCACTTCAGAAGAGTGAACAATTTTGGGTTGCCGGTCCCAGGTGGTTTTTCCCTTAGTCGGGTTTCCATGTTAAATCTCTTGTATTATGTGTTGATTGTGACACTTGTTTGTTATCATACTTTGCATGTTACATGTTAGATTTGATCGATAACAATTATAAGTGTTAGACTGATAATTGGTAAAAGTACAGATAGTGACAGCATTATTTGTTTACCGAGTACCAGAAGTTAAATTTTTGATTTGAATTATACATTTTGTTGTGGGACACTGGATAACTGATTCACCCCTCCCCTCTCAGTTATTCTAATAGAGAGAAGTTTTTATTACTGTTGTTTACACACTAAACCAAATACAATTGAAGAAAGAGACTAACAAAATACCTTATGAGCTATGGTATGATTATAAACTTAATGTTAACTATTTTAGAATATTTGGAAGTAGATGTTAAATTCTGAAAGATGATAGAAATAGAAAATTTGATTCAAAAGGTGATGAAGGGATATTTCTAGGTTACTCTACTAGAAGAAAGGCTTATAAATATTTGAACAAAGCTACTAACAAAATGATAGAAAGTGCAAATGTGAGATTTGATGAGTTTGCAAAAAATAATTATGAATAAAGAAAGAAAGAACCAAAAGACTATGGTAGATTTGTTTATATTGAGGAACCTGGAAATCTACTCAAGCTATAGTCTGGCGTCACCGAGCAACAAAAAAATGCTACCGAGCAACAATCTATATAGACTGAGCAACAACAAACAATTACTGATGGAAATGATGATCATGCACTGAGTGGAGAAAACATTGAAGAATAGAGATCTGAACATGTACTTGCAAATTATGTGAGAAGAAACCATCCACAATATCAGAAATTGGAGACAAAGGAGGAGGAATGATGAATAGAAGTAAGTTAAGGAATAATACATGTTTAGTTTGTCAATTTGAGCCTAAAATTGTTAGAGATGCATTAGCAAATGATGAATGGACCAAGGCAATGAATGAAGAGATTGAGAAAATACAAAAGAACAAAATATGGACATTAGTACAAAGACCTAAAGACAAGACTGTCATTAGTACTAAATGGATTTTTAGAAACAAAATGAATGAGAATGAAGATGTAACAAGGAATAAAATAAGACTAGTTTGCAAAGGTTATTCACAAGAAGGAATTGACTATGGAGAAGCCTTTGCACCCATTGCTAGACTTGAAGTAGTAAGAATGCTACTTGCATATGCTATTTATAACGGATTTGAGGTATATCAGATGGATGTGAAATCTGCATTTCTGAATCAGATACTAGAAGAAGAGGTATACATTGAACAACCTTAAAATTTTTTAACCCTAATTAGAGGAATGTGGTATGTAAGCTTCATAAGACATTATATGGACCGAAACAAGCACCAAGAGCATGGTATGACAGACTACATTCTTATATCATAAGAATTGGATTTGTTAGAACAAGTGACAATAGCACTTTTTATTTGAAATGTGAAACTATGTATAAGATTCTTATTGCTTAAAGTTTTGTTGATGATATCATATTTGAAGGTCATGATAACCTATGTAAGTCTTTTGATGATGAAATGAGAAAAGAATTTGAAAGGTCGATATTTGGAGAGATCAAATTCTTTCTTGGTTTGCAACTACTACAATAGAAGGAAGGCTTATACATAACACAATCTAAGTACATCAAAGAAGTCTTGAAGACATTTGATATGGAAGATTCAAAACTAGTTGGTACACCATGGTAATTAGATGCAAGCTGACAAAGGATGACAAGTCAACCAAGGTAAATCAAACTTTATATAGATCTATGATTGGAAAGCTGATGTATGTTGTGCATAGTAGACTAGATATTATACACGCGGTTGGAATTGTAGCTATATTCTTTGCTAATCCTAAAGAGGCACACATGACTGTTGTGAAAAGAATTTTGAGATATTTGAAGAACATTGAAAACTATGGACTATGGTATAAGAAAGAAGGCAATTTTGAACTGAAAGTTTACACTGATGCTGATTGAGATGGAATCATTGATGATAGAAAAAGAACGACTGGTGGAGCATTCTTTTTAGGAGAAAGATTGGTAACTTGGATAAGTAAGAAACAAGGATGCATTTCTCAGTCCACTGCTGAAGAAAAATATGTTGTTGCTACTGCTAATTGTTCAAGTATTGTATGGATAAAGCAATTGTTGGAAGGTATGAATGAGGAGATCACTGATCTAGTGATAATCTATTGTGATAACACAAATTCTATTAATATTTATAAGAATCCAGTGATGCATGCAAAGACAAAGCACATATCTATTAAGTATCACTATTTGAGGGAACAAGTTCAAGAAAAGAAAGTCAAATTGGAATAAGTGAAGTCACAAGAGCAACTTGCTAATATATTCACTAAACCCTTAATGAAAGATACATTTGAATACTTGAGAAGTAGACTAGGGGTCTATCCCCTATCTAACAGTCACTAAAATGATATGAGGTTGCATCAACATGTACTTTATTAGAAGATCTAATGATGTTGATGCATGATGTTCACACTTTGGGATTCCTAAGCTTGTGAAGATGGAAGACACACTGAAACTGCATATCTGTACATGCAAGGTACAAGAATCTGAACTAAACAACAGAGATACTTACTTGACTAAATTTTAATTAAATTTTAAAAATGTTTTTTAGGTGGTTAGTTAATCCTAATTCTTCATTTGGGTTAAAGAATTTTTATTTTTATTTTTTATTTTTTCATCGAATGCATATTGAAGGTTCTACTCTCTTTCTTGCAATAGTTGTAATGCTCTGAGTCTGTTTAAGCTCACTATTATGTATTTGGACTTCACTAATTTCTCTTATGAGATGCATATTTGTTATATTTATCAAGTGCAGGGATTTGACTGGGGTCTAATATCTTCATTAGATTAATGGCTAGGAATGTATATTTAAAAAAAGGCATAGTTTTGGCTAATCTTCTATCCAAGCTCTTAAGTCAAGTCTTGTTGATTTGATTTTTTTATATTCTCCTACCATCTGTTTGTTCAATTCTCCTTCTCAATGATTACAAACTACTGTCTCTTCTTGGTAGCGATTGTCTATTCTGCAACTTACAAAAAAGAGTGGCCTTTTGTTATGTTGGCATCTTTTTCAAAAAAAAATTATGCATCTTTTTCTCAAAAAAAAAAATCTTCGGTCCTTATATCCTTATTGTTTTTAATTTTTCTATTTTCAATGACTTTTATTTTACTGTAATTGCTATGGTGAGTAATTACAAGCCTCCTTTTTCCTCAAGACTACAAATGTTTTCTTTGCTCGACAATATTAAATGTGGGTTGGCCTTCTTTCTTCAGAAAAAGACTCATCCATATCTTTTTCAAAAGAGTGATTTTCTTGGTTGCAAATGGTGATTTCTCTTCAGTTATTTATCAATTGAAGAAATAACAAAATATAGAAAGATTGACCTTTTTTTATAGCAATAAATTATTAAACACACAATTGAATCTTCATTCACTTAAATGAGTTATAAGACCTTTTTGATCACATGATCAAAGATCAACCAATCAGAAACACATTCAATCCAGTTGTCGAGAGAGCTTGGACGAGATGATCAACCAAAGTCTTTCTCACATCTTTTCCCCTTATACTCAGAAAAACGTGATATCTCTTAATTTTTGAATTCATCCATGTTAGAGTTTCAGTTGTTACGAAGGAGAAAGTAATGAATATACAGATGACCAAAATATTGTAGCCTACTGAGCACTTCTTGTCATTGGTGTAATTGGTATAGAATTATGATAGGAGACATACCAATAGTTGAGTAGCAGCTAGTAGTTCTAAACATTAATTTTGTTATGTCCTCGTCTAAGCCAATGTACAACAGTTCCTAAAACGGTTCTGCATTTCGATACAATACGTTAAACCTAGTTTGACTTAAACTCCATCGACCAAGATACTCCATCTACGACGATACTTCTTCAATTTTTTTTTCTAGTGGTGAATACTTTCACTTGCACTTCATCTATCACATGACACTTTTTCAATGTTCTTTTTTCCGAAGTTGTGAATAGTTTGATTTGTAATCTACCTATTAGGAGACTTTTTCGATAGTTTTTTACAAGTTGTGAACAGTTTGACTTGTAATAGTTTGTTTTAGTTGTAAAAAGTTTGACTTGTATTCCATCTATCAAAGAGACTTCTTCAATTTCTTTTTCAAGGTGTAAATAGTTTGATTCATGCGCTATCTACTACAAGACTTCCTCAATAGCTTTTAGCAAGTTGTGAATAGCCACTATATACTTGTGAATGTGGGCATTGTTTATAGAAAAACATTATTATTATGTAAATTGATATTCGAAATTGGTTTTTCAAATTTCTATTAGCATACCTATCTTTTAAGGAATATAGGTAAAATATACTGAAAGATATCATATTTGTTTGTTATTTCATTTAAAAATATTATATTATATTGTAATTAATATTAAGTTATTATTATATTGTGATATTGTAATTAATAGTGTAGTCTACCTGTCAGGTGCATCGAGTGAAATCCAGACCTCAAAGTCAAATTCATGACCTATGGATAGTAAATCCATGACCCAAACCAACTCTACTACCTGTGTGAGCTCACAACAACAACAACAACAATAATTTTATATTATATAAAAATATAACAATAACTTATATTTTTAAAATTTATACCAATAACTTATTCTTTCTTGGTGTTTTATTTATTTTATGTATTTATATTTGATATGATGTATGAATAGATTTAATGATTCAAAAAATATTTAATATGTATATAATTACATATATAACTAAACTATTAAAACATAAATGAATCTTTTGAGATATACATACAAAATATGTTTTTATTTAATTTATTTATTCTTTGGCTAGTCTATAGCAATCATATTAAACATGTTTTTTGTTCATTTGAGTGATTGAATAATAACAATAATGTTATGGGTTAATAGGTATATCAATATCAAAACTACACTGTGATTTGCATGACACATTCGACTACTTGTTTCACCAAACATAAAATAAAATAATACATGATATTATTTAATACTTTTGTAGCTTTCTATAGACTACCACTTGCATTCTGACAAGGTGCAATAGTTACACCGATAGAAAGATATGCTTTGGGTAGAATATTTGAGGGCTACTCATAAATAAATAAATAACAAAAAGTGAAGTCAAATTCTACAACATTTTCCAATATGCTTACTACTTGTATTAAAATAACAACTTTGGAATAGGGTGGGTAAGTGCACCAAGATGGTAAACAAAAAGGGGGTATAGGTGGCCACTTTTTTTTCTTCTGAAATCAAGGAAACCTGAATTTCACAGAGAGATTCGAGGGTCATGCACTCAAAACTAGGAGTTGTGTAAAGAATAAGACTTGTAGTACTCTGAATCTAGTTCTTAAACTACTATTTTTTTAAAAAATGGATAATATTAAGAGGGTAAAACCTCTTGCGCATGAAAAACTATTCCTAATTTTTTCTGAAAAACATAACATAGCTATTTTTGTGCGCTTCAAAAAATCTATAGTTAGATTTAGTATTTTACAAAATACTTTGGTAGGATGATAGGTAAGAGTGAGATCTAGAAGTTGTGTATTTTTTTATAATTTTCTATTGAGTATTTTATTTTTATAATTTTTTGAAGTGACCGCATCTTGAAAATTTGGTACATGTTTGTGCACTTGGCATAACTTGCATCAAAATAATCCAAATTGCAAACTTTTTTTTTAAGTGTATATAATCTAGTGTAGAACAGTAGTATGTAATTTGTTTTGAATTTGGTGAACTAGATCAAAAGTTATTAAAAAATGGTAGACATATGTCTGTTAGGACTGGGAAGACACTGGCAAAGAAAATTAAAGTTTACTATGCTAATGTTGTCCAAAAATAGAAAAATTTATATGGTTAGAAAACTTACAAGATGTGTGAGATGATGTGAGTAATTTTAGGGATACCCACTTGATCATTTGTAAAGTTGTTGATGACAAAGTTGAGAAATCATGTTGAAAGAAGAAAAAATGTCTAAATATACAAAATTGGAGGGAAAATGGGCTTGCAAGCCTTAGGGTCGTACTCCAAACCTTTTACCAGGCCATAAACTGTACGAGTTATGGTGTACAAAATAAATTGCTCGGGTTTTAAAAACAAAAAACCACAATTTCAAGTTCTACATAACCCGTATGGGTTATGAAGACATAAAACAACATTTTTAGTTTCACATAACCCATACGAGTTATGAAGACATTTAAAAAATTACTTATAAATGTGTAATACAATACACATTTGTATAGATTTATATATATGATATGTGTGTGTGTGTGTGTGTGTGTGTATATATATATATATATATATATATATATGTATGTATGTATGTATGTATGTATGTATGTATATATATGTATATATATATATATATATTTATATAGATATATGTATATATATTTGTATATATATATATTTATATAGATATATGTATATATATTTGTATATATATATATATTTATATACATATATGTATATATATTTGTATACATGCATGACTCTTCTTATTTCCTCTCTCTCTCTCTCTCTCTCTCTCTCTCCTTATCCTCTCTCTCTCTCTCTAGTTCTATATAACCCGTACAAGTTATGAGAAATTGTGAATGTTGCCATAAGTTTACATAACTCATACCGGTTATGGGAAATTATAAACATTTTCATTACTTTACATAACATGTACGGGTTATAAGGAAATATTTATATTTGAGTCTCAACAGCCTAAAATCCAGCACTGCAAGTTGTTTGAAGGCCCCATTGTTGTTGCACATGATTTTCTAGGACATTAACAATGAGGTTTTATTTATTTTATTATCAACGTTTCTTTGAAATGATTGATTTGTCTTATTTTTTGGATTCATTTTAAAATTATTTTATCATGGTTACTTTAGATTATAATTTTTTATTTTTTATTTAGGCAAAAGTGGACGAGCCACTATAATATTTAATATAAAAAACTAATTCAAAAATAGCTCAACCGAGAAAGAATTAGGAAGAAAACCCAACATCGTCGCTTTAATTCATACAAGTTTTTGAATAATTTCTAATTTGAATGATGATGCCTACACATCATGATTAAATTATGGAGAATAAGCTACCTCCCCTTTCTACAAAAACTATTTACACAAACCCATGAGAAAAAGGATTATCAGTAGATAATCGATATATCAAAAAATATCAAAAAACCCCAAAAAACAACTCCACTTTTCACTCCTCCATGATGTCACCATCTCGAGATCCACTGCATGGAAAGGGGACATCCTCCATCCTATTTTCAAGCCGCTCATGAACTAAAACACCCTGATCTCGAGAAAAAAAGCAATGCTCATTAGCCATATCCCAAACACATTTAGAAGACTCCGCTAAACCCCAACCAACACACTCATCCACTAGATTTTCAGGAGACCAACCCGAGCCCGCTTGTTCAGAACCATGAAAAGACTTTAGTTGAGCGGAAGTCGAAGGTTACCAAGCATTCCACTCAGCCTCCTTTTCCATCTAGAGAATTGATAAAGCCTGATACAGACCCTACACTTGAGGGGTATTTGAAAACCTAAGAAAATCCAATAACGCAAATCCCATTTTTCTCGCTCTATCCTCCAGCTGAAATCCAAGAACATGAGCAGTTAACTGTAGCATGACTTTCATGTGGGAAGAGCTTCATTTTTCCATTGCTTTCTTTAGGGCTTAAAATGTGACCAGGGCTTCATGTTTTTGAAGTAGTTGAGCATGAGAGAACAAGCCCCCCACCAAGGCCAATCCACTCCAAAGATCATAAGATTGCATAGCCACATTCAGTTTATTATTAGCAAATAACTATGGCCGGATTACCTTAGAAGCTAGAGACTGTAGGAGCTGAGGAGATTGCATAATATCCATGGCCTTGGAGAGGAAAATGGAGACCACATTCAAAGGGTACATGAAATGTATAGCAGAAGAAACCAGAAGTTCTTTCGCAATAACCTGCCTGATAGCCGGCCAAATTGTGGGAGAGTGTATGATGAACATCATATCCAGGGTCGAATCCTCCACTAGAACTGAAAGCACATTTTCATTAGGATTTGGCGGTATCCAAATGCGATAATTCTTTGGTAGAATCCCCCTATGCTGCTTGTAACAGGATTTACACAAAACATTTAAACATCTATTATCTTCGACATTTTCTCATCTTGAGAATGAAATACAAGCAATATCCTGATATATAAGCTGAAATTGTACTCTTAGCAACTGAAATTATGAGCAAATATGAGAAAATCCCACTCCGTATGTGTCCATAATGAAGAGACAATATGCATTTGTGCTCACACCTAGGAAGCCATGTGAATAGTGCTTATCAAATGTACTCGAAATTGCCAGCATTGTGTACTTTTCAATCCCACACATTAGTGATAGAACATTTTGCACATGATAATGACGTTGGCCAAAATGAAGAACCCTGTGTCTCAAATTTCATATCGAAAATGTAGTCATTTCTAGATCGTGTTCAATTTAATGATGTTAATGATGATAGGTGTCCTTGTCTACTTCAATTAATCTTTTAAGTTCTCCATATTTATCAATCATAAATGATGGATTTAATGATGTAAAATTCAACCCATCACACCTCAAGTTAGATAAATAATCTGCAACCTGATTACCTTCCCACAACGTATGTGAGATACAAACATCCTGACATTCATCTAAAAGTCTCCAAACTTGGGTTAAAATATATTTTAATTTCCATGAGTATAATTTTCTATGGATACAGGCATTTGTAATGTCTGACAAATCACCTTCGATATGCAGCAATCGATAATTTCCATGTTTAGCTAGAATGAGACTTGCAAGTAATGCTTGAGCTTTCGCAAAAATTATTAGTGCCAGCAGGTAAAGGGGATGTGGTAATTGCAACTACTTTACCTTGAATGTCTCAAATACACATCCCCAAACCTGATATTCCTAGGTTTCCTCTGGAGGCACCATCAAAATTAAGCTTCAAGTATCCCTCAGAGGGAGGTATCCAATGCACATCCGACCTAGATAGTATTATAGATGAAGTCTTGTTACTCTACCATCCATTTGGAATGACTAGCTGCCTTCAGTTTTGAATCACTTTAGAGCCCCATGCAGTAACAATAGGATTGTATTTGCAACTTCTTAGACTCACATTAGTCACTTCTAAGATAGATTTTTCAATTCCTTCCAAGACTTTGTCAATATGAGCTGACTCTTTTATGAAAATACACTTGTTTCTTTCCCACCAAATGGCCCAAATAACTAATGCTGGGGCACATTTCCAAATATCTGCAAACAACGAATTTGGATAAAGAACTGGCCATGACTGAAAGAGATCTTGAATATTATCTTGAAGTGGCATACTATACTTTAGCTTTTTTAATATGAAGGTCCAACATTGGTTAGCAAATGAGCATTTTAAAAGTAAATGATCCATAGTTTCTTCACATGCATTACATAATAAACAATTAAATGAAGGGGCAATGTGCAATCTACTCAACTTTTCACTCATCAAAATCCTATGTTTAATTGCAAGCCATGCAAAACAACTTGCCTTTGGGAGCACAACATGGTTCCAACAAAAAGAAAATACTCTACAAGGTACTTTATCCAACTCAATTTGCTGCAATATTTTATAACCCTCTTTAACTAAATAGTTGCCATCTTTAGCTGGAGCCCAGAGGAGCTTATCTACAGAGCTCAAAATAAATACTTTTTGAGAAGCCAATATTTCTTTATATTGAATTTTATCCTGATTTGACAATGGCAACTCATCTGGATCTTTCCATGTGACTTTGCCTGATAAAATGCAGATATTTGCTACATAATGGATGAGTTGTGTGCCCCAGTGGGTCTCTGATATATGCATGATGTTTTGAGAAATTGTAGATTTAGATAAGGGAGGGTCACCATTCCATGAATCTCTTGAGAAATTTACCATATTACCATTATTAATTTCCCAAGTAACATATTTGAGAACAATATTTCATGAGGACATCATAAAATCCCATATTACTGAACCTTTAGGAGGGTCCAAAATAGATAAAACTCTTGACGGGTCATTATTGTCCAAATATTTCTGCTATATAATCCTGCACCATGTTGACTGAGGTTTAGTGTACATCTGCCATATTAATTTTCCACCAAATGCTTCATTTCTCTTTGTTAAATCATGAACCCCTGCTCCTCCAACTGTCGGAATGTGCGCCATGTCTTGAAGGGAAATAAGAGGAATTTTCTTAGCATCATTCATGTTACCTGTCCAAAGGAATCCTCTAATCAGCTTTTGAATTTGATGTAGAATTTTGGGAGGAGCTTTTAGGACTGCAAGGTAATAATTTGGAATTGCTGCAAGTACTGATTTAATGAGAAGAATTCTGCCTACCAGGGATAACCATCTGGCTTTCCAAGCCACTATTTTGCTTTGAATGTGTTGTAACACTGAAGACCAATAGCTAGACTTATTTTTTCCCATGAAAAATGGAATTCCCAAATATATGGATGGCAGGAAATCCACTGAAAATCCAAGAATCTGAACTATTTTATCAATTATCACTTTATTGGTATTAAAGAGATATATTTTAGACTTTTGCACATTAATGGCTTGTCCTGAAACTTCTGAATAAATTTGTAATGAGTACTTAATTTGGTGAGCCTCCTGAGCTTGTGAGAGACCAAATAGCAATGTATCATCCACAAATAAGGAGTGAGTGAGATATATTTGTGCCAGAGATATGTGCACCATGCCACTTACCTAACTCATGTTGATGTTTGATCGTTCTACTAAAAGCTTCAGCCATGATGACGAAGAGTACCGGTGATAATGGATCTCCCTATCTAACTCCTTGCATTGATGGAAAAAAACCAGCTAGCTTTCCATTTACTAAGACTGAAAACCAGGCCCTGAGATACATGCCTTAATCCATTTACACCAGCCTCTTGAAAAACCCATTTTACTTAGAACTTGAAACAAAAACTTCCAGAAAACTCTGTCATATGCTTTCATCATATCTAGTTTGATCACAAAGTTTGATGAATGATTAGAATCTATTGAGTGAAGAACCTCATGAGCAACTAACACTCCTTCCATCATTTCTCTACTTGGGACAAATCCTCCTTGCTCCAAAGAGATAATGGATGGAATAAGATGCTGTAGCCTTAAGTATATGGCCTTAGTAATGATCTTATATGTCAGATTACATAATGAAATTGGCCGGAAAATTTTTTTGGATCCTTGATTTTTGGAATTATTGAGATATTCGTAGTATTGAAATATTTGAGCATACTCTTATTTTTCCTAGACTCCTCCACTGCATCTAATAAATCCCATCCAATAGTATCCCAACAACTTTGATAAAAGAGAGCAGAAAAGCCATCCGGCCTTGGAGCTTTATCTGGAGGGAATGAGAAGACCACCTTTCAAATTTGTTGAATGGAAAAGGGGGCCATCAACATAGCATTATCTTGACTAGACACTATGCTTGGTATAGATTCTAGGATCTCATTAACTTGTGAATCTATGGGTGATGGAGAAGTGGCAGGAGCAAGAAGATTCTTAAAAAAAATTACCCCTTCTTCACGAATCTGTTGTGCATTTGTAATGAGGTTCCCTGAAATAGCATCTTCAATTTGAAAAATGGTTTTATTAGCTTTCCTTTGTTTAGTTGATGCATGAAAATATTTTGTATTTCTAGCTCCTTCTTGAAGCCAAAGCTCTATTGATTTTTGCTGCCAATAAATTTCCTCTCTACTACACAACTCCTCCCATTCTTGCTGCAATTTTTTTTGTCTTTCATAAGTATCTTCATTCATACCATTCTGAATGATACTACTATAAAATTCTTCTAATTTATTTTTGACTTCTTCTTTTTGAATAAAAACATTCTTGAAGACCCGCTGATTCCAAGTTCTAATTTGGTTTTTAACAAATTTTAGTTTCATGGCAAACTGATGCATCTTGGATCCTACAACATATGCAACATTAATCCACCATTGTTGAATATGTTGCAAAAATTGAGGGTGGCGAAGCCACATCCTTTCAAATTTGAAAGAAGAATGGAATTGAATATCATCACCTTTGTCAGCTTGAGTAATACTTAGTGAAATTGAGAAATGATCAAAACCTAGTAGGGGAAGGATGTCCGATATAATATCCATTCTCTTAAGTTTCCAATCCTGCAATAATAGGAATCTATCTAGGCGAGCAACAATATGTGCAAAACTAGACCTCTTATTCATCCAGGTAAAGGGCCCATTTGTTGGATGGATATCCATAAGATTATTATTATCCACAAAAGGATTGAAATCTTGAATAGTTTTGATAGGAGGAACAATACCCCATGTTTTCTCCATCTGGGACAATACTACATTGAAATCTCCCCAGACAATGACATCTTGAGAATCTTGAATCTGAATGAACTGAGTAATCATTTCCCAAACTCTGACTTTGTCCTGAGTTGAAGTAGGGCCATAAACATTGATCAAGATAAAAGAAGAATCAAAAGCAGATATTTTCAACATCTGCCAATTATAGTCCCGTTGGATGAGTTGACCTTTAATGGTTTGAGGATTCCATAATACTGCAAGTCCACCAGAAGCTCCCAAACTCATAGAGTGCAATGATTTCCATTTATTCCATTTGGTAATGACGCTCATTTGTTATTTTTATGCTATTTGATTGTGGGTTGTCCTCATGATGTTACGTGTAGGACAATCAATATCAACAATGGGAAAGAACAAGAGAGGAACGATTGAACAATGAGAGGCAGCAAAGGAAAGACAAAGGGAGTGTATGGGAAGATTGCGTGAAGATACAAAATCTAATGCACCTAATGAAAATGATGAAAATTCAACAATTGAAATTGATATGATGAATGCACCAAATCAAAATAATTAGTATACACCAATTTAAATGCATGAGATAAATCCACCTAATGAATGTGATGAACATAAACCATTTGAAAATGATGTAATGAATGTACATGTTAATGGAATTCAAGAGGATTTACCATTTGAATTTGATTTGATTAATGCACATAATGCACCAATCTTAACACCTCCTAGAATGATTCGTAGGAAACCAGAGTTTCTAATAGACATTGCTGAAAATATTTTGAGGCCAATGGATGATGAAATTTCTGAGAGAACTTGTAGAAGAATGGTTATAAGAATTTGGAATAACTATTTTGAAAACTTAAATCAAAGTGGAATATGCTAATTAGTTGTTGAAATGATTAAAAATCTGAAATTTAGAGAGACGATGAAAATTTTGGGGTTAAGAACATCTGAAAATAATAGTGAAAGAACCATTGTGAGAAATCTTTTTGATGCATACCAATCTATTGGTTAAAAATCGCACTCTAAACATGATAATGTTTCTCGTTGTGTCCTCACATCAACCATAATGGGAAAGGAAATGAAAAAATATCATTTAATTTAAGGAAAACAAGTAATTCATTAAGGATAAGTAGAACCACATTAGTCCATGCTTTAGATAGGTGAGAGAAAATTGAGGATCATAATAATAAATCTCTTTGGGCATTCTCGGGTAGACTCCCATGCAAGGACAAGGTTGTTGTTGATGCACTAAGAACATCAATTGAGAAATATTGGTATGAAAACACAAGGGTTTTACCCAACCAAAGAGATGTTGTTAGAAGTCGAATTGGAATTAGAAATCATGAGCCACATCCAAAACACTATTTAGATATGACACAAACACAATTTTATGAAAGGTTTCTTCAAAGCTTTCCTCAGATTAAAATTAGTCAAAGATTTTTTGAGATGACAAAACCATTTTATATTAAGATTAATCATGCACATACTAGATGTTTTTGTAGGTTTCATGTTGATTTTTCTATGCATTATGATATTTATCGCTATATATGTGGTACTTTGTAAGCTAACAATGTTTTGCAGGAATGTGGTCTACAAGCACCACCTAAGTCACCGAGAGACTTCATTTCAAGCGTACTATGTAAATGAGATGATGGGTGCATTTATTATAAGATGTTCTATTTGAAAGGATTTTGTCCTACATGTGGCGGTTTGCAAAAATTGCATAGATTCTTAGATCTCAATAGCACACACGGAATTGGACAAGAACTAGTTTCTTTTGGAAAATACAATTCAGTCACATATGGTGTTAAAGATGGAAAAAAATTAAAGAGGTGTGAGTTAGTGAAAAGGGATATATGCGTAGCTGATTTTATGAAGATGTTTCAAGACAAACTAGTTTATGAGTACATACTATATAATAGTGCACTTCTATGGATCATTACAATCAAGAACACTCAAGATTAAGGTCTCAAAAATCGATCCATAGCTCCCTAGGCATGGAGTCACAAGGATAGTTTGAATATTGCTCTCAGCTAGAGCTATTAGGCCTATAACCTTGCTAGTAAACCACACTATGGGAGATTCAAATGAAGACAAGGGAAAGAATGCCAATATCCCCAAGAATCCAAATGAAATGCAATGCAAGCTAGATTAATATGAGTATGCAAGTATGCAAGCTATGGAAATGAAAGTAAAAACTAAACTACGAAAGGAAAGATGCAAGTGTTACAAATCCTTCCTATTAAGCTAGATGAAGTAATCTAAAACATAAAGGAAATCTATACTATGAATGCCATGATAATGAAACTAGAATGTAAGAAATGAAACTAGAATAGCATGTAGATGCAAAAGCCAAGAATGCTCCAAATGTTCAAAAGCTCCAAGGTGACCTAGAAAACCTGCAGCATCTCATTAGTATTCAAAAATGCATATGAAAGTGAAGAAGAGAGCTCTCCTTTTATAGGAAATGAGAATCAACGGATGATGGAGATTAAGAGGCAAAAGGTTTAATCAAGGGTGAGGCTTGAAAGAGGAGCAATCCATGTGCACAAATATCCTCCAATGAGAAAATAAGAGTTGACTTTTGTGTCCATATGAGACAAAAGTACTTTTTCCCTTTTTATAAAATAAGAATAATGCTTTATTTGTGCAACTTAGGATAAGAGGAAAAGTGGAGACTTTTTATTTAATAAAAAGGGGGGGGGGGGGAATATTCTTTTTAATTAAATAAAGACTTAGGATAAAATGGTTAGCCCAAGGCAAATAATAAAAAATGATGAAATAGGATTTGATCAAGGAAATTGATATAATTAAAAATATTGATTTTTGAAAATATTGATTCAGAGATTTGATAAATTGCTGAATGGGGGCCAAAAGTCTAAGCGACCATTTTAGGGTGCATACATTTTCCCCTCTTTGACTAATGTGAGGTTAACTCAGGATCACATGCAGTCAAAGAAGAATTGAAATGTGAGATCGATTTGGGATCACAAAATAACCTAGATGTGTGTTCGACGGATGGGAACACATCAGGACAAAGATAAGCCGGTTGAAAGACAAGACCAACACTGTTGCTGTTAAGTGATAATCAAGTCTGAAAATAAGAGATAAAAATTGAAAGACAAGACCAACACCATTGTTGTTAAGTGATAATCAAGTCTCAAATAAGAATCTCAAGCTGAGCTGATTGATAAAGTTGAATCAAGAAATTGAAGCTGATAGGTACTGCCCCCTCGGAATCGAAATTGAAATCAGGTAGAGGAGAAGTAGCAAACTGATAGACTTGATCAAGTCACTAGAAATCATAATCAAAGATGAAAGAATGATAGAATAACCATCAAGCAGTGAAGATATGCCCTAGTTTGACTGAGAAAGATATAGGATAAAGATGAAGTCAAACCGTAGAGAGAGAAATTGAATGAAGGTGAATGAAAGACTAGGAGTTTGAAAGAGATGGGGATGAAGAAGTGAAGATGCCCCAACAAAGAGCGAAGAAATAGGCCTCAAACGGTCAGCCAACTACACAGGAGAAAGAAAAATTTGGAAATGTGATTTTGACTATCAAGATGAACTCAGATTTCAATTTTGAGTTCGAAAATGGAACCAAGACGTCAAAATTAGCCACGGGTGCAATTTTCATGAAATTTCAAGGTGTTTTGAAATTTGGTCAAAAAGTCAAAATGCTATATAAGGGGTAAAAAGTGTCATTTTCAAAATCATTTGACTTTTATCAATTTGAGAATCTTAAGAGCTTAGAGAGAGAAAAATTTCCTAGCAAGTAGCAGTCTGGTACACAGGCATCGATTCGAGTGCTCCTGGTTGCACAATCGACCTCCACAGTATGGTGCCCCGGTATGTTTTTAGAAAAATATGCCCTTTTTTGAGTCATTATGAGCATTTATGTCATTTAAAACATGTTTTTAAAGTTTTTAAATTTTCAAATTTTAGACTTAGGTGAAAAGTCACGTGATACTTTACAAGTATCGCGCCCTTTGGAAGTATCTATCACGTGATACTTTGCAGGCCCATATAGTATTGCATGGATATGCAAGATAGTATCACACGATAAAAGACAAACTATCACATGATCCAATGCGAAGTATCGCATGAAAATATATTATTGCACTATTACTAAAGAAAGTATCGCATGATACTTTAGCAAAAAATAGTATCGCCCATTGTAAAAATTTGACATGTTTGAGTGTTTTTGAGCAAAATGACATGGGTCTAGACAATGGTTGCTTTTAAAGATGCTTTGTACTGATTTTTAGACATCCATCATGACATGTGCTAACATCTGGCTTGGGTTAATGGCTTGCAGGAGGTCTTTTTGATGTTACTCATTAGAGCACTGAAGGTGATTGGGTGATGATTTGTTCGAGATCTGGATGATCTAGGCAAGGCAGATCTGAGGGCTATGGGCTTCGGGTACTTACTACAGTTACCCTACATTCAAGTTGACCACGGGTTGTTGACTACGCTAACTGAGAGATGACATAGCAAGCACAACACCTTCCATCTGCCTACTAGAGAGGCATCTATCACACTCGAGGATGTTTATCAGATTCTCTGAGTGCCTAGCCATGGCGATCCTGTAAGTATAATCATGTTTTTAGATAGTCATAGAAGTAATGTTTCCATATAATAGAAACTAACATGATTGTTTGATGACACATGTATACTATGATCAGGATGCTATCGAGGGATGACGGGCCATCCAGGGCATGTTCTAGGACGTCACCATTATAGATAGGCATGTCAGCTGGGATCGATTGATGGATGATTTTGGCAGGGACTTCCCAATACCTTGCATTGTTGCTTCCATTATTGCACAAGCCCTTATTATTGATAGGAGTTAGAAGGGGTTTCCACTAGGATGGGGTAGGTTGTTAGTTGATCTAGTAGCACACCCACGATGGATGGCATGGGGCCCAGCCATCCTAGTAGACATGTACCATGAGTTACATGAGATAGTCTACAGGGGGAATAGGACATGGGCATGCGGTGCTATCTTAGCATAGGTTTGGGCATGGGAGCACATCGCTGTGGTGTGCCCAAGGGTACAGCTAAGGGAGAGGAGACATCCCTTCATTTATAAGTATACAGGGTTCCTATCACAGCCTCATAGCGGAGATGTGACATTTTATAGGAGGGTATTGGATGAGCTTACCTCATTCATATGGAGATCGTACAGGGTCATGGAGCCATGGGGAGATGTAGAGGATGAGCTGAGTTATATGTTATGCACTCGATCACTCGTAGGTTGGCACCCAAAGATTGTAGAGAGATTCATGATCACTCGGGTTTGGAGGCAGTTTGGGTGCTAGTAACGAGTATCTACTGAGACTACTACTTATGCATGGGCCCGGGATGAGGAGGGTCATGTGTGGCTGTCGATGCTGGATTACTAATAGGCAGTACAGGATACAATGGCAATTCATAGGGAGCCATGGGAGTACCTCATAGACATGGTGGATGTAGGGGCTAATGTAGCCTACAGAGCAGAGTGGTGAAGGTTTCCATTTCCTTGATTCACTATACCTGACGCATAGCTAGTAGCTCAGGGGGATGATGGAGATGATGGGGATGGAGGAGATGGAGGGGATGGAGGGAGAGGGAGAGGGAGAGGGAGAGTCAGGGAGATAGGGGAGAGCTCTCGATCAGGTGGTCAAAAATGGTCATGGGGATAGAGCTCAGTGGATGAGGGGGAGGATGTGGTGAGGTTAGCTCACCGACAGGCAGAGGCTATGCAGGATCAGCCTGTGGGAGGAGAGGACTTGAGAGCCAGGATACAAGCTCTAGAGGTAGAGATGTAGCAACTCAGGATTACTATAGCTATTGGGGAGTAGTAGGTGATGGATGTGAGGACTGAGATAGAGTGGTGAGAGAGAGCGCTATAGGTTTCCCTTGCAGAGAGCTAGAGAGAGGTAGCATGAGCCGCATACTATCATGGGCTATATATACAGGCTGTGCCATAGGGTCAAAGAGCACCATCCTACTCAGCTATAGTTGGGAGATCTGATATACAACCAGACATGGCACCACCTCCTCCACCACCAGGTCCTCATGATGGTGGCAGCGAGTCCTAGGTTTAGGGCTTAGGGTTAGATGTGTACACATGTCATGAGACTTTGATCCAGATTTTGGGATCCCATATTGTATTATGTATCATGACATTGTTTTATATATATGAGATTACTAGATTTGTGATATATCATGTGTATTTGTGTCACTTGTGATGGATGTATCAGTGTTTTATATTATCTTGTCATATTGCTCAAAATGTATGTTATAAATGCTCATGTATATTGTCTCTCATAGATGTATGTTTAATTCTCATGTTCGTGATATAGACTCATGTTTTTGAAAATGACATTTTTAGGGATATAGATATGATGATAAGATTAACCCCTTGTGATGATAGGAAAATGTCATAATGAAAAGACAAGGAACAAAAGACATGATCAAGAAGAAAAGAGAAGATGAGTGCGGTTGACTGACTAGTCCGCGTAAGATGAAAAGGAGAGATCTCTCCATATGCAAGATGCAAAACTAAACTAACATGAACCTAAAATGAAAGCTACGATGAAAAAGTGGTTTACTTGCAAGGTTACGAAGCCAATAGACATCTAATTATCATCATCGAACTTTATTGGTAGCATCATAAGATCATATAATACTCACTAGTATGACTATGGGTATATGAATATGATCTATATCAGATAGGAATGTGGAAATCTCACCTAGGCACCAAAGACATGTAGGTCAAGATGACTAGTGCAGTGAGATTACCTAAGTTTGTTATGGCAAGATTATGCTTGCATCAGGGCACCAGAAGGTCAAGATGACTATAAGCATGCACTCACGTAACAGTCAAGGAAAATACTTTGTAGGTCCTAAGTATCAAGTGGATCAAGCATAAATGCTAATGATAGTTAGGACCAACAAAATATACCCACAAGCAGAAAAAGAAATAAAACATGTTCTCATTCCCTTAGTCTTCTAGCTATGCATCATCGAAGACTATCTTTGGGAGAAAACACTCATCAAAGAAATCCTCATAGACAACACACAAATAAAATAAAGTCAAGCATGTCTCAGCAGATCGATTGTTTAAGTGCGTGTGTGTAGGTCATAGAGTCAAACTTTGAGTATCGCATTTGCTAGTGAGAAATATCACATCATTCTAGACTATGGGTAAGATATCAGATAAGTGTTAAGAAACACTTGGTGCTAAGATAGTGTTGAAAAACACAATTGGGAGGGTGTTGAAAAACACCATTTGCGAGGTGTCCTAAAGACCAACACATCCTAGAGACCAAAGCTAACACAGTTATGCCCCCTAGACAAAGACAAAGACCAATTCCAAACCAAGGTAACAAGGACAAGGCATGATGGAAAAAGGGCTAAGTGTCGAGGACGCATGCTAAGAAATAGGGGTGCAAAGGCCTCAAGTAACGCCTGTTTCTAGGTTTTCACCACTTGGATTTTATTGCAATTTTTTTTTCTCTTTTTATCATTTTTAAAAAAATTTTGCTACCAAGGCGCCTGTTTCCAGGTTTTTACCAAGGCACATTTTTTATTTTTTATTTTTTATTTTTTATTTTTTATTTTAGGACTTTATATGCTTTTTATAATTTTTTTAGCATCATATATGAATTTTTTTGTAATTTTTTTAGGATCCATAAATATGTACAAAGGATGCCACCAGACAAAATAGGCATCATGGGTAGAACTTCTTTAGGTGCAAAATATTGATAGGATCAGGGAGTTGTTCTCCCTTTGGATCAGACAGTAAATAGGCACCTGTTCCAAAAGCAAAAGTAATGATGTATGGTCCAAGCCAATTAGGTTCAAATTTTCCCTTTTTCTCTCTATGTTATTGGTTCTTAGGATTCTCACGTAGGACAAGATCTCCTACTTGGAATTCTCTAGGGCGAACCTTCTTGTTAAATGCTTTGGACATGCACTTTTGGTAAACCCTCATGTGATCAAATGATGCTTTTTGTTTCTCATCAAGAAGTTCCAATTATTGCAATCTCATGGCATGATAATCTTCATCTATAACCAAACCTTTGAGAGAGACTTTAAGTGAAGGGATCTCTACCTCTAAAGGTAACATTGCTTCAACACCATAAGTGAGGGAAAAAGGAGTAGCCCTTGTGGAAGTATGAATAGTCATTCTATAAGCCCATAAGGCTGGATTGATTTGTAGGTGCCAATCTCTACCATTCTTGTGAACTGTTCTATGGAGAATCTTGAGAATGGTTTTATTTGAAGCCTCTACTTGTCCATTTCCTTGTGGGAAGTAAATGGAGGACCAATGCTATTTTATCTTGAATTTTTTGTAGAGGTGTGTAAGGTCCTTGTTTTTAAATTGACCTCCATTGTCAGTGATTATTTTAGAAGGTATTCAAAACTGACAGATGATGTGATTCAGGATGAATAAAGAAATTGTCTTCCCTAAAGCAATAGAAAGTGGAATGGCTTCTACCCATTTGGTAAAGTAGTCAGTAGTAGTAATAATGAATTTATGTCCACTTGATGAGTTGGGATGAATCTTCCCAACAAGGTCAAAGGCCCAGCGCTGAAATGACCAATGAGAAATAGAAGGAATAAGCTCCCTACCTGGAGCATGAATCAAGTTTCCATGTTTCTGACACTTTTCGCATGATTTGGCAAAAGCTATAGCATCCATCTATATTGTGGGCCAATAGTACTCTTCCCTAAGCAACCTTCGGGCCATGGCAAGACCATTAGAGTGTCCTCCACAAATGCCCTTGTGAATGTCAACTAACGCTCAGTTTGACTCATCCTTTTCCAAGCACCTAAGAAGTGTCCCATCTAAACCCCTCCTATACAAATCACTAGAGATAAGGGTATGGTGAGAGGCATTACAGACAAGGTTTCTTCTTTCAAAATGGTTGAAGGTTTTGGGAATAATGCCATCACAAAGATATGAGTAGATGGCACCATAGTGGGATGACTCATGGCTAACCAAGGTGCAAATGACATGGCTTTTTGAGGAGTCAAAGATAGGGTAACGTAGTTCTTCCACCGGGAATTCATATCTGGACTCATGTTGTTCTAGCTAAAGAAGTGAAGCCAATGTAGCCATAGCATCAGCTGCTTTGTTATCTACTTGGGGGATTTGTTGAAATGTAAAGGTGAAATATTGGCACAATGAATCAACCATCTTCTTATAGGGTATCAACTTATCATCCTCTATTTGGTATTCTTCATTAACTTGGTTGATAATCAATTGTGAATCCCCATAAATGCACAGCTCTGTAATTCCCCATTCTATAGCCATTTTCAATCCATTTGTCAAGGCCTCATATTCAACAATGTTGTTTATGCATGGGAATAATAACTTATAGGACTTAGGAATAGTATACCCATGAGGAGAGACAAACAACACTCCAACTTCTGAACCATTGTGCATGAAAGAGCCATCAAAGAACATCTTCCAAATTCTTGTAGTCATGTACATTATGTGCTCATTTAGAAATTCAACTTGAATGGGCATACTATCTTGGATAGGAAAATTAGCCAGTTGATCAGCGATAGCTTGTCCCTTTATGGCTTTATGCTCAACATACTCAATGTCGAATTCTAAAAGAATCATCATCCATTTAGCAAGTCTACCTGTGAGATCAGCCTTGCCAAACAAATACTTAAGAGGATCAATCTTGGCTATGAGGTGTATTGTATGTGTAAGCATGTACTATGCAGTGTCGCAACTTTTGGGAAGCGAACACCACCGCAAGGCAAGATTTTTCAATACTAGTGTAATTGACCTCATATGAAACAAGTGTTTTGCTGATGTAATAGATAGCTCTTTCTTTTCCAGTGTCATCAAGTTGAGCCAATAATGCCCCTAGAGAAGATTCTGTTGCCAAAACATACAATATGAGCAATTTTCCTGGGATAGGAGGCATTAAGATTTGAGGATTGGCCAAGTATTGCTTGATTTGGTCCATGCTTTTTTGACAATCCTCATTCTAGACACACTTAACCTCTCTGCTGTATTCAGATTAACTGACTGTGTAGGCTCGATGAGTACTGATGACCTATCTTGAAAATAACTTGGGAGATTATCAAGTACCCCATCCTTAGGTGCCTCAGAGAGGTTTTCACCTTCGGATACATCCTTTATTTTTACTTTTTTGGGTTCTGACACCGCCACATAGTGGTTTTCACCATTAGAACCATTATTATTTTTTTCTTTTCTTTTCATTTTGTGACTGAGGTACTTGATATCTGGCTCTGTCATACTTTTAGTTGGTTCACTAGTGGAAGAGACTACAGGCTCAAGGGCATTTAGGTAGCACACTATCTCATAGTCATTCTGGAAGGTTAAGAGCTAAGGCTCTTGACAGCGCTGAGACCAATCAATTAGGCAAGGATTAACAAGGGGTACATCAATGATGGGTTCAATGTTGTTGATATGGATGATGTCATCTCTAGTGATTGCAGAGTTAGGATATATCAAGTATCCCTCTAAGGTACTCAAATTAGGACTTATCCTACCAAATGAAGCATCGTTCACTAAAGCGTTTTGTGGATTCTAATCCCCTAATCCTACACTAGACTCATTAGTCACCTCGGATTGGGAACTATATGTATGGAAAACATCAACGTCCATGTCAATTGTGGAACAATCAAAGAGAGAGTCCCATTCATACTCATGTGAGTCAGTTTTTGAATCCCTGCTGGGATGTTTACACTAAGAAGGCTTGGGATACCTTGATGTAGAAGCTTCAAGGTTATGAAGGGTATCTCCTTCTCTTTTATCTATGTTTGTAGCTATTGAATGGAGAACTGTATCATCTGAATCTCCCCAAAGGAGAGTTGTGGAAACAACCCAATCTTCACACATGTCTTGTTGATTTTGTAAATTGGGTATGTAGTCTGAATCATCATCACTATCCACCGTAGCTAGGATAGGAATAGTTTTCTTGGTCTGACCTTCAAAACCTAGGCCAACTGTTGTCTTATATCGACGTCCAAAAAGAGCATGGTCAAGTGGTTCACCTTTAGTATCCAATCTATGACTAAGAGGACCATGACCTTGGTAACCCATATTTGTGACCAAAGTGTATCCTCTCCCATAAGCTTTAGGAGATGGGGAGAAATTTTCATTATGCTTGTATTTTTCTTCTTTGTAAATCCAATCTCTAATAGCCACCTCTTCTTTTTCCTCTTGTATGGGCACCGCAGATTCTACAAATGTATCAAACAGAGTCATGGCTGAAGATGAAGGTTTCTTCTCTTGTGAAGGTTTTCCATAGGACCTAGGTGAGATTGGCATTTTTGTAAAGGAGTCAAGTTGATAATCTCCCATACCAAGGTCTAATGTCTTGAATTTATCCTTACATTCTAATAAGGCTGCATTGAAATCCTCTGCTTCTCAGTTGAGGGGAACATGAGTCCTTGCTGAAATGGCATTAACAGATAAGGTACTATCACTTGATATGTAGACTTCTATGCCATTGTATGGGAATTTGACACATTGGTCATAGGTAGATGGTACTGCTTGCATGTCGTGAATCCATGGTCTACCTAATAAGATGTTGTATGTGAGGGGTCCAACATCAACAATTTGAAACAAAATGTCCTTCTCAATTGGGCCAATTCTAACGGGAAGAATGACCAACCCCTTAGAGCTTCTCTCTGCCTCATCATAGGCCTTTATGGTAATCTTCTTTCTAGTATCAATCACTTTCTCAGAGTAACCCAAAGTTTTCAACAGACTCAAAGAACAAATGTTAAGTCCAACACCCCCATCAATCAACACACACCGAACACGGGTCTTGTGGATCATGACTTCAATATGGAGGGAAAGATTATGTGGATGGCTCAAGGCTTTGTTGTCATCTTCTGAAAATGTGAGGTAATGAGGGCTAGCAAGGTGATTAACCATGTTCTAGAATTGGTCAACATCTATGTTGTTAGGAACATTGGCTGCACGCAAAGTATCCTCAAGGATATGCTTATGTCTTGGAGACAACTCTAGGAGTTCAAAAATTGAGATTTGAGCTGGTGTTCTTTGTAACTAGTCAACAAGATTATAGCTCATGTCAGGATTGATTGTTGATTTGGTAGTGACATTTTTAGATGTCACTTGCTTGGGTTTGGAATTAGGCCCTCTAATAACCACAGGACCTTGACTCTGGCTCCTAGTGATAGCATTAAGAGGTTGGGATGACCTTTGAGAATGAGGACCTCTAAACACAATCATGGGTTCTTCATCAAATATAGGAGGACCATTAACATCGTGACCATGAGGATCCTTTCCTCGCATCATATTAACACTATTGTCCACAATTTCAAGCATATTGATGACATTTTCTGTAGATGTATAGGTATAGTTGATTGCAACCTTGCCATCTTTGGGTTTAGAGGTTTCCCCCTTATCATATTTTGGAAAAGGCTCCTTGAATACCTTATGGTCTACATTGGTTTTCAACCCATCAACCTCAAGCTTGCCATTTTCAATAAGATCTTGAATAAGATGCCTAAGTTTCCAACAGTGCTCAATGTCATGTCCAATGCCATTATGAAATATACAGTAGGCTTTCTCATTCCACCAATATGGCTTAATGTCAGGTACATGGAATTTTACTGGATCTTGTGGCTGTGCAAGGTTGTTTGAAATAAGCATCTTAAAAATGTCCTCATAAGAGTCACCAAGCTTAGTGAATTGTCTCTTTTCCTTTTTGGATTTGTCTTGATATAGTTGTTTATGCTCTGGTTGATTAGAGGATGCGTTAAGCTTCATAGCTTGAACTACACTAGATATATTAAGGACACCTTGATCCTTTAGTTGAGAAGAGTCAACAACTCCGTCATTGACTACCTGCTTGTTCTTGTTCCAGTGTGAGTTCTTGCCTTTGTCCTTATGATTGTTGTTATTATTTTGACTATGGTTGTTGTTGTTATGTTTAGTCAAAATACCTTTCTCTTTTAAGACATCCTCTATTCTACATGCGATTTTGACCATGGTGTCGAATGAATCAAAGACCATCTTCCTAACCTCATACCGCATCTCAGGTACCAAATTACTAACAATGATATCAATTCGTTCATGTTCGGGAATTGTCCTAGAATAGCAGGAGCACAATCATCTCCACCTTTGCAAGAATGTAACAAAGGATTCCCCTTCATTCTGTTTCAAATTGCACAAATCTAGCATGGTGACTGATCTTGACAAATTGTATGCAAAATGTTGCACAAATCTGTCGACAAGTTCTTTAAAAGTTTTGACAAGAGGGGTAATGTTGGTAAACCACTCCATTGCTTGGCCCTTGAGGCTCCTTGGAAATAATCTCATAAGATATGAGTCATTATAGTGGAATTCAAAACTAATAATGTAGAAGTGATGCACATGATCATGTGGGTCACCATTATCATCATATTTGTCATATAGGGGAATTTCAACTTTTCTAGGAAAATCCACCATACTCACATTTTTATCAAAAGGATTAGGACGTATGGGATCCAGGTTGAAGGAACTCTTAGGAGCCATCATCTTCTTCATTTGCTTGATTTCTTCCTCTTGTGAAGGATTTTGCTTCTTAATTTTCTTGTCCACATCAAAGTTGTAGGGGACCCTTGCACCCTTGTTGATCAAGCTTTCTAAGAATTGATCCTTATTTTGCTCAATGTATTTTTCCACATATTGTTGAAAGAGTGGCTCTTGTTGTATTCTTATAAAATCATGAGCATCAAAGCTTGCACTACTTCCTCCATGTTGAGAGCCATGATGAGCTTGTTGGGAGGGTGGTCTTGAGTGTCTAGGAGGTGTGGGTCTCCTGTAATGTGCATGTTGTGAAGTCCTTCTTCCTCTAGGACTGGGTGATCTTGAAGGAGTCCTTGACCACCTCCTACTTCTTGGGGTTCCCAAGGGAGTAGATGGTGGAGAGTTGTTTCCACTATTGGTATCTCTATTGCTGAATCGAGCATTGAGTTGTTGAGCTAGAAGCCTATCCTATTCTTCTTGTTTGGTTCTTCTCTCTATGTCCAACAAGGCTTGTTGTTTCACTTCTAGTTGTTTGAATCTCTCTTCTTTAGTAGCTTGTTCATTCAAGAAGGCTTGTTTTTCTCACTCAATTCTTTTTAACCTCTCACTTGTATATCATGAGGTGTTTCAAAGTGGAGAGGTTGGTCTTGAATGTCTGAATAGGTTAGCTGCATTCACATGAGCATCACTAGATTCATTGTTTTGGTCTTCATTTTGTGACCATTCATCTTGGTGAGCTCTTCTATAATGTCTTTCAGCTCGTTGATGAGCATCTAAATACCTTGAGTTAATGGGAGGTGATTCAGGTTGATTGTCATCACCACACATCATGTTATCCACATGTCTTTGGAAAATGTCACCGAGAGTTTGATTCATTGCTTCTCTTTGTTGTTTGGTCAAGGTGTAACTCATGTCCATATTTGATTGAGAAAGTGCCAAAGAGGTACTCAACTGACTAAGGCTGCTCCTAGGCTCAAACCAAACTTCTGAAGCACTCTTGGGAGATTGATCAAAGATGGGTTCCTTCCCCTTTCACTTTTGGTGAGTTTGGACTAAAGGTAATTGGTTGAAGACAACTTGGGGTTGCTTTCTTTGGTCCACTTGGTATCTTGTTGTAACCAGCATGAAAGAAAAAGACCCTTAGTGAAAAGACTGACTTTAGGAATTACTGACGTCAAACAAGGATAGTGAGAATATTCAATTCTCCAAAAGGAGAAATTGTGAAATAGAAAGCTGACAAAAGGTATAAATCAACACTGGCACAATCAGTGCATAATAAAAGGATTCCAGTATCCTAGCACATATGGATTAGGAGGATGATTTACCCAAAATTGAAAATAAAATTATATGAATATGAATTTGGACAAAAGAGTACCTAGACTCTCCAAGTGTGTAATCAAGAAATCTAAAGGTGAACTTTATCAATAAGGATAATTCCTAACTTGTCAATGTCAAGCAAGATCTTTGGTGAGGTCAAGAATTACTAACTCAATGTGTCTAAATCCAATAATCTAAGGTGCAATCAGGCTTTCAGCTACAGAGTATGAAACCTACTAGAATTTGGTCAACCAAGAAAAGGCTAAAAATTTGTAGGAATTAGCCAAAATGCAAAAAGACTCTGAGTGATACTTTCTAGGCAACTAGGGTGATAGTTTATGACCAGGTGATACTTCGCCTTAAGCAAAGCGATGGTTTCTATTAAGCTTGAGCAATATTTTCTAGGTAGGTGGGGTGATAGTCTTGTAGGAATGAACTATCGCGTGATATTTCTTAGAATAGAGGGTGATATTGTTTCAGTGTTGTACGACTCTTTGACCAGTGAGTGTCAAAATCTCAATTTTTAAGGCAATTTGATCAAAATTTCAAGTTGAATGTTTGTTTTTTCGATTTTAATCACAGTTACAGCAGTAAATGGACAAGTTTGCAAACAGTATGGGATCAAACATGTCTTCAAACACTTGAAACAAGGGCAAAAGAAACCTTTCCAAGACAAGCAATAGTGATATCAAAATTGCAAAATCCTATGAATACTATCGTGATGTTGAATGTTCAAGAACATTTACACAGGTATATCACAGCAAGAACACTTAAAGCACTTTCTATCCTAAAAAGTCAAAGGCTCAATACTTAACAACTTGGCCCACAACTTGATGTCCCATTGCCTCACACAAAGTGGTTACCCACAATAGATATTGTCTTTGTCATGGAAGTCTCAATGACACAACCAAAGGAACACATATGGTGAGTAATCTTGGGGTGATCTGGGTTATTCCACTTGGATCAATCCTTGCACCAAGAAGCTAAGTGGCAAAATAGGGTGGCTTCTATCTATCGTTCTTAGTAAGGGCTTCCGTTCGTAACACCCCTCTTGCTCCTCAAAAAGGACTAGGACCTTTTGGCCTCAAGAGTACCTTAAGCATTCTTTCTTGACATTTTCCTCATGGTCCCAATCCGACAAGCTACTCACATCAAGCGAAGACAAGTGCTATGTCTACCAAGGTTTTGTGTCCTTGATAGCCTTGAGTTTATAGTGGGTCAGAATAGCTAGCAAAAGGCTTGTCCCCACTTGGGTCGTTCCTCTTGATTGCTCAAGAGCAAACCCGCTAAAGGATTCTAACAACTAAACAAAAATGGATCAACTTATGAGGTTCAAGGTTTTTGTTTCACCACAAGGGTGAAGAGCATACTCCCCTATCTCAAAAGTTTTTCCCAAACACACCAAGAAGAGTTCAATTACCCTCTTGCTTTCAAAATCCAAGGATGGGTCAAGATTTTTTGGTTCACCACAAGGGTGAAGAGCATACTTCTCCTACCACCCAAGAATTCTTACAACAAGATATTATGTTCCTATGAAATGAAACAACTAGTAATTGCCACACTTGAAATGAAATAAATAAATAAGCACACTTTTTTTTTCTTCTTTTATGTTGGGGAAGCCCTACAAAAACTATTAGTAGCCCTTGTGCATGCAATTTTTGGCAAATATTCAAGCAAGAGGCACCTACAACCACAACTTGTTAGCCCCACAAGGTTAGCAAAATCAAAATCCAAATGAAATCTGCAACTAAACTCTGCCTAATCACAATGAATCAAACTAATTAGACCAAAACTCAGCAAGAAAGAACAAAGAAACAACTCACTTCTAGTTACAGGCAACAATACAGACACCAAAAACATCACATGATACTTTACAGTATACTGGGGTGATAATATATTTCTAGGCAATACTTTACTATACCTGCAGGCAATAGAATGTTCTGAATAGTGTGACAGAATGTCTCAAACAATGAGATACTTTATCTAGTGAAGTATCGCACCACCACACAGGAACTATCACACGATATTGGCAAACTATCACGAGATAATCTAAGACTGAAAAACCTGAGAGCTAAAAATGAAGCTAAAAATTGATGAAAAATTAACAGAAATGCAGCAAATTAAGGACAAAACACTAATGCTCTACCCCACGGTGGCACCAAAAATGTACACAAAATAGTACACTTCTATTGATCATTACAATCAAGAACACTCAAGAGTGAGGTCTCAAAAATCAATCCATAGCTCCCTAGGCATGGAGTCACAAGGATAGTTTGAATATTGCTCTCAGCTAGAGCTATTGGGCCTATAACCTTGCTAGTAAACCACACTATGGGAGATTCAAATGAAGACAAGGGCAAGAATGCAAATATCCCCAAGAATCCAAATGAAATGCAATGCAAGCTAGATTAATATGAGTATGCAAGTATGCAAGCTATGGAAATGAAAGTACAAAAAACTATGAAAGGAAAGATGCAAGTGTTACAAATCCTTCCTATTAAGCTAGATTAAGTAATCTAAAGCATAAATGAAATCTATACTATGAATGCCATGATAATGAAACTAGAATGCAAGAAATGAAACTAGAATAGCATGTAGATGCAAAAGCCAAGAATGCTCCAAATCTTCAAAAGCTCCAAAGTGACATAGAAAACTTACAGCATAACATTAGTATTCAAAAATGCATATGAAAGTGAAGAAGAGAGCTCTCCTTTTATAGGAAATGAGAATCAACGGACAATGGAGATTAAGAGGCAAAAGGTTTAATCAAGGATGAGGCTTGAAAGAGGAGCAATCCATGTGCACAAATATCCTCCAATGAGAAAATAAGAGTTGACTTTTGTGTCCATATGAGACAAAAAGTACTTTTTCCCTTTTTATAAAATAAGAATAATGCTTTATTTGTGCAACTTAGGATAAGAGGAAAAGTGGAGACCTTTTATTTAATAAAAATGTGGGGGGCATATTCTTTTTAATTAAATAAAGACTTAGGATAAAATGGTTAGCCCAAGGCAAATAATTGAAAATGATGAAATAGGATTTGATCAAGGAAATTGATATAATTAAAAATATTGATTCAGAGATTTGATAAATTGCTGAATGGGGGCTGAAAGTCTAGGCAACCATTTTAGGGTGCATACACATACATGTCACACACATAGAGCTAGGTGGCTAGATGAGAAATTCAAGTTGTGTAAGGACACTTTACCACTTGGTACTATTGTCTTTGTCATTGATTTTGTAGAGAATTATACACTAAAACCTCAAAATGAAGTACAACCTATGTATTATCACTCTACACAAGTTACAATTTTTGTACACATAGTATTCATGCTTGCACATGATAGCAGAGAAGAAGATAGAAAGGTTATAAGAAAGTATCACTTCTATATCAGTGATGATTGTACACATTCCTGAAAATTTGTGCAAGGATGCTTTAAATTTTTCTATGACAGTTTAAGGGAAAGATGTATAAGATACAACCCACACTTAATATGGTCAGACAATTGTACCTCACAATTCAAGAATGCAAGGATATTGTACTGGTTAACTAGGATGTAGATGACAAGTGGTGTGCAATATTTTTGGAATTTTACTGAGGTAGGTCATGGAAAGGGAGAGCATAATTGTGCAGGAGCATGTGTGAAAAGAGCTCTTACCATAGAGGAATTAAAGTATGAATGTGGTGCAGTGTTAATAGATTAAGAAACAACTGTGCAATGGTGTAATTCTATGATGGGACTAGGTATTGCTGGTAAGTCTATAGTTTCCATATTTTTTTGGTTAATACGTGAATCTAACATTGAAAACTATTTAGATTCTTGTACACTTACAGGATCAAGTGACATGCATTCATTTAGAAGTTCAAATGCAACATCATTAGATATTTATACTAGACAAATTACATATTTTTTTCTCTTCGTATATGTATTTTTTGTGGGATGAATGTGAATCAAAAGAGTGGGTTGACTAATGGTCTTGTAGACCTTTGAAAACCCTAGATACATATCAAATTCCTCGAGAAATACAATTGAACCGGATGGAAGCATCAATGGATTTTGACCATGTATCTAACCTAGTTTAACCAAGTAATTTATTAATTTATTAATTAGTGAATTCTTTTTCTCATCTTGTATGCATTTTAAGGTCAATTTATTAGTTCTTTATGTTGATTTTGGTATTAATTTATAGCCTTCTACTAAATATAGGTCATGTATATGCAGTCATTGGAGATGAGAACAATGAAGAAGGAACAAATTACTTTTTGTGTCATTGTATTGAGGCCAAAAAGAAATTGCCAACTACAGTCACTGATGGAGAGAGTATTGAGTACCTAATAGGTTTCATTGTTGTGACAGATGCATGGCTTAGAAGGCACCGCTGTTGTGTCAAGTTGTATTGAGACCTCTTAAATTCAATTTATTACACTTTGTATTGATATTGGTATTAACTTATTTTTATAATAAAATGCACATACCCTATCAAGAAATCTAACACGTGGTTGTTTGAGGACTTTGGGACACATAGACAGGTTACTCTAACCTTGTTGTTGTAATAAATATTCAATTGATTTAAAATATTGTGGTAGACCTCTTAACAAGAATTTGTATAAAGTTTATGAATCTGACTACGAGGCAATACTTGACACAATAAGGGTTCAAGATGATCCAAGAGGTTCACTTGATTGATTTTGTGCTATTAATATGAATTATTCTACAATATGGTAGAATCATTTTGACAATTTGTATATGATTCTATGTGCATGTGAGCTATAATGTGCATATTTAGATGCCAAATTTTATATATAAAAACAACAATTATCTGTAATGTGCATATGTAGATGCCAAATTTTGTATATAAAAACAACAATTGACTGTAATGTGCATATTAAGATGCAAAGTTTTATATATATAGATAATAATGAGCTTCATCATGCATATTAGATGTAAAATTTGAAATTTAAAAGTTGATGCAGTCAAGGATGGAGAATCCAATGAAGGACTGTCTGACCTTGTAGCCAAACCATAACACAACGGAATTTACATAATTACAACACCAGATCTGAGATAAACAAGAATCTTTATCATAAAATCACTGATTGCATGCAATGTGTCAGGCTATAAGGGCTTCCCGGTTATGGCTAAATACAAAGCAAGTGATAGTCTACAAGATCTTATAGGATCCAAAAATTTTCCATAACTTCGCCACTTAGCTAGCCCAAGTTTTCAATACTCAACACACTGGTAGGCACCCAAGGAAGATCTAAACTTGTACTCCAAACTTCCAAGCAGTCTTCCTGTTCCTAAGCTCGCAAGCTACTAACTCTACTATCAGATTGATGCCCTAAACAACTACCCAAACATCTTATAAATACTCATCCTCAGCCACAAGTTGGCTAGATGAGACAATTAAATCTTACAAACAATTATTAAATGCCAAAGCATCAGTCGACTCTCAAAATAGCCTTACAATAAATAAAATCTTCAAGATGGCCCCAATGGTCATCATATTCGCATAGAAGAATGCAACACGCAAGGTCTATGTCCTCTCATGCCCAACGGTCGATCCATAACATGAGGAGCATGACCCAAATTAAATGCACTAGTTGGCCAAGCAAGAACACTAGTTGGTAAGAATGATTACCGAGCAGCAGAGAAATAACCAAGCACTAGTGAATCGACCATGCCAAGCATCATTGAGCAACACAGTTATCACCAAGTGCCAGGAATAACTGACACCCTCAGTTATCAAGTGTTCTTCAGAGATTAAGCAACCTGGTAAACACAGAAACTGAGCAACCAAACTCCAAAACTAACAATCTACCTTCAAAGACAAACATATTTTTGGTTGATATAGGATTGCAAAGAATCCTAGGATGCTCCTGCATCAGACACCCCAGGTAAGAAAGATTTTCTCCTAAGGAAATCAGGAACATCTCAAGGGAATCAGAATAGGTATGACAAATTTCTTCTTAACCCATAACCCCTCTTATCTGTCATTCCAAGTAGTCTTCACTTCATTCACTATTTCCTGCAGCAAGTTCTCCTAATTCCCACTTCTCTTATCTTTTCTATCTGCAACTGATAAAAACTGACTCTGACCATTCCTTCCACTATCGATCACATCAGTACCTTAGTAAAATTCATCCTCTTCAGGATCCACAATCAACTTAGTGTCATTTGCATCTCTCTGTGTCATAAATGTCACCATCTAATGTACTATTTCTGTCAGAAAGACCATCTACCTCTTTATCTCAACAAATTCATCAGATATATCATCCTCCTTCTCTTTCAAACTAGACTTTGTAGGAATAGGTTCATCAACCTTGTGCCCCTGAGGTTTGTCATACGGACAACAAATGATAACTCTACATTCCTTAGTCCCTGTCTCCTATAAAGGTAACAGCTTATGCCAAGCTCCTTCATGCCTAAGCACATAGGTATTAGCACGACCACAAACAAAACATTTCTATCATACTGCCAAGGTCTACCAAGTAACAAATGACAAACATCCATCAACAATACATCACACAATATCTCATCATGGTAAGATCCAACTTTAAAATTAACCAAGCATTGTTCGTCAACTCTAACCTTAGACACATCTTGTATCCAACTAACTTGATAAGGGTTAGGGTGTTTCCTTCTTTCCAAACTCAATTTACTAACCATTTCTTCTAAAACAAAGTTTTTAGAGCTTCCACCATCAACTATAACATTACATACCTTATTCTTGCACTTACATCTGGTTCTAAACAAATTTCTCCTTTGCATTGGTTCATGGACACATGTAGCTAACCTCCTGGTAATTAGAGATTCACCCTTTTGTGCAACATTCACAATGTCTTCTTCAATAGCTAATGCAACTCTCTTCTTAAGACAATGAAAACTTCTGTGACCAACTTCACCACAGTTATAACAAGTACCAACGAACTCATTTTTCCACCTTCCTCTCTGTTCACTGTTGAAATTCTTAGTACCTTGACCACTGCTAGATCCCACATCAATCTTCGGAGGATTCTCTTCAGCAACTGTCTCACCAATCTTACAACCTTTATTCCTATTGTTTTGTCTTCCTTCAAAATTATTATCCAGCTTCTCTTCAATCTTCAATGCCATCTGATAAGCATCTCCTATTGTTGTCATCCAAACAGTAAGTAACTCTTCTTGGAAACTAGGTCTCAAACCATAGACATACCTAGAAACCTTCTCTTTATCAGCTTCAAAATGACCAGTCCTAATTACGACTCTGTAAAACTCCTCGGTATACTCCTATACCAATTTGTTAGTCTACTTCAAAGCTTGCATCTTCTTAAACATGTCCAATTCGTAATCCACCGGAATGAATTGCTTCTTCAACTTGTCAACCATTCAGTTCCATTTAGTGATATTTTCCTTTCCTCTCCTACTTCTTTCCAAATGAACTTCTCTCCACCAAATATTTGCATGACCCTTTAGCTTAGTCTTTGCAAATCTAACTCTATCAGGATCTTCTATTTCTTCACACTCAAAGTACTCATCTATCTCATTTATCCAATCAATCAATTCTTCTGGCCTAAGGCTTCCAGAATATGTAGAGACTTCAATCTTAGCTCTCTTTCCAATCTTAGACATAGCTTTCAGGATTCTACTTTCCTCTGGTTCACGAGCTTCTTCTACAACTTCTTCAAAATGATCTTCTTCCTCAGATTCATCATCACTATCCTCTTTCAAGGTAGTCTTCTTCTTTCTCAATTCTTCTTGTAGGTCTTGCACTTGTTTTTGCAAAGCCCTAAAATCATCAAGACTGAATTCTCTAGCAGCTTCCTCATCTGAGATCTCACGAGCTCTTCTCGAAGGCATCTTCAAATCAAGATTTAGGTGTAAACACCCAAGATCTACTTGGCTCCAACATGAACAAACTTGGCTCTGATACCACCTGATGCAGTCAAGGATGGAGAATCCAATGAAGGACTGTTTGACCTTGCAACCAAACCATAACACAATGGAATTTACATAATTACAACACTAGATCTAAGATAAATAGGAATCTTTATCATAAAATGACTAATTACGTGCAATGTGTCGGGCTATAAGGTCTTCTCGGTTACAGCCAAATACAAAGCAAGTAACAGTCTAGAAGATCTCGCAGGATCCAAAACTTTTCCACAACTTTGCCACTTAGCTAGCCCAAGTCTGCAACATGCAACACACTGGTAGGCACCCAGAGAAGATCTAAACTTGTACTCCAAACTTCCAAGCAATCATCTTGTTCCTAAGCTCACAAGCTACTAACTCTACTATCATATTGATGCCCTAAATAACTACCCAAACATCTTATAAATACTCATCCTCAGCCACAAGTTGGCTGGATAAAACAATTAAATCTTTCAAACAATTATTAAATGCCAAAGCATCAGTTGGCTCTCAAAATAGCCTTACAATAAATAAAATCTTTAAGATGGCCCCAACGGTCATCAAATTAGCATAGAAGAATGAAACATGCAAGGTCTATGTCCTCTCACGCCCAACGGTCGATCCATAACACGAGGAGTGTGACCCAAATTAAATGCCCCAATCGGCCAAGCAAGAACACTAGTCGGTAAGAACGATTACAGAGCAACAAAGAAATAATCAAGTGCTAGTGAACTGACCACACCAAGCATCACCAAGAAACATAGTTATCATCAAGCGCCAGGAATAACTAACACCCTCAGTTACCGAGCATTCTTTAGAGACTGAACAACTCGGTAAACACAAAAACCGAGCAACCAAACTCCAAAACCAAGCAAAATACTCCACCAACTGAGATCAAAACTAACAATCTACCTTCAAAGAAAAACATATTTTTGGTTGATACAGGATTTTCAAGAATCCTAGGATGCTCCTGCATCAGAAGTGCCCATGGGGCTGATTTACAAATATTAAGAGCCCACATTTTATATATCCTAATTTGTACCATTTGATTATAAATACATATTTAATTTTGTATCCTTACATTTGTATCATCTTAATGCAATGTAAAGTCCAAAAATTGTGATTCCTTACTATGAATTTTGTATCCTTATATTTGTATCATCTTAATTTTGTATCCTTACATTTTTATTATCTTAATTCTATGTACATTTGTATCATTAAATGATGTAATAGTTGGAGTCATTGAGTCAAAATTGGTCAAATGTGTCTAAAGTAAAATGGTGATTCGCTAGGGTGAAGGGATAGTGTTGAATAATTGCATCTTGCACCAAACCGTTTGCATCATCAGCTCTAGTTGGGCATGTAAACGCTAGTGACAACCTTGTTCCACCCATGGAGTCACTAGAATGTTTGCAACCATGTCGAACCAAAGTGTCCCCAAGGTGCACTAAGAATGATTGGGCAATGATATTTTGAGGTTCATATCTCAGATCTCGTGAAAGGTATCGACAAATCATGAGATGCTACAAGACTATGTTTCTGAGTCCAACAATAACCTCTCTTCGTTCTGGGAGATTCAAATTTGTTTGAATTTGGCATGTCAATCTCGCTTGATGCCAAAATTTGCATTGAGGGTCAATTGAAAGTGTTGTAACCATAAAGAGACAAAATAAGCTTGTATAAAATAGCTTAGGGTTAGGGATTTTATTATGATGTTTTAGTAGCTTCTTGTGGCGGTATTGAGTTGTAAGGGATTGCAGATTGCAATCAGGTTGTAATAACTAGATAATAATAATATTGGACTTGTTGTTGGTGGACATAGCCTAGGGATTGGGTGAACCACGTTAAATATTTGTGTCTTGTGTTCTCTATCTATGTGGTTTATTATTCTCTGATATTATTTATATTTTCATGTAACTATTATTTCTATCTTGTTAATCCTAATAAAAAGTTGCACCACTTGGTTTCTTCCAAACCGTTCATCCTGGCACTAAATTGTCTAATCCATTAGCTCTGATTGGATGGGTAAATGCTAGTGACAACCCCATTTTGACCATGGAGTCACTAGAACATTCACGACCATGCTGGACCAAAGTGTCCCCAAGGTGCACTAAGCATGATTGGGTAGCAATCTTTCAAGGCTCATATGTCAAACCCTGTTAGAGGTATTGGAAAACCATGAGATGCTACAAGATTATGTTTCTAAGGCCTGTAATAAACTCTCTCCATTCTAGGAGATTCAAATTTATTTTATTTTGGCATGCCAATCTCGTTTGATGCCAAAACTTGCAGTGAGGGTCAATTGAAAGTTGTACCATTGGGTTTCTTCCAAACCGTTCATCCACACACCAAAAAATCTATGCCATTATCTTCAGTTAGGTGGGTAAATGCTAGTGACAACCCCATTTTAACCATGAAGTCACTAAAACATTCACAACCATGCTAGACCAAAGTGTCCCCAAGGTGCACTAAGTACGATTTGGTAGCAATCTTTCAAATCTCATATCTAGGACCCCATGAGAGGTATCAAAAAACTGTGAGATGCTATGGGACCATGTTTTAGAGGCCTACAATAACCTCTCTCTATTCTGAGAGATTCAAATTTATTTGAATTTGGCATGCCAGTCTCACTTGATGCCAAAACTGGTAGTGAGGGTCAGTTGAAAGTTACACCACTTGGTTTCTTCCAAACTATTCATCCTGGCACCAAACGGTCTGCTCCATTAGCTCTAGTTGGGTAGGTAAACACTAGCAACAATCCTATTTTGACCACAGAGTCACTAGAACATTCGCAACCATGCTAGACCAAAGTTTCCCCAAGATGCACTAAGCATGATTGGCCAGTGATCTTTCGAGGCTCGTATCTCAGACCTCGTGAGAGGTATCAGTGAACTATGAGATGCTACAAGACCATTTTTTTGAGGCCTATAATAACCTCTCTCCATTTTTGGAGATTGAAATTTGGCATGGCAATCTCTCTTGACGCCAAAACTTGCAGTGACCATGCCAAACCAAAGTGTCCCCAAGGTGCACTAAGCAACATTGGGTATGTCGGAAAGCATTCTGGTGTGTCAAGAGGCAAAGTGGGACCATTCCTAGGGTAAACCTGCCCAACCAGACATGATGGAAGCATCCGTTTTTGCCCAAAATGAACATATATTGTTGCTCTGAGGGAGATGGGGACATGACCATAAAGGGTCATTTGCAAATGTAAAGAGACTAAGGATGGTTATTTAAATGTGTTTTAAACATGTTTTTAATGTTTTTATGATCATTGTGTAATATTGATAAATACCTTGAAGGTCAACATTGATTGTAATGTGTCGAATAGAGCCATTAAAATGGTGTAAATGCAGTCAATGTACTAAAATGGTGTACTATTGCCTTATTGGCAAAATAAGCCTTAAGGGTCACTATGAGGTCTACATGACCTTAGGGGAAATATTTGGTTTGAGATAGAGTGTTTAATCCTTAGACAAGGATATAAGACAAGATATATCTTGTGAGGGTCAAGTTGAAAAAGATGGTTCTAAACTTGACAACTTTTTTAAAAAACTTGTAATTGTTAACAGTTGGTTTGTGACTGTTGTAGACAGTTTTAGAGTTAGTTATTGTCTGTTGTAGAGTCTTTATGGATCAATTAGATGAGATCCATGTGATTATGGTTTATTATGTTGAGTGGTGTGATAGAGAACCAAAGTAAATTTTTCCAAATCAATAAATAAATTTATATTCAAGATGCAAACTGGTTCACTGGCCAGTGGGTACAGTCATTAATCTAGGGCATTTGGTGGCACTATGGAATGTGTCTGTGATTGGAAATGGATTAAATTGATTTTCTATTATCTTTTTATCACTTCCATGTTCATATTACATCATTTCATTAGCATTTGAAGGCAAGGAATTAATAGGTGTATTGATTGTTCGTAGATTTTCTTGCAATCAACACTTTGTGTCTTGAAGTCTCCTTGAGTAGATTGACTCTCCCACCCCTTATGTTCAATGTGATTGGTGGGAGGATTCATAATATGTACTATATCCTTGTACAATAGTGTTTGGTTGCAGGGATATGTAGGATATGGTGGTGGAGAGACCACAAATGGTGGTAAATATTGATTGAAGGCGCATGAAGCAACACCAGTCATTGTTGTGAGCATATAATCCAAAGGGTGAGTATATTTTTTGATGGATCTATGATATTGTGGTCCATAGGGATGTTTTAGATCTATTGGGGGGATCTAGAGAGATTTGGAAGAGTCTTTTTGAAAAATCCCTGCCTAGAGACCCTAAAAAGGAGGGGTTGGTACCTATAATTATAGGAAAGTGTTGGTGACCCAAAAAATTGACAATCCTTTATTTTAAGTCATGAAATAAGACATTTTCATGGTTTGGGGTCAAGGGAGAAAGTCCATGTATTGACTACTTTGTAAATGGGTGCACTTTAGGCCTATTTATGTGCTGCAGGGGTATTGGATCTAAGTACTGGTCAAAAGAAACCTACCTTTAGGTTTAGGTATGTTTTTTAGATCCTAAAAGGGTATCTGAAACAATCAATTTTTTTCCTAGTTGTTTGGGAAATTTTTGAGTAAAGGGCATATTAGTCATTTGACATGGCTATAAGGAAAGAGGGCTTTTAGAGTGAGTTGTGAAGCAAAAATGTTAACCAAACTTGGAAGATTGGTAGAACATGGTACATTGGCCATGTTATAATGTTCTAGGGTTTTAGAACAAGTGGAGGAACCTTTCTTGAAGATTTGGGTGATTAATTAAATGAAAACAATGAATACAATGTAGCACATAAAGCACAAATTTATTTAAATGATGAATTACACATGTGAACACGCATAGCACATAAAGCGTAAACATATATTTTCTTAAGTCATTAAGCATACATGTAGCACATAGAGTATGAAACATACACATGAATTCACTTAAGTCATGTACGTAGCCTGTACACATGAATTTTGGTTATGAAGAATGTACTTGAATACACATGAATATACTTAATGCATAAATCCTACACATGATTACATACACACAAGAATATTTACATACTAATAATGATCAAATGAACACACAATTAACAAATTGGATCGAATGTCAATTTTCATATATATCAAAATGAACAATAATTCTGTACATATCAAAAATTTGTATACATGCCAAATCAATAATAAAGTTACAAAAATGTGGCATCGACTATGTCAAGGTCGATATATACAATAAAAATGTCTAATATATACAAAATTTAGCCATTCAATAACCACAAATAGATCTATATATCTCTATCAATATCTATGACTCTGTTGGATCATGAAAATTGAGCCTCTTCAAAGCAGTAGGTGGCTCACTAGGTGTCTACACAAGAACAATTCAAATGCTAAATCACATATCTTTTCTCAAAATAAAATCAAAATAACTAAATATTGGATTGTAATTTGTTGGCAGTTGAATTGTTGGTTACCTCATCTCTTTCTTCTACAATTGGGTTGTTCCCTAAAGTTGATGGTCCCCATCTTGTGTGAGCTAGACTCCTAACAAAATGTAAAGGCAGAGGATCCATGTGAGGTTTTGAAGAGGGCTATAACTGTGTGTGTGAAAATTGTACCTGATCTGTAGACACAACACTCAGTAAAACATTAGAGGTTAGTGATAATCAAAATCGTGCAAAATTAAAAGCTATCTAACCAAGCGATTTACTGCCTTCTAGTAGGTGCGAGATTAATGTTCTCAGATTGTAATCGAGATCAGTGACCTAGATGACACCTAAATGAAGGATTTGAATGCAATTCTAGATATGGAATAAATGCAATTAAGCTTTTTTTTTTTGGATTTTTCTATGCAATAAGAATGAATGAAAAACTGATATGAAATTAATCTATATAAAAACTGATATGCTATGCTAATCTAACAATGATATGAAATATGAATACAAAAATAAGATTGATCTCACAAAGATGTCGATTCGCAAGAGCTTTGATTCTTCAATTCCAATTCGCCAGCGTGATTGTGCAAAAAAAAAGAGATGATTTGCTAAGAGTTGAGCTTTAATTTATAGAAATCTAGGGCTTTGGAGGTGCATGGATAAAACCATAAATCACTCAAATTAACTCATCTTGATTTTTGAGTTATCTGATCATAAAAGATAGTTAATTCTCAAAATCATGCAAAAACATGCAAAAACAACTTTTTAACTCAAATTAGAGTTTAGATCAGCTTTTTGAACTCCAAAAGGATGTTGAGTTCCAAAAAGTCAATAACTTGCATTGATTTTCTGATTTGGAGTTTAACTGTTTCTTTTGAATATGCATAATAATTAAGAATTAAATAAATAAATAAAGTGATTTATCCTCAACTCAACTGATTTTTGAAAATAAATAATTAATTTATGGGTTAATTAACTATTTATTCAAACTTCTATTAAAAATTATATTATTAAATAATGACAACATGCTTTAATTAATTAAATAAGAATTTAATCAATTATTCATAGGAATTTTGATTTATTGTCAAAATTAAATAATACAATTAATAATAGATAGAATTAAATTTAATTAAATAATTAAGTGGCAAATATTAAATTTAATTAATTAAATATGAAAATATTCAATTAATCAAACTTTAGGATAAATGTGATTTATTGCCAAATAATTATAAAATTAAATTTAATTAAGATAATTAAGAATATTGCTAGGAATATTCCCCGATGCAGAATTTAAGATAATCAATTATGATTTGATGATGTTTAGATGTGCCTTAGGTTAGGACTTTGATGTTGATTTCATTCGATATGTAGATACAGGATATTAATGAACTTATAGCCCATTTTTGGGGTATTACATTTTTCCCCTCTTTGAATTACTGTGCGAGGCGCAGTGGTTCAAAGATAGTCTGTGTTTGATAGAGATATGAAACTGATGCGAAAGATAAACCGATCTCAAGATAGAAACCGATTGAAAGATATTGAGATAGGAGGTCCCGAATGACCAAAGATAATGTTCACTATAACAACAATGAACCTATGATTGCGAAAAAGTGTCAAAATGCCTGATTCTGAACCTCAGGATTGATAAGAAGTGAGTGACCCATTCTAGACTTGATTGTCTTAGCAGAACTAGCAGGTATCACATCCGAACCCTTTAGTTGCCGAAGAACCAAGGAAAGAACACTATGATCCGATGGTTGCAAAAACTGATATAGTTTACAAGATTAGGATAATACCAGATTGATATGGATCTTAATGAATCTGATATGCCCCAAGTGATGATAGATTTGCCCCAAGCGATGAGGACTTTTGATGAATCAGTGACTAGACGTGATTGTTGTCTTGATCACTGATGAAAGATATTGATAGACTTGATCGATAGAATTTGATTTACAGACTTTGAATTGATGTGCAATACCATGCCCCCTTCGGGATGAAAATTGAAATCTGACAAGAAAAGTCAGCGTTATAGTTTAGAAGCATGTTAATTGATTTGAGAAGTGTGGTGAAACACGTCTGAGAATGCATTCTGCATCATTAGAAGGTCCCAAAAGACCAAGTTTGACTAGGTGAAACCATGAGTTGACCATAGTTGACCAAGTTGAAATTTTGATAGTTTGATGAAAGCTAATCAGTTAAGTTGAATTCTGAATTTCTGTGATGATTGAAGGTTGAATATGAAAGTAGTTAATAATATGAATGATCTCAGATTTGAATTTTGATCCCAAAAAAGGATTCTACTTGCTGCTTCGTTGGAGGAACCTTCGTGTGAGATTCAGCTCTTGTTAGACTTGAAGATGCAATTTGAAGAATCATTTAAGCATTGAAGTTCATTTAATCATTGTGAGATCATGCAAACATGCAAAATGCAAAGAGACATACAAAATGAAATACAACCTAAGACCTAGGACCTAGTCACTGATCATGTGTCGATTTGTTATCATCATTGAACTTTTAGGTAACCGGATAAATCAATACAATGCCCACTAGCCATGAAACCATAGACATATGAATATCGATTTGTATGCACAAGAATCAATACAACACCCACTGGTTATACAACCATGGACATATGAATATTGATTTATTTTTGGAATGTTGGATCAAATATAAGCACCAAGACACAAACGCCAGGATGACATGAATATCATGTCCATTTTGATATAGCAATTTGTATAAGCATCAAAACATAAATGTCGTGATGACCTGAGTACGCCTTGCATTAAAAACACATCAAACAGCTAAGAGATCATTCTAAATCCAATGTGAATTACCCGTAGTGACCCTTTATCATTCACATCCTTAGGCAAGATTGCATTCCACAGTAGGAGAAAGAACTTACTCAAAAAGACAATAGTTAGATCAAACTTCCTTGAATTGTCTAGGTATCAATGGTCGAGGTACGCATGGCCATCCAATTCGAGATAGAGGCTCTTATAGTTGGACACTATTTCAATCCGGAATTTCCAAAGTTATTAGATTTCACATACAAGCAGAAAACCAAGAAAAGATTATGCCCCCAGTCATCACTCTCTAAATCCTGTAAAGGACATCATTGAGGAGCTCGAAGGGACACAATATGCAAAAATCTCAATGCGAATCAAGAAGCATACAAGGAGATAAAAGCACGTAAAAAGCACAGATTATTTTCAGTTTGAGTTTGATGTTTGATTGCGTTGTTATAGATGTAAAATCCTTTCTGGAGACAAGACTGACTAACTAACTCACATGAAGCTTTAAAGGATTTTGACTAGATATGATCCATCTAAGATACATGGGAGACCATAGGATATGACATTGGTTGCCCCCAAGTTTGAACATTGATAGGATACAGACGCTCAAGCTGATTGGTGTACAAACTGACTTATTGAAAACTAGAAATGCAAAAACAAACCGGGAGATATGTACAAACTAAAGCAAGACTGAAAGCTGGGAAAGACCAAGATTGTGCTAATAGATGGAGCATTTTGAAGAAGTGGTGCCCGTTTGCCGGGTTTTCACCATCTTGGTAGAGATTCTATTTTTGCTACCAAGGTGCCTGTTTCCAGGTTTTCACCAAGGCACTTTTTTTTTTCTTCTTTTCATTTTTTTGTATTTTTCATTTTTTCAATTTTTTTTTTTTTTTTTTTAAATTTTTTTTTTGTACTTTTGATATTTTTTGACTTTTTTGTGAATCATCAAGGTGCCTATTGCTAGGTTTTCACCAAGATGTTCATTTTTTCAGGACTTTTTCTGATTTTTAAGATTTTTTTAAGGACATTTACCAAGCACTGAATGCCTTAGGCGTAGAATTTCTTCAGATGGAGAATGTTGATTGGTTCTTGGAGATGTTCTCCTTCAGTCGTTGAGAGTTGATAGGCACCAGAACCAAAAGTAGCAGTGATTACAAAGGGACCCAGCCAGTTGGGTTCAAACTTCCCCTTACGTTCTCAATGTGATTGAGTTTTAAGATTTTCTCTCAACACTAGATCACCAACTTGAAATTCTCTGTGTCTGACTTTCTTGTTGTAGCCTCTAGACATTCTTTTCTGATACACTCTGAGATGATCATACGCTGCTTGCCTGCGCTCATCTAGTAATTCAAGTTCTTGTAACCTAGACACTCTGTAGTCTTCATCAGTGACAAGTCCATGCATTCTGATTCTGAGTGATGGGATTTCAACCTCAATAGGCAGTACCGCTTCAGACCCATAAACTAAAGCGAAAGGTGTAGCCCCTGTAGGTGTTCTGATACTAGTTCTATAGGCTCAGAGAGCTGGATTGATCATGAGATGCCAGTCTCTTCCTATTTTATTCACTGTTCTGTGCAAGATTTTCAAGAGATTTTTGTTTGAAGCTTCAGCTTGTCCATTCCCTTGAGGATAGTAGATAGAAGACCAATGTTGAGTAATTTTGAACTTAGCACATAAGTCATCTAGGTCCTTGTTTTTGAATTGTCCCCCGTTATCTGTGATTATAGAGTGAGGGATCCCATATCTGCAAATGATGTAGTTCAGGATGAACATAGAGATCTGTTTCCCCGTTGCTTGTGTTAGAGGAACTGCTTCTACCCATTTTGTAAAATAATCTGTAGCTGTGATTATATGGGTATGTCCATTAGAAGAGTGCGGATGGATAGCACCTATGAGATCAAATGCCCATTGTTGAAAAGGCCATTGTGTAGTAAAGGGAATTAGATCTCTCCCTGGAGCATGAATCAAGTTGCCATGTACTTGACATAGTTGACAGTTTTTAGCAAATTTAATAGCTTCTTTTTCCATTTCAGGCCAATAGTACCCAGCCCTAATAAGTTTTTGAGCTAACGTTAAACCATTCGAGTGTGACCCTCATATACCCTCATGGACTTCCTCTAATGCACGTTGAGACTCTTCCCATTCTAAACATCTAAGCAATGTACCATCTAGACCTCATTTGTACAGATCATTACCAATGATGACATATCAGGATGCGGATCGGTTAAGGTTTCATTTCTCAAAATGGTTAAAGGACTCAGGGATGATTTGGTCATGGAGATAGGAGAATAGATTTTTGTAGCTAGATGAGTCATAACCTACAATAGTGTAGATCATGCGGGTTTCAGGGGAGTCATATGCAGGATAGGATAGGGCTTCCACTAGGAACTCATAGCATAGTTCATGTTCGGGCTACTGTAAAAGAGTAGATAATGTCGCCATTACATCGGCAGCCTTATTCTCCGTTCTGGGTATTTGCTCAAATGTGATAGAGATGAAGTATTTCTTTAAATCATCTACCATTCTCTTGTAAGGAATGAGCTTTTCATCTTTGGTTTGGTACACATCATTGACCTGGTGGATGACCAATTGTGAATCTCCATGGATGTGCATCTCTGTAACTCTCCACTGTATTGCCATTTTCATACCATTGAGAAGTGCCTCATATTCAACAATATTGTTTGTGCAAGGAAACTTTAATCTGAATGCTTTGGGTATCGAGTATCCTTGAGGAGTGATGAACAATATGCCTGCTCTCGATCCATTCTGTGTGTAGGAGCCATTAAAGAATAATCGCCATGTTCTAAAAGAGAGATGCATGATAGAAGAATCGGGAAATTCCATTTGCATGGGTGTATCATCAAACAGTGGTGCTTCAGCTAATTGATTAGCAATGACCTATCCTTTGATAGCTTTTCTTTCAACATATTCAATGTCAAATTCGCTCAAGAGCATGACCCATTTAGCTAGTCTACCTGTAAGGGCAGCCTTGCTTAGGAGATATTTTAGTGGATCAATTTTAGCTACCAAATGAGTGGTATGAGCTAACATGTAGTGTCTCAATTTTTGTGATGCAAAGATCACAGCTAGACATGCCTTCTCTATCATTGAGTAGTTCTTCTCATAGGCCACTAAAGTTTGGCTGATATAGTAGATGGCTCTTTCTTTTTTGTTCTCATCATGCTGTGCTAGCAATGCCCCCAGTGATGTATCTGTTGCGGAGACATATAATATTAATGGCTTCCCATGAATAGGAGGCATCAATATAGGCGGATTTGATAGATACTTCTTGATATGTTTAAAGTTGTTCTCGCATTCTTCATTCCATGCAAAGGTCATACCTTTATGTAATGTTTTTGTAAAAGGCTGTGAGATGTCCGCTAGCTGTGATATGAATCTTCTGATAGATTGAACTCTACCTTGCAACGTCCTCATTTGACTGATATTTGTGGGAGGTTGCATCTCTATTATAGCCTTGACCTTAGCTAGATCAACTTCAATGCCTTTCTTGGAGACGATGTATCCTAGGAGCTTTCCAGAAGTGACTCCAAAAGCACACTTTTTAGGATTTAGTCGAAGACTAAATTTTTCCATTCTGTCGAGGATCATGCTCAAGTCTGTTAGATGTTCAGTTCTAATCATGGATTTTGCCAAGGTATCATCTACATAATCCTCCATTGTTTTATGCATCATATCATGAAAAATAGATGTCATTGCTCTTTGATATGTAGCTCCAGCATTTTTGAGTCCGAATGGCATAACATTCCAATAGAAAGTTCCCCACGCACATGTGAAAGCTGTTTTCTCTTGATCTTCTGGAGCAATTTTGATTTGGTTGTATCCAGAAAAGCCATCCATTAAGGAATACATTTCATAGCCTCCAGTCATGTCCACTATCATATCAATGTTAGGTAGTGGAAAATCATCCTTAGGGCATGCTCTGTTCACATCTCTAAAGTCTGTGCACACTCTGATTGAACCATCTGGTTTTGAAATAGGTACAATGTTAGAGATCCACTCAGCATAGTCTATGACATGGATGAATCCAGCTTTGAGGAGTTTTTCTAGCTCTGCTTTGACTAAGAGTGCCACATGAGGATGCATCTTTCTCAATTTTTGTTTGATTGGTTTTACCCCAGGAGCAATGGATAGATGGTGCATAATGAGATTGGGATCCAATCCTGGCATATCTGAATATTTCCATGCAAAGTTGATCTTTTTGTCTGATAAGAAGGTAGTGAAGTTTTGTTTCTCTTCGTTTGATAGAGATTGTGCTACATGTACCAATTGTGGTTCCTTTGTTGTACCCAAATTGATGGATTGAGTTGGCTCAATCAGAACTGGAGATCTATCCTGTAAATGACTCAGAAGGACATCAAATATCTCATCCTTATGTGCCTCTGAGAGGTTTTCACCTTCAGATACATCTTTTCTTTTTACTTTTGTCGGTTCTGAGACTGCCACAAAGTGGTTTTCACCCTCAGAACTCTTTTTCTTTTTCTTTTTACTCTTATTTTTCTGACTAAGATATTTGATGTTCGACTCGGTCATGTTGACACTCGGTTCACTGATGGAAGTACTCATAGGCTCAACTACATTGAGGTAGCAGGCAAGGGCATAGTCATTCGGGAAGGTATACATACCATGGTTTGGGTTTGTGGAAGTTTGGTCGATAAGATCAGGGCGTTGGATAGTCAAAGCGGGAAAGGCTTGGGATATGGTGTTCATGGATGTGGATATGTCATCATTGGTCCTAACTCGACGCTCAAGTTCAAAGGTGATATTATAGCTCAAAATGTTCAATTCGTGAATAGGCTCAACATCATCATGGGATTTCTCTTCAGCCATAGGTGGATCAGACACGTTAAGTTCATTGTTTCGCTCTAGACCTACATTGGGTTGAGATACATATTGGTGAATAACATCAATATATTTCTCCGTTATAAGCTCATCTTCTTCTGGAATGGCACCCCATTCATAGTCATTTGACTCAGCTTCTGATTCAGGATCTCTAGGAAAGCTTAAAAAATGTGTGAAATCAGGATGAATACCCCAAGAAGGATTTCCCTTAGTCTCTGACTTGAATTCATATTCATGGGAATCAGTGTCAGAATAACTACCCCCTTCTTCTTGATCAGTTTGATTGCCTTCGAGATTAGCTGGTTCTTGTGGTGCAACCACCTCTTGCGCTATAGTAGGTTCTTGTGTTTCTACTACATTAATTCTTTTGATAGGATCATCTGTATCATCAAGAAGATCTTTGATCTCTTTAGGCAATTTTTCATAGGGGATAAGCTCAGAGCTATCTGAATCATCATCAGAGGGTTTTGTTTCTTCTTTCTTAAGAAGGGGTTCTCCTGGTGCAATTTGTTCTATGACATGAGAACAACCACCTTTGAGATGATAGGGTTTCTTCTTAAACCCTATGCCACCAGTATCTTTTTTGTCTCTACCAATATGTGAAATGGGTGTCACAAGACCCTTTCCCCTGATTCCTAGAGGTCCTTGACCGGAATATCCCATCTTGGCTATCAATTTGTTTCCTGGACCATATGAATTAGAAGGGATTATAGGTGCTATAGATTCACTAGGTTGAACAATTTTGGATTCAGAATCATCTTTGTATAGCCATGCAAGCACAACTTCATCTTCTTCAAATTCTTGTTTGGATACTTGCTCCGCCACAAAATTTCTTTTGTATGCTTCCATAGGTTCCTTAGGTTCTGATTTAGATTGCTTCAAAGATTGTCCATATGACTTGGGCGAGATAGGGAGAGATGTCAGAGACAAGACTGGCTCTATAGTGTATTCTCCCATCCCATTTTCTTTGATATTGATCTCTTTAGCAATGTCATCCATCTTAGATGTGGAAGCAACATTTAGCTGCTTGATGGAAGATTCTCTGTTATTGGGAACAAGCTTATCGGCACTTTCCTTCAATGTATTGCAAGTTGTACTCAGATCTGCTGGCATAGTAACCTCCACTCCTTCATAGGGAAATTTCAAGCATTGATGGTATGTAGAAGGAATAGCTTGCATTTCATGTATCCAGGGTCTCCCTAGAAGGATATTGTAAGCCAATGGTAGATCAAGCACCTGACATGTGGTATCTTTGATGACCAGACCCACTCGGATGGGTAAGACAATAGTGCCTTTAGAAGCTCATTCTTGTTCATCATAGGCTTTTATGGTGATCTTCTTTCGAGGATCAATAGCCATCTCTGAGAATCCCAACTGTGTGATTAAGTTGTAAGAACAAATGTTGAGGCCTGCGCCCCCATCTATCAACACACGTTTGACTCGACGGTTCTGGATCAAGACTTCTATGTGCAAGGGTTGATTATGTGGGTGACTTAGGGAGTTGTCATCCTCTTCTGAAAAGGAGATATATTATAGAGACGTTAGATGACCAACCATAGTCTGGAACCTGTCTAGATCTAGATCATCAGGAACATTAGAGCCGAGCAAAGCCTTGTCTAGGATATCTCTGTGAGCTGGAGATATTTGAAGTAACTCAAACATGGAGATTTTGGCATTGGTATGCTGGAGTTGTTGGACGATGCTGTAAGATGTAGGTCTTGTATCCTTTGGATTGGAAGATTTCGAGGCAACCTTCTGTCTAGAAGCAGATGTGAGATTGAAAGGTATCTTAGGGACATTAGATGAACTTGGTGTTTGTCCTTTCAAATGAGTTTGAGCTTGTGATCTGGTAACCACATTAGCTAAGGAATGATTTCTATCCCTTCGTACAATTGTGATGACATTGCAGCTCTCAGAGATATATGGTTCAACCATATTGATGACAGCATCATTTCCAGGGTAGGCATAGTTGACTTTTGCCCCCATGTTAGGCTGGGAAGTGGAAACTCCCTTGCCATGTTGTGGAAATGGTTCTGTAAATGCTGTGTGATCATTATTGCTGGTAGGATTATCGATCGTGATATCCCCTTGATCTATCAAGTCTTGAATGGTATGCCTCAAGTGAAAGCATCCATTAGTTTTGTGGCCTTTAGTCTGATGGAAAGCACAGAATTCATTATCTTTCCACCAATATGGTTTTGGATCCAGATCAGGTTTTTGAATTGGTGGTAAAGAGATCATGTTATCAGCTATCAGGGTTCTCAGGGCAGATTCCAAAGATTCTCCCAGGGGAGTAAACTTTCATTTATTATCCCATCATTTGAATGGCTTCTTTGGAGATGGTTCAGCAGATTTTTGCTTTGAAGCTTCAATGGCTTTGGTGGCAAGGGTGATATTGTAGGCCGGTGCCTTTGATGGGGCGTAAATAGTGTCAAAAACACCATCAGAGACGATACCTTTGTTTCTATTCCAGCTCTTGTTTTTATCTTTTGAGCTAGATCCAGATTCAGACTTGTCCTTTTGAAGTGTGATTTCTCCTTTCTTGACAAGTACTTTCTCAATCTTGATTGCATTATCCACCATTTTATCAAAAGATACATGATCTTGCATTTGTAATAGATAGTTGAGCTCTGGAACAAGGTTATTGATAAAGATTTCAAGTTTCTCCATTTCGAGAATTGGTCTAGCATATAGAGAAAACTTCTTTCGCCACCTCTTGAGAAAAGTTAGGAATGATTCCCCTGGATATTGCTTGAGGTTACAGATATCGATCATGGTAATTGGATGTTGAATATTGTAGGAATATTGTTGATAAAACAATTTAATCAATTCCTCAAAAGTTTTGATCGTAGAAGGTAATCTTGAAAACCACTGAATGGATGCTCCTCCCAAGGATCTAGGAAAAAGATGCATTAGATAAGTTAGTTCATGCATGAATTCCATGGATTGCGTACAGAACTCTCTGACATGATCTTGCAGATTAGAGTGTCCGTCATATTTGTCATACTTTGGTATCGCCACTCTTTTTGGGAATGGAGGCATATACAAGTCTTTGTCAAAAGGGAAAGGACAAAGGGCCTCCATGGAGAATTCCTTGGGTTCCTTCTCTTTCTCAATTTTATTCATTTTGACCTGCATAGCGTGCAGCTGGTTCATTATGGCCGTCATCAGAGTTTCTTCCTCATGCGTGATGATATCTTCGACATTGAAGTGAGGAGGAAGTTTAGCTCCTTCCTGGGCTAATTGCAAAAAGTATGCCTCTCTATCCATTTTCAAGAAATGCCTCATCATTCTTTTGAATTCATCATCATTCTGACACCGATGGATTTCAGAGGGTGTAGGGTCTTGGTCAGCATTATGTTGAGAATGGTGTCCCTGGGATCCTCCTCCTAGAGAACCGTGGTTTGTCCCTGCTTGAGACATGGTAGGAGTTTTTGGGCTCCCTGGAATAGATTGAGGAGGAGTTTGCTGATTACCTCTGTGAGTTGATAGAGGAGGTATGTAATTGGTTTTCAATCGAAAGTTACCGAGACCGTCGTCTTCGTAGATACCTGACTTGATGAGTTGTTCAAGAGTTGGACCCGGGGTATTGGTCAAAAGTAAGTTCTGAGATGTTTCTTCTGATTTCTTGTGTGAAGAAGCTCTGGTCTCCACCATTAACTTTGAATGAAACAGAAGAAAAGGATGAAGACAACTGAAGAACAATTTGATGCGAGAAAATCGGATGACGCAACCTTGTCAAGATTATGATAGTTTTGAAGATCTGATGAGATGTGGGTGAAGGAAACTGTGCCCTAGATGTATGGGATAGATCGCCCAAAAGATAGCGGACACGAGTTTTCAACACTTAGTCTATTTTTGAAGATTGATTGAAGATTGATAGTTATGACAAGGTTTTGACACAAGATAAAAAGGACTCAAATTGGTCAAACAGAAGACTAGATCGGATTCAAAAGATCAAACTCAAAAAATGGTAGGATGCTCAATAGCTACTGCTCTGTTCCTGACACAATGATATTTTTGACAGATTCTGGAACTAGGCTGGAAACATTGGATATCTTGCAATTTGACAATTTCTGACAACTCTCTCAAATTTTTCCAAACGACACTTTGTAGACTCGTACGACACTGGCTAGTCTATGAAACGACAGTTGCTAAACTCATACGACAGTTGGGTAATACTGAAACGACACTTGACAAAACTCGTACGACTTTTGACTTCCTGAAATGACTTTTGACTCTAGAAAAGATTTTACGTCAATTTTTGCAAAATGTAAGGTCTTCAGTTTTGGATTGTTTGCAAATTGTATTGTCCAGATTTTGAAGGTTATACCAGATTTGATAATTTTTAATAGCCAAGTAGATAAATAAGCACGCAGAACAGCAAGCAAGTGATTCCAAGCACGTCTAAAAACAATGAACAAGGGAAAAAGCAACCTTGCGCATGAACAATCAAGTGACCAAATTGTGCTAATCCCTGAGAGTACTAATTGTGTATGTTCTAAAAAGTTTTGCAATAACACACATATACCTGAAAATGAAAAATTGGCCTCTCTAGTGTTTTTAGTAATGGTTTGACTTTGCAACTTTTATGATTCAAAGGGGTGAACTCCAATCCCGGCACACCAGGGTTTTGACACAGTCCGAGAACTTAATCTTCAAGAGCTGCTAGGGAGATCTGACAACCCAACAATGAACCATACCCATGGAGATTTCTTCCACAAGGACATTTATATAGCGGCTGTCACTACCACGGCGAAAATGGCTATGACCGCTTGAGGTTCTGTCAATGCAATTTGCCCTATGAAGGGATTGTCTGCTACGGTTAACCCTCTCTAAAGATGACTCACAATAGTATACCACAAGGGGACTTGGCTCCAGATTCAAGGTTTTGACACCTCTTCACTTTTAACCCAAACAAAGCAAGCAGATTAATCCGACACGCTAAGACAAAGTTTTGTTTCACCAAGGTCTGTGATATCAACTCCATGTGATCTATCAACCTCTCCAGGGAGAGAATGTATCAATCAATAAGAGAAGATGCACTAACCAATTTTGGTTCACCAAAGCTTGTGATATCAACCCCACGTGATCTATCAACCTCTCCGGAGAGAGAATGTGTCGATCAATAAGAGAAGACGCACTAACCAAGCTGAATGTGAAACACACTAAGTATCCTCCCTACCTACAAGGATTCCATCGTCAAGGAAGGATTTTGCTAGGAATCCAATCTCTCAAGAATCACGAATAGTGTTCATAGGGCCTAATTACTATGTGAGCACAGATGTATGTTCCGAAAGTAAATCTACCAAAAGTATTCAAAAAGTAGAAAGAGGAACACTTAACGCTTAAAGCAAATATGAGATGAGTCCACAAGGTGGAACACTTAACACATCACACAAGCTGAAAATGAGTCCACAACTTAGAAAATAAGCGAGTTCCTAAAAGCACAAAAGGGTTGCCAAGTGGAACATTTAATGCTTCTGTCCTGTTGACCCCTCCCCTTTATGGTGCTGAGATTGCAACCACGGGGCGAAAATGAGGGGCTAGCGGATTAGCAAGTCCAATAACCCAAGATAGCAATCAAGATCAATCACAAGTATTCTAAGACTACGTAATGAATCCTTAAGGGATCACAACCTAGTATCAATTATGCAAGTGTGTAGAAATATATCAAAAGCATGAAAAGATGCACACAAGCTTGACACGTAAGAGATTTGTTTTAGGATCCAAATTGAAATATTATTAGCTTGAGAAGAATACCTTAGATCCAATGCTCTGCAATCCAAAATTTAGCACACGTCTGAAAGTACAAAACCAAGACAAATCAACAGCAAACTGTAAGCGTTAGAAATCAATAATCTAAAAGCACAAATATGCAAATTCTGTGATCAAATGACAAAATTTGAAAATGAAACCAACATGCTTGGATTTGGCTTGGAAAGAGCTTTCCAATGATATATCACACTTAAACTTTCAATACCATATGTGAAAATTTCACAAAAAATGGGTGCTAGTTTTCCAGAATGGCACGGATTCTGAAAATGCCAAAATTTTCAAAAAAAACAAATCAGAAAATAGAAAGCTGGTGTGATCAAAATAAGCATAGGCGTGATTGAAATAAGCATAGGTGTGACTGAAATGTGCCCAGGCGTGATTTAAATACTCACAGGCGTGATTTACATACTGATAGGCGTGACTAAAATGTGCCCAGGCGTGATTTAAATACTCACAAGCGTGATTTAAATACTGATAGGCGTGACTGAAATGTTCCCAGGCATGATTTAAATACTCACAGGCGTGATTTAAATACTGATAGGCGTGACTGAAATGTTCCCAGGCGTGATTTAAATACTCATAGGCATGACTGAAACTGGTAGATGCGTGACTGAAAATGGCAGATGCGTGACTGGAACTGTCAGATGCATGAGCAGAATGCTTGTAAGTGTGAACAAATTGCTCGTAAGCGGTGTTTTTCCTGTTTGCGCAAAAATGACCAAAAAGTGATGCCGAAAATATATAAAATTAGATAAAAATGAAGAGAATGAGGCTCAAGGCCCCACGCTGGGCGCCAGAAATGTGTGTGAAAATTGTACCTGATCTGTAGACACAACACTCAGTAAAACATTAGAGGTTAGTGATAATCAAAATCGTGCAAAATTGAAAGCTATCTAACCAAGCGATTTACTGCCTTTTAGTAGGTGCGAGATTAATGTTCTCAGATTGTAATCGAGATCAGTGACCTAGATGACACCTAAATGAAGGATTTGAATGCAATTCTAGATATGGAATAAATGCAATTAAGCTTTTTTTTTTTGGATTTTTCTATGCAATAAGAATGAATGAAAAACTGATATGAAATTAATCTATATAAAAACTGATATGCTATGCTAATCTAACAATGATATGAAATATGAATGCAAAAATAAGATTGATCTCACAAAGATGTCGATTCACAAGAGCTTTGATTCTTCAATTCCAATACTCCAGCGTGATTGTGCAAAAAAAATGAGATGATTTGCTAAGAGTTGAGCTTTAATTTATAGAAATCCAGGGCTTTGGAGGTGCATGGATAAAACCATAAATCACTCAAATTAACTCATCTTGATTTTTGAGTTATCTGATCATAAAAGATAGTTAATTCTCAAAATCATGCAAAAACATGCAAAAATAGCTTTTTAACTCAAATTAGAGTTTAGATTAGCTTTTTGAACTCCAAAAGGATGTTGAGTTCCAAAAAGTCAATAACTTGCATTGATTTTCTGATTTGGAGTTTAACTGTTTCTTTTGAATATGCATAATAATTAAGAATTAAATAAATAAATAAAGTGATTTATCCTCAACTCAACTGATTTTTGAAAATAAATAATTAATTCATGGGTTAATTAACTATTTATTCAAACTTTTATTAAAAATTATATTATTAAATAATGACAACATGCTTTAATTAATTAAATAAGAATTTAATCAATTATTCATAGGAATTTTGATTTATTGTCAAAATTAAATAATATAATTAATAATAGATAGAATTAAATTTAATTAAACAATTAAGTGGCAAATATTAAATTTAATTAATTAAATATGAAAATATTCAATTAATCAAACTTTAGGATAAATGTGATTTATTGCCAAATAATTATAAAATTAAATTTAATTAAGATAATTAAGAATATTGCTAGGAATATTCCCCGATGCAGAATTTAAGATAATCAATTATGATTCGATGATGTTTAGATGTGCCTTAGGTTAGGACTTTGATGTCGATTTCGTTCGATATGTAGATACAGGATATTAATGAACTTATAGCCCATTTTTGGGGTATTACAATAACAAGTAAAATAAAATCAGTACAAGTTAAAATAACATATATATTAGGAAACACTAAACAAATTATACAATTGCATCTACTCATATCTAAACACGTTTGTTTAACATGTATATAGAAAAAATGCATACTGAAACCTCTAATGACTCTCCTGTACTCTTAGGAGCTATCATAACAATCATAACATACGTCATATTTATTGAGGAAGGATTTCTAAGAGATTTAGAATGTTTAAGAGTGCAATTGAAAGTAAATATAAAAATGTTACCTCTTCTCTCTCCTAAACATTAGCGACATCAGGTGCATTCATTAATTCTATAAAACCTAACTTTTTCTATATATAGAACAAATAAGTTAGGTCCATTCATCAATATAGACTACAAGTACATGTTTAATCATGAATAATACATTTCAACAAATAAACTTATATTCTATTGAATTACCTTTTGTCATTTGGGTGTCCTCAAGGATTTATTTCTCTTTCCTAGTGTCCTCAAGTCAGGTGAGGTACCCTAGAAAAAAACATTTACATAAGATAAATGAATATGATAGTGCATGGGTTTAATTAAAACTGTAAACAAGAGATGTGCAAAATATTATACCACAAAGATTTCAAAACCAAAGTCAATGGCAGAAAGGGTGATATCATCAAGTTTGGAAATCTGAGCAACTGATAAGCCCTATTAAACACCAAATAAATATGCATATATTAACAAAATATATTTTGAAACATGTATATTATTGTATTTTAAGGAACATTTTAAAATAATTACCTCAGGTTTCAAAGATACATGTGTACGTGTACGTCTACTCGAACGAACACTCTGTGGTGTACTCGTATCACCTGTTGCACCCCACAATGCATATTATTGATGTATCAATTTAAATTATTTTCTAAATAAAAAATTATTTACTTTTATAAGATTTAGGTGATTAATTAATAACATGTCAAAACACAAATAAACAAACATGTCTTTGCTCTCTAGAAAATACCTTCATCGTCAAGTCATCTGTGAGGTCTGCATCCTCAACAGTGAATGCATGGCATCTACCCCTATAATGTGTACATGAATGAGATGTTGAACCATCCTCATTCACGTTAGTATCTACCCCAACACATATACTCTAAAAATTAGGGCACATGTGCTCAATGGGTTGGGCTGATCCAAATGGTGTGTCTAATGATGATGGAGGTGGCACAAGTGCTGATGCAAATGGTGCATCTGATGACGATGGAGGTGGCACAAGTTTTGATCCACCCTCTACTCTGACAAACTATGTGCCATGCTCAATGATGATATCAATCAATGATCTGGCTACATGAAGGATCTGTAAATGTATGGACTCCTTCAAAACTATTGGGATCGCAACATGAACCATGGGTTTTTTAGTTAGAGGCCTCCTATGTTGTGGTTGTACCACCCTATGGGCCCCAGGTCTATCCTATGTAGAGCCTCTCCCTCTACCATGGAACTATTGGATTTCAAAGTAATTCGGCTTCTCACCGAGGATAAACTCACAATATAGCTTTCTTAAGAAATATAGAGGCACCTCCCAATTATTACAGGGTTCTTGGTCAAAGACCATATACCACCTATCCCAAAAAGATGCTTTCATCCTATTGTGAACACACCTATGTATAGGAAATTGAGTCGTATTTAGTTCTAGGGTATTACTAGTACTAGGATCAGTAAAAAGAGCACATATATCACTTTTAAGAATAAATTTTTTTTCACTTCATCATATGACAAGCCATCCACATAAAAGGCTCTCCACCTATCCCTCCATGAACCCCATTTGGTAACCTCTCTAGAAACCTCATTTGCAATATTGGTTGTTCTTTCTAGCATCTTGAATGGTGGTCAAGACTAGAGGACCTCAACCTATTGACCAATATAGATATTTGGGTACTATTTTGTGTAAGGTGTTTTATGAGTTCATCTTGTGTGGCATCTACACGATCTAATGGAGGACGTGGAGGGTTTACGAGTGGCGGTGGTTGTGGAGGAGGATTTTTTAGTTGTGGTGGAGGATTTTTTGGTTGTGGAGGAGGATTTTTTGGTTGTGGTTGTGGTTGTGGTTGTTGCTCATGTTCAATATTTTCTTCTATTGCTTGTACATGAGGTTTTTGTTTTCTTTTTCATTTTGGGGAAGTCTTTGTAGAATTTGACATCAAAATTTAAAAACAAAACATAAATCAATTAAAAACCTCTACTTCAAATAAAATACAAACAAAAATATTCAAAAAACTAAAATCTTACCTTTTCGACGAGGTTCCATTGTCGTGAATGATGAAAAATGCAAATAGAACCAAAACACGCTCGCGTTATGAAGAAAAATGGCTTCCTCAATTGATATTTCCTTCATTTATGGCATTGGAAATGGTCCAACGCTGTGGGTTTTGAGGAATATAATGTTCCTCAAAATGCGTACACTTTTTGAGGAGCATTCTTGTTCCTCAAAACCTATACATGTTTTGAGGTTCTATTTGTATTTTTTAATATTTTTGGCTAGGCTTGGTGAAACCAAGCCTAGCACGATTTTGAATTTTGTATAACCCATACGAGTTATGAAAAATTTTGTGTTTTTTTTTGGATGTGGCCACTAAACTGTCCACCATCTTGGTGCACTTCCCTGGGTATGGACATCCATCAAAGCATAAAGGATGTAGAAATATTATTAGATGTTGTAGTTGTAATTTCCTTGGTGAACTTCTACAAAATGTGAAAGCACCCTTCCCACCCTTGGAAAAATGGGAGCTTTGGAAGAGGGTATGGATTTCTGTCAAAATATAAAGGATGGAGGAATTTTGTCAAATGTTGTAGCTGGGCCACTACCTTGGTTAACATGTGTAGACTTGGAAAATCAGAGTTAGAAAACATGAAACCAAAATACCAACTACAAAAGAAAAATTTCATGTGAACCATCCTAATCCTACCATCAATTCGATCAAAACAAAATGTATGAAAACATAAATCAAATCAAACCAAACTTCCAAATATTCCTTTAATGCGCTTCGATGTTCTTTCTTTCTCCTCTAATGGTATGTTGCTCTCATTATGATAATGCACACAATGCAATCAAAGCAATGATAGATGAATAGAGTGAGATCAAGAATACTTTAAAATCATAGCTTTTAGAATGATAAACGAGAGTCCATTTATAGAAAAAAATGGGATAGATTAGATAGCCAAGATCAATTTAGAACTCAAAACAATCAATAGATGAGGTTAAATGAGAGGCAAGTTAAGTGATGATAAATTGGAAATTGCATTTCAAGTGGATGAGAAAATAAAAATAAATATTAGAATATTTAATTTCAACAAAAAAATTCATTTGGAAGTGGAGGAAAGGGGCGAGGAAAAAGTTAAGTAGAGGAGAAAATGGGAGGAAAGAGTTAAGTGGAGAAGGAAATTAGTAAGCGAGAGTTAGAAGTGGAGAGGAAAGTGGAAGGTAGAATATTTATAAATGGAGATAAATTAGCTTGAAAAGAGACAAGTTAAGTTTGAAATTGGAGTGGAATATAATAATTAAAAATTATTAATTTCTTTATATTTGAAAAATTAGACAATCAGATAAATTTATTTATTTAATTATGGGAAGACAGGAAAGTGGGTAAATAAATAATATGATTATCAAAATTATTTAACCACATTGGTGGTTGGAGACAAATTGACAGGACATGGTCAAATTGGAGGAGGAAAATTAAGAACTAATTAAATAATTAGATCATAGTTTAATTAATAGAAGAATGACACAATATCAATAAATGACAAAGATCAAACACACAATATAAAGGACATGTTAAAAAGGGTAGCCATAGGTGTTAACCCTTTTTAAGTTCCTACATTTTTCTTGTCTTTGAAAAAATGTGATTCTGAGCATTTTCTCAAAGGAAAATTAATAGATTATATCCAAGTGGACCAAAGGAATAAAGGTACGACCCCCCCTCAAAGAATTGGGCAAAATTCTTGAAACAGAGACAATATTTTGAAAATGATTGCAAGGATTAACAGAAGAAAAGTTAGATGGAAGAAGAAATTAGTAAGAAATGAATAATAGTTAGTATTGAGGAAACCTTGCTTTCATAAGTGCACTTTATCATTAGATATCTTTATTTAATATGGAAAGTGGATGGGTCACACCATGACATAGAAAACTAGAGCGATAATGTTATCCCTTTGAGGAAAAAATGACACATTGGAGACAAGGAATGTTTCCATCAATCCTAAAGCATAGGACATATTTGCCCCAGAGCTTCATGAAAAAACACCCTTCAAATATAAGGCAAAGATAAACTATCATGAACCACCTTGGCCACTCTAATCACTTGTGGATATCCTTGAGTAGCATAGGAACATGATTGAAGATAAATAAAAGAATGATAAGACTCACTAAACCAAGCAAGTCAACAACCATTATGATCTTCTTGTTAAAGTTGATAGTTTATTTGATGATGATGATGTCTAGTTTTAGGAATGAAGCATCCCATCTAAGATATATTCCATCTAGTTTCGAGTATACCACACCTTGTATAGGAGAAATGATAGGATGTATTGATGTTGTTCATTTGATAAGAAAATTTTGATATGATTGATTGTTGTAGTGATTGGATAATTTGTTTGTTGATGTGTGATTTGTTAAGTACAATGGTTAACAAATTTTCAGCTCGTGTCTACTCAAATTTGTCTATCTTTTTGTAAAGGAAACATTTATTGATGAAATGTAAATGACTGCTTATGTTTGGAATTTGATTTCTTTTTAGTGTTTTAGACTTTTTTGGGATAGTTGATATTTTAGTGCTTTCTTAAGGATTTTTTATTTTTTGAATTTTTTTAGTATGTTATTCAATTTTTTTAGGACATTATATGATGTTTAGGAATTTGTTAGGACATTATATGACTTTTAAGATTTTTTTAGAAATTTTAAGTAAGATGTATTTATTTTCCCCAATGTCTAGGAAGGTAGGGAGATTATGAATGGATCAATGAACTAGTAGATAGATGAAGGAAAAAGGTTACTTATGATGACATTGGAGCTATTTTGGTTGCCAAGGACTATCCAAGTGATGAGATAATGCATTCTCACCAAGCTAAGGGATTGGACATAACAAAATAGTTTAATGACATGTTGTATTAGATGACATGTGGTCTATAAGAATGGACATGTCAATAGGTATTTTGACAACATGTTTTTCATTTTACATCCTTATTTTATACTGAGACCAAGGGATGGATTTGGATGAGATAGACATGGGATATAGATAAGATAAGAAAGATCATGAATGGAAAAGATAAAGAATAGGGATTAAAGGTTGCAATAAGATAAACAATATGGAGTAAAGGGGTGTGGATAAGGTAAGGGATATAGGTTAAAGGGACATGGGAAATGTGAAGCAGATAGAATGCAAATACTTATGAAGATCCCTATCCTTGTCAAGATCAAAAGATGGAAAAGGGGAATATGGATGTTAATAGGATAATGAATATGAGGGATGAAGTATAATGGAGGAAATGACAGGGATATGATATGATAGGATAACATGGATGAAACTTTCCCTTAAGTATGGAATGAAAATAGATCATAGATTAAGCATGACACCTATTTGCCAAGTTTTCATCATGGTACTTTCCCAATGCACCATTTTTTTAGGTTTTCACTAGTCGACAAATTATTTATCTTACTATTTATTTTTATGTCACAAAAATAGATCTATTTTCTAGGTTTTCATCAAGGAAATGATTTTTTACACTTTCTTTAAAAAGAAACTTTTTTATTGAATTTAAGGCTTTTTGATATTTTTGAATTTTCTTAGATAGATAATGGATGCATGATAGAACATGGAGGTTGGACTCAGTTGTCTTGTTCTTTGAAAAACACTCTTGAAAGATATGCAATAATGGACCATGAATATGAAGGTATGCTCAGAGACATTGGTAAGGTAATGATAAAGGGAGATGGAATGGATGATTAGATAAATATCATATAAGGATTTAGGCAGAGGATTAGATAGGATGGATGAAAGGATTCAAAATAGGTGCTGGATAATTGAGTGAGTGCAAGAGGAATTAATTTTGAATAGAAGAAAACATTATCCTAAACACTTCTTGCATAACACTAAGCAACATTTCACATGTTTCTAGGCATTTTCAATATGACTTTACCCTAAAATCAATTTCCTATTTCTTTGTCATGTAAAATATTTTCTTTCAATGAATATCCAAGTCCTACCACCCACACACTTCTTTGAAGTGAACTAAGTAGTCCACCTAACTCAATACGACTTGACCATTTTTTTTTTTTATCATAGTAGAAATAGTAAATAACTTAGTCATCTTAAAACATGAATGATCTTATGTGATATAGTTTTTGAGCATATGATACTATCATGCATACACCTATGTTATGTTTAGACTTTATTCTATACTTCATGTTACAAAGGACATAGTTATTCTTCAGCATGGGATTTAATTATTTGATGTTTCCCTCCATGATATTAATGGTGAATAAATATACTAATTAAAGGAACCCAATGCATTGGCTCCAAAAGGGTAAACACATAAATTAATATATGTACATACCAAAAAAATTTAAAGAAAGTACATAACAATTGCATTATCCATCAGTATTTTTAATTAAGTGATAGAGTCCAATTCAACTTCAATTTATTGTTAGTTCTAAATTTAACAAATTTACATTTGGTCTATTCACTCTTCACAAAAAAACTAATGAAAGAGCCATACAATCATTGATAATTATATAAGTGATATATATTGATTAATGATTATATTTCTAATGCCCTTATCATCATGTTTGAGCTTTATTGAGCTATTCTACCCATTTAGTGGAAACAAGATTTGTGTTTTCTTATCCATGTGCCTTCCTACATTCTTATTATTTGACTTGAGTATATATCTATAATCATCACATAAATTTACTATACCATAGAGGCTCATCCTACCTTATCATTTGAGTATATATTGGTTTTTAAAAATCTTCTTATGAGTATAATACATTATCTACACATTGTTGCATTATGTTCCCCATGTGGGAGTAATTAATCACTTTGATGTGTACTCTCATGATCATACTTTATACTTTTAAACTTGCATTACCTAACCATATTCTAAGAGATATCTCACACTATTGGAGGGCATTATCCCTTTCCTTTCTTACTATGTTCTCACATATACTAACAATATTGTAAGAGTCACCCTCAAGGTAACATAACCACCCTAATATTATTGGTCACATGATAATTTCTAATCTATTATTTATTGGGATCTATATTACCGCTATAGTCTTATTTCCCTAACTAGACCAATGAGATATTATACTCTTGGATGCCACATTTGCAACATGTACTTAATAGATACTTGATGTGGGTTACTAGTTATGTTGCTAGTGTGTTTTAAATGACCTCTATTCTCAACCTTGTTGTAAATGGTTGTTTTGGTATATGTGGATCTTTTGCCCTTGGTTTGTAGTTTTGTAAGGGACAAGACCCTTGTTTTGCTACTAATTAATATAAAAAATGTATAATTAACATAATGTTGAGCATTTTTCTATTTTTATCTTAAATAACTTGTATCTAGATCCATTAATTTTATAAATATTTGATGAGGTTCTAAGCACATGGATATATGAAACCATTTTATGAAGAGCTTTAACTGTAACAAAAGAAACCTATAAAACTTCCAAAAGAGTGTGTCTCTTTGTTCAAAATTAAATTTTTGATACCAAACTTTGAGAAATGGGATATACTACAATAGTGAAGGCTTAAAAAATTGGTGAATGAATTTTTTTTTAAAGTAATCATTGAATTATATTTTTAAAAATATTTAATAATATATTATAATTAGAAAACTCTTACAAAATGAATAACACTACAATTTAAATGGAAAAACCCTATTAAAAATTTCACTGTTAAAGAGAGCATTGAGCTTTTATTAGTCAAAAAAATATTATTACATTACACATTTTATCCCAACTCTTTAGGTAGATAATATTTTGGTAGCATAACATTGCTTCACCCATAAAAATATTAAAACCTTTATCTCATGTCTCTAATTTATATAGAAAATAAAAGAGGAAAATATAAAGGGTTTCCCAAAAGCATGGTCCAATGTAAAAGCCCATTCTTTTGTAATACACTTACACAAGTTCTCAAGATTGATATTAATTGTAGAAGGTATATTTAATTGCATAAATTCTAGTAGGCACCACTTCCAAATATATATAAACATAGTGACTCATGTGGAGCCTACCCATCATAAAATGATGACCCACTCTCACAAATAGCTCCCTAATATGTAAGAGACAAAAAGTTAATTTTCATACACAAGGATGAAAACTATAACTCTCATTTTTGGATTACCAATTATAACCTCCATATTAGTGCTATTATAAGATAATTCATGATTATTGGAAAAGTAAAGACAAAATATTATCTATTAACACCTCATACGCATCCAACTACCCATTTGAAAAGTGTTGGAGTCACAAATTAAATAGATAAGATTGAAAGATTAATACCAAACATTAGCATATCAACCTTATCCATATGTAGACATGTTTTGAAAAATTGTAACACCCCTGCTAAGGGACTTGAGAGGACGCCAATTTTAACCATGAAATGGGAAAATATTTTCCCTTTTCATAGTTAAAAGTGACATCCTCTTGGGTCTCTTAGCGGGGGCATTACTATTAGAGTAATAAGTTATTTTTATTATTAATTAAATTATATTGATTTAATTATTAACTTATTATCTCTCTCTTTACTTAAGTTAAACTTTAGGAATATAATTCAATTAATTGTTTTATTAATTATTATCATGCAACCTAGGTTTCTCCTTTAGGGTTTGGGTCTCCTTTATAAGGATTGATCTCTCTTGTTTTCATAACACATTCATTATATTGTAATTTAATTTTTGTTTTGCATATCAATATGATTCCTCTTTCATGGATGATTGAGTTTAGGCATTCATAGCTTTTTGCTTCTCTCTTTTAGTGACAGGTGTTTGCATGAATGTGATTCTTGGGAGTTGTAGGGCTGATTTTATCATCAACTCCGATATGGTATCAGATCTTTCAATCTTCATGCCCCTATTCTGTTCATGAGAGATTTAGTCTTGTTTGTCAGATATGTGATTTTCAAAAGGTTTTATGTTGGATCTTAGGGGCCTTTCATTTGGGTAACTTTGGGGTCAAACGAACCTCATTTTTCTGCTTAGAATGCCCAAAAACCCCTGTTTCCATATATAATTTATCTAATTTGGACAAAGTTACCATTTGAGGCAAATTATTTTTGTACCAGGCCTATACAAACTTGGCACACATATCAAGGTAGATGAATAAAAAAATTTAAAAAAGATTTTTTTTAAGCCGACGATGGCCACTGTAGCATTGCACGGTGGCCACCTAGCAGAACCACCGTGGTCACTGCCCAGTAGCACCGCCAATGGATCTGTTGTTGTCACTGACTAGTGGCACTGCCAGCGATCCCCACCACCCACTACCTCTACTCCACCCTCCGCCTGCCCATGTGCCACATGTACACAACCAGGAATATTCCGACCGTTCTAGGGAATGTTTTGATGAGTTTGGAGTTTTCCCACGAACAAGTTTTTTTTCTGATGAGTTTTTTCGACAGCTTGATTATTTTTTTAACAGTGAAGACCATACGACTGTCAAATTTAAGGCATAACTTACTGACCTTTGCAATACATCAATAGTTTGCATGTACCATCTGGGCCCTTCTGGAGGCACCCTGTGGTGTTTTGGCCATAACTTGCTAATACAGTGTTGAAATCAGGCAAATGAGATATTGTGAAAATCTCTTTCTGGGATCTATCCATATCTGGAGGTTAGAGTTTCTGATTTTTCTTTTTTTATAGTGGTTTTTTCTATCAAAGGCAAAAGTTCCTTTTTGTATTCTAGGATCCATTTCTTGTGCATCTGGACTCCTTTTTTGGCAAATGAGATGTCATTGGAAAGCTTATTCTATATTATTTCCAGTGCTATGAGTCTTATTTCCAGATTCTTCTCTAGGTACTTTTTATGAAAAGTGTTTACATAAGTTCTCCTAGATTTGTATTAATTATTCAACCATTTGTGCATATATCTTAATACATCTATTAGTCATCTAAACTTGACTATTTTAATGTCCTAGGTGAATAATATCAACGTTTATATGACCTTGCATGTACGAATTTGACCTTTGAATTTTAAAAAGAGATATTCAAATTTAGTTGACTTCAACCTACTCTACTACTGATTGTGAGATAAATAAAGACATGCAATTTTATGTTGTGTTAGTATATAAAAGCATTACTTGCATTCTTTCATATTTAGTCATTTTCTCTTAACCTAGAAACATTTAAGGAGAAATTAAGAAATAAATAATTAAAATTAGTGCACTTAATAGGAATGAGAATCCACATACATCACTCCAAGGCATGTTGTATTTAATCCTTTACCTTAATTTTTCTAGGGTTGAGCTAGACAAACATGTCTAATGAATCCCTTGAAGGTATTTAAAAATATCACCAATTCCCATTACAGACTAGAAGATATAATACATGAGTGAATTCAACAAGTTAGCTAGCATAAATAAACTTTGAATGAGACTAGAATGCCCACCAAAAGTGCATATTTGTATATGTCGAAAAGAACTAGGTGAAATGGAGTTTTAGGACAAGATCCAAGATATTATATTGACATAGAGATAATATCTCTCATATCAATAACAGTTCAAAAATCATTATTTATATTAGAATCCTTCATTGTTTTGTCATAGCTCAAGTATTGTTATCCACCAAATTTACTCTCCAAAGTTTCACTTTGTTTCGTAATGCATATATCTACAACATTAATTTATGATTCTAAATAAATTATTTTAGATTGAAAGGAAGGCTCTGAACCTTGTAAAAAAAACATAAAAAAACATATTTAGATATTTTTTGACCTACATAAACAACACAAGGAGACTGTCTCTTATAGAGGTTGCAGCCTTGAAATAATTGGCATGCAGGGTTCTAAAATGTTAATAAAAGTAACAAAATGTATAAGTGAGCCATACAACTGTTTCCACACTTTATTTATATATATAAATTTTAAAATTTTCTCTTTGAACTTTTAAAGGGGAATTGTAGTAGCACTGATTTTTTTCAGTGAAATCACAACATTGTAAAATACAATGCACAGAAAAGGATGACAAGACGCTTCATATTTTTGTTACCTTTATTTCAAGAAACTTAGATTACCATTCATATTCCTGGGCAACTCCTTGTCTCTGCAGATTTAGATGATTTTTCTGTTGAAAAAGTTGTGGTACTCCTAGCATCCCATTGAAACTCCTGGTGGGTGGAATCGAACTTTTCTTCATGTAAAAGAATGGAATCGAACTTTTCTGCATGTGAAAGAAATCACATTTAGAATGAATATAAAAATTGGCCTAAAGATTTAAATATGTTCCATTATTCATAGTAGTATAGATATGATTAGGACCTTCGACTTTATAATTATTATCTACAAATTGTACGAAGCTGAAGAAATTAGTATTATACAATTGCTTCCAACATTTATAAATATACCACCAAAAATAAATACTTCTATTGCATTTCAATCTTGTAGCAGCTCCGATTTCAATCCAATAAAGTACTAAAAAATTATTGCAAGGAAGTCTCAACTTCCATGCAAGACGATCGATATGTAAATGTTACCTTTTGTTGCCTTGCCTGGCAAATTGAGTTGGGGTCTTGATCTATTTCGAAAATAACTTCTGCCAGGAAAGAATCTGGTTTTTGTGAGCTTGGACTCTAATTTTTCTGGAAAAAAAAATCATGTTACCTCGCGATACTTGCTATATGTAAAATAACATTGAAAAATAAGGTTTTGTTAAAGATTGCATACAATTGGCCTAGAGATTTAATCTAAGATCTATTATTCATAATATTATAGAAATGATTACGAGGTTGAGGTACACAGTTTTTATTCGTTATTATTTTGCAGGCAGTGCATTGTTTTACAGCTTCACGCAAATGCAGAAAAGCAAAAACTTTCATTCCATCCTAAAACAAGATAGGCTATAAAGAGTTGACTGTTAGTGTTCGAAATTGAAGTGAAAATATAGCATTTACTCACTACATTCAGGGGCTAAGGTTGCCCTAAATTCTGCCATGGATTCTCTGGACTCTGGAGTAGTCCACTCCTCTGTTAGACTTCGTCTCCTTAGTTCACCTCTTCGCCACTTCTCCGCCTCGGGAGGTAATCCTAAAAGGCATAGTTTTGTCTGGATCAAAATGGCATATGGAATTGACTTCCATGCACACTGACACCTCAGCATATCTAACTTTTCCAGCTTTGACAAGTTGCTCATGCTTTGTGGAAGGCTCTCCAATTTTTCGCAAAAGCTCAGACTTAACTGCTTCAGCTGTGATAGCTTGCCAATGCTGCCAGGAAGCTTGATTAAGATTTTACAACAAGCTAAGTTCAAGCCCTGCAGTTGTGACATGTTTCCTATGCCGTCAGGAAGGTATCTTAAATTCTCACAGTAACTCAAATTCAACTGTAGCAGTTGTGAGAGGTTGGAGATGGTGTTAGGAAGACAATCCAACTTCTGACATCCAGACAAATTCAAGGAGTGCAAATGTGACAAATGAGTAATGGTTTCAGGGAAGTTTTGTAAGGATCTGCAGTCAATCAAGTCCACAATCCTCAATTGCGATATTACATAGGTAGATTTCTTCATTGCTGAAATTAAGTCCTTGAACAAATTTGAGCTATACATCGTGCTTGGAAAGGAACAAGAATCCATCTTTAACCATCTCAAACTTGGAGGAAGATTGTCTATGCTATCTATTATGTGCCCGCCCTCCAAATGGAGATAACGAAGATTAGATGTGCCCAACATTTTAAGATGCCGTGAATCACCTTTATAGAGACGAAGGCCAGAGATATTGCTAACATTTTTGAATGAGCTACTTGACTGAGCAGTCTGCCATTGCCGAGTTTGCTCTTCTTCAGCAATGATTCGCCCCATATCTCGCACGAGGTCATGCATATTAAATATACGTTTCTCATCTATCTTAATCAGAAGCTTCATAGAAAGATTACTGATAGCAATGCGCACATTCTTGTACATGGATTTCCAGAAAACTATGGGAGAAGTTGTGCGTTCTCCAATAAAAAAGCAAGCAATGTCGAGAAATATTTCCTTTTCCTCAGCACTAAGACCACTATAACTGATCTTGAGTCTTTCAAAAATGTCTCTATTCATTGTAATGTTGTCAAGAGTTTCATCCCAGCAATCAATGTCACTGAAATCCTTCTTATCATATAAGAAAGCTCCAATGATTTCGAGAGAAAGAGGGTGCCCCTTGCAAGCCTCCACTATTCTTTTGGAGAGCTCTTCATAACCGGGAATTGGGGATGCTCTGAGGAAGGCGTGCCAACTAAACAACTGGAGCCCTACACTTTCCCCCAATCCGGTTATCTCGAAAATGCATTCGGATGAGATGTGAGCAGCATTCAGAATGTGTCGATCTCTAGAAGTTATGATTAAACGGCTTCCAGGGGCCAGCCAATCCCCAGCCAAGGCGTCCAATTGCACGCGATCATCCACGTCATCCAAGACGACAAGGGCACAGATTGCTCTTAAACGATCTGACAACAAATATTTGCCCTTTTCCACACTGTGCAGTTCTTCTTCATAGATGACCAAATCTTTGAGAATTTGCCCCTGCAATTTTGTAAGGCTAGTGTCGCGAACATTAAACAGGAAGGAAGCAGCATCGAAATCAGCATAAACGTCATTGTACACGGCCTTTGCAATTGTGGTCTTTCCAATACCACCTATACCCCATATTCCAACTCTAACCACTGTTCGGGCCGAATCAAGATGCAATTTCTGAATGAGATCTTGTTTCACGGTTTCCAATCCCACTGGATGTTTGGCAACTTGTAACGGCACCCTATCCAGTGTCTTTATAATGTCGTTCACCATTTTCTTCACTAGCTGAGCTTCGAAGCTGCATACATATAGCGAAATTAGTGACAGCTATAAAACGAAGAAATGAATGAATGTATTTTCTATCGTTTAGAAATGTCAGTGTAATTGCGAAGTATATCCAGTTACTTTCAAGTTTCATCCTTTACTGGCTTTTCTGTTAGCTCTAGCATTTCCAATGGTTTCGTGAATGAATTAATATATAAAGGATTTATTGAATATTATTTGATTTCCCAATTTAAGTTTTCAGTGACTGGTTAGGAAGACTGACACGATACTACGAAGTTGTACCTATCAAGTAAATGCCACAGACAAGGAACCAACTTAATCCTTCAAATTATGGAGTGTTTTTCAAACATTTAGACGGTCTCATCTAGTTCAGAGTGGTGATAGAGCTTACAGTCTGCAAATATTTATGGTAGTCTGTTTTGGTTCAATTGCTTAGATTAGATTGTGTATATATTTTTTATCAGCATTTTCATTTAGCTCAACAGTTAGTTAGACTAACACGATACTACTAAGTTGTACCTATCAAGCAAATGCCACAGACAAGGAGCCAACTTAATCCTTCAAATTATGGAGTGTTCTTCAAACATTTAGACAGTCTCATCTAGTTCAGAGTGGTGAGTAGAGCTTACAGCCGGGGCTCCCGGTGGTGCCCAACCCCACCATCCCCCGAGCGCAGAGACAGAGGGAAACATTGGCTGCAGTCATTCCACTAATAAAGAGGGGTGGGGCCCTATCCTCTAGAATAGGAGGGGGCATGTCACGTGCCTTTGTTAAGAATAAGAATGATATAGCTGTTTGTGAACCATATGTTTTTGAGTCTACATATGGTGACAGTGATATGGGACTACCTCGTACTTCTTGTGGGAGGCACCTAACTGTGCTACAAACGAGGCATACATACCCTACCCCCTTGTGGGATTTGAACTTGTGACCTCTCTTTCAAGAGTACAAGTTCTCCACCACTAGGCCAACTCAGACTGTACAGGGCTGCAGTGCTGTTTGTGGTGATGATCTGCTGCCCGGAGAGGAAGGGGACACCAAAGCATCGACTACTAAGGAAGGAAGGTGGGCCTCCCTAGGCGTGGAAATATTGTTGCTAAAATTATCATAGTGTGTGATCTGAAATATTGTTGCTAAAAAATATATTCACAATCTAATCCAAAAGCTACTCAATTCTAATGTTAATGGATTATGAAAAATCTGATATTTCTGTTTTGATTTAGTTAATATATTATTTATCTGAAATATATTTCTTTGTAACATTTACTTTTTTTTTTTTGGTGTGGGGGGTTTTGGCCAATGAATTATCTCCTGTTATTCTTCAAGAGAGAAGATTACAAATGTTTGCTATACTTTTGACCCGTCTAGAATAGCTGGGGAATCTTATTGTTTTAAGAAGACACAAGAATACCAATAAATATAGTGAAGGCTATCTTGATGCAAGATACGATGGTGGGAACAAGTAAGGTCACAAATTTGTTGATCATCATTTTCTTGATCTTATCTTGTGTATGTATGGAGGGAAACATAAGGTACAAAATTTATTTTATTCATCTGTGCGATTTATCCTTGATATTTAAAATTATTTAGAATATTTTACTATCTAATCTGATTTATCATTCCATTTTTATAATCACAATTGCTTTCAAGTGTTTTACTGTTTTCCGTGAAAGAAATAAAACAGAACACAAACTTCAAAGTAGAGATATAAGACTCAGAAAATAAGACTAAAAGTTACTTATATTTAATATATATTTCAAACAATAACAATATTTGATTGCATATAAATCAAATTACCGAGTTGCTGCTCCTAAAGAGTAAAAACAGACTGTTAAAAACTATGCTGCAGTGTGATTCTTGTTAGTTTCAAGAACTTTGTCCAAATATGCACCACAATAATAGAAAGGGTAAATAATATATTCAATAACCAACAGTAAATAGCTAAATCCACACAACACAATTTCTGTGTTAATAAATTACCGTTGTCATTGAAAAATCTTTTTCTATCTGATATATGTTGTGAAAACTGATGTTGATCATGCAGTCACCTCCAAATCTTTAGTTTACCACCGCAATACATAGTTTACTTCAGATGTATGAAAGCAGATTACTAGTTTCTTTTTTGAGGCAGCCTGCAACAATGTATTGTGATCTGCAATTGTAATAAAATCAAATTCTGTGTTTGTGTGAACATTCTTGCAGTGCTCTGTTTTCTCTGTTTCTTCCCCTGTTTTCAGATTGTGTTTTTAAATCTTCAATAATCATGCAGATTTTTTTTAATCTTTTAAATCTCAGCATGATTATAGAATAGTAAATATGATTTCACCGCACTAGATAACAGTGACTACGATTTTGCAGAGTTTTGTTGAATAAGGCTAATCTCCATCTCACCAAATAGGGCGCGGATACTTTAATTTAGTACCTAAGTTTCATAATAGAAAAATGAAAAGAAATTTAAAAACTGATAAATTTAGTGTTTCTTGATCCTTTAGACTACTGAATCTCGTAAATATTATTAAAATTCATTCATTGCTTCATTCAAACTTATGAGTTCTCTTATCCTTATCGATCCCTGTCCTTTTTAAAACTCTTTTATTACGGTATTTATTATTTCTAGAAGCCCATATGCAGTCCATGCTTAATGTGGTTCTTTCAACAAATATAGGTTCAATAGTTGTATTTAGGAAATCCTTTGGACTGAATGGATTTGATTTTGAGCTATTAATTAAAATTGAGACAAAACAAGGAGAAAATGAGGTAAATTACTAACCTTCCAGTCATATCCAGGGACCAGCCGGAGCGATAACAGATCTGCTCAAGGGCATACTTCCACTCATCAATCTCTCCTCTTGAATGTCGATCTGGATGGTTATAATGCTTTTCAAATGATTTCTGATAAGGGCTGGATTCTCCTTGAGGATATCTAACATGGGTTGGTTCCATTTCATAAAAGAGAGGAATGATAAACCCATGGCAAGCCAACATAAAGGCGGCTTCCCTCAGACACCATGCCGAGCTTGCATATCCTTTAGAAAATATAGGAATGCATATTGCACTGCACTTAATTGCATTTTCGAGGCTTAAATCAATGATTTCGCCCTTCTTTAACTTGTGGGTGTCAAGAAACACATTCAATCCGGCTGCGGAGAGGGATTGGAAGAGATGATCAACCAGAGTCTTTCTCACATCTTTTCCCCTGAAACTCAAAAACACATGAAATCTCTTACCATTTAAAGAAATCTTTCTAGGGGCAGGTATGTAGGGCTTGAAGCCATCCATGTTAGAGTCCCAATTGAAAGGAGCGATGCTCAGATACAGGAGCGTGAAGGACAAAACCCAACTGTGCACAAGAAGTATAATACAAGGGATAGATTCCACAGATTTTCTATTTATGAAATTGGTCAAATTGTTTTTAGATTAGATGGAGCGATAATTTTATATCGATAAGTCAGTGTGTCTCACTCATAATAAAAACCAAAAAAAAGTCAGACAGATTAATCCACAAATAGTTTAACCAAATAGAAAGGATTAACTGGCCAATTAGTTCAATATTTAAGAAAGAGGGATAGAACCGTCACTACCGCACCAAAAATAAAAAAATTCTTACAATATAAACTAACCAATTTTTTTTGTTTAAAATAATAATAATAATAATACTACGACGAAGGCGTTTCTTATATGAAATGCATTCTTTTGGGTTAATTACATCCGTGGTTGTTATTGATGGATAGACGTGCAAAACGATTGAAGTGTTTGGTGCTCTTGATATTTACATTAAATATTTTTCCATAATTATATATTTGCAGATTTAACTTTTATTTAATTTTCTTAAACATTGTTTCAGTGATAAGACCCTCAAAAGTAACTGTAGGTAGGAATTTAACGAATCAAGGATTGTTTGTGAAATCTTGGGTTCAAACCACAGTTTACATTACAATAAATGTGTTGAAGATAACGTTCCAAACACAGTCGCTTGTTCCCTCAATGAAAAGTGACTTAACAAATATATCCATCGATCAAGAAATACATCAACGGTCGTTGCTTGATCACCAGATAGCAGAGGACTTAACTATTTAATCGATCGAATGACCGATCGATGCATTCACTCAGTCGCTTAATGTTTACAGAAAACCGGCTACGATCATGAGAATAGGAGAATACACAGTCGGTTGATCACTGAAAGGAACACTAACCGCCAATTCATAACTAGAGATCATGCGACTAAATGAATCTTTTCTTTGCGGATGTGCGACAACTGTCGGATTAAAAGCAAGTTGCTAGTCTCTTAAAAATTCTTAGTGACTGGGCCCAGTGTATGTACGCCGATAGATCTTGCATGTCGAACAATTGTGATTTAATCAGAGGAAACAGTCCCACCTGACAGCAACACTGAGTTGTCCCCTGCATCGACGGTTGTCGCAAGATCATAATGAATACAACTTCACTTTGGGATGCGCGACAATCGTTGGATTGAAAGGAGATTAAGTGCTTTGATCAACACCGAAACCTTACTAAAATATATCATTAGGATTTAACCTTTATTTAATTTTCGTAAACATTGTTTCGGTGCTAAGACCCTCAAAACTAAATGATTTTGGATTAAGTAGCTTATTAATTCTAAATTTGATAATCACAAACATTCCATTCAATTATAATAATAATTGTAATCATAAAAAGTACAAAAAAATGAAAAACCATAGGCATCCCTTTTCGGATTTGTCACCATGTTTACAAAAAACTAGCTATGATAATGAGATCGGGAGAATACACAGTTGGTTGATTGCTGAAAGAAACACTAACCGCCAATTCTTAAGTGGAGATCAGACGACTAAAGGAAACAAGATAGAGATATAAACACAGTCGCTTGTTAGCTTGTTCGCTTAATTTTTAAAGAAAACCATCAAGGATAATGAGAACAAGAGATCAAGCAACTCAAGGGAACGAAAACATCCCGAGATTCAGCGAACACTAGGAAAGACAAAAGACTAGCTGCAAACATGAAAACTTAGGTGGGTCATAATGTAACATGGAAACATAAAGATCTAGGACATAGTTAAGACATTTTCAAGAGCAAGAATGTTGCGGAGAAGAAAAGAGTTTAACAATTTCGGATTTAGTACTCACTAACAACTAAATCTGATAATCCAAAAGAATACATTGAATTACAATATTTACAATTGGATAAAGTTCAACAATCATGCAACAATCATAGGAGACCCTTTTCAATGTTGTAAATTTATAAAACAAATACAATCAAGGATAATAGAAAAAGTAACAAATTTCGGATTAATTAGTTGATAAAATCTAAATTTGATAATCACAAACATTCCACTCAATTATAATATTTGCAATCTTATAAAGAACAAAACCTTTGCATAGAATACATAGTCGGTTGATCGCTAAAAGAAACCTTATCCGCCAATTCATAACTGGAGATCAAACAGTTATCGCAAGATTGCAATGAATAAAACTTCGCTTTGCGGATGTGCAACAACCGTTGGATTGAAAGGAGATTAAGTGCTTTGATCAACACCAAAACCTTAGTAAAATATATCATTAGGACTTAGGGAAATAAAATATATCATTAAGATTTAACCTTTATTTAATTTTCGTAAACATTGTTTCGATGATAAGACCCTCAAAATTAAATGATTTCGGATTAAGTAGCCTATTAATTCTAAATCCGATAATCGCAAACATTCCACTCAAATCACAAATATTCCATTCAATTATAATAATTGCAATCATAAAAAGTACAAAAAAAATTAAAAAACCATAGGCATCCCTTTTTGGATTTATCACCATCTTACATCAACACCCGCAAATTCAATATTATGATTTATATAATTAAATAGATAAATAAAATATACATTTGACTTCATCTGAAGACTCATCCCAGTAAGATGTATTTGCAGCCCTACTCTCCCATTACATTTTATAATGCAAATGAAAAATTCGAAAACTAATCAGATGGTATTTTAGGTACAAATAATACATGCTAAAATGATTCAGTTAATATTTTAATAATGACTTTTCAATGGTTTTGTATAAAACGATTTCGATTACATTTCTGTCATGATCTAACAACTAATAAATATTAGATAGTTTTTATATCTGTGAGTAATTACTTTTACAGATATGTATGCCAGTATTTGTTATGTTTAAATATGAATGTCTTTTGCATATCAACATAAGTTGCACTTCGATGAGGGTAAGTGCACAAAGATGGGGGACCAAAAAGGGGGTATAAGATGCCACTTTTTTCCTAAAATCAACAAAATCTGAACTTCAACAAGAAATTGAAGATAGTTAGACTCAAAATTTTAAGATACGACAAAAACAAGAGTTGTAATACTCTGAATCTAGTTCCTAAACTTCTAACTTATTTTGAAAATGGTGCAGATTAAGGCCCTCAAAAAGGGGGAGCACAAAAAGTGGTCCTATTTTTTGTCCAAAAACATAACATAGCATCTGGTGTGCTCCCCATAAAATGTTAACTTTTTTTTTGAATTTTTTTAATCGCTCTGGTAAGAAGTTAGCTAACACCATGTAGTTTATCCCAGATTTTTTTGGTAATTTTTTGATGAATGTATAATTTTTGATGAATTTACGAAGTGCACACATCCTAAAAACATAAAATTTCTGTGTGCTCCCCCTAGAAATCATTTAAAACTAATCAAAAATCAATTTTTATTTTTTTTAAAAAGTGTGTAGAATGGAGCCTAGTTTCTAAAAATGTAACTTGTTGCAAAATTCGATGAACGAGCAAAAATCTATGCCCAAAATAGTGAACATTGGTTTTTTACAAAAAATGAACATATACACAAAAGAAATTAGAGTTGAAAAACTTAACATAATCAAAATTCAAAATAAATTATATGCTTAGATAGCTAACAGAGAGATCTGCAATATCACGTCGTCTGATTTTTACGTTCTTGAGCCACGAGTAAACCTGACGAGGAGCACACAAAAAAAGATGTCATTTTTTTGTATGTCTACTGGAAAACATGTCTCAGGCCTATTTCAATCGTCCAAGCCTTTGGGTTGGATCTCCAAGGCAAATCCAAGCCTTAGGATTGGTAAATTCAAATGCTTTACAAAGCGCGCATGCCCTATAACGTGTGTGCACTATTTAAATTTATGACTTTCATTGCACGTGCGCGCTATGAAAGTCATAGATTTACATAGTGTGCACGCCCTATAGGGTGTGTGCAATATGTAAGACATAGATTTATATAGTGATGAAAAACTGTCAAAGTGAGAGCTCTCTCTCTCTCTCTCTCTCTCTCTCTCTCTCTCTCTCTCTCTCCTTCTCTATCTCTCCTTCCCCTTCTCTCCTACTCTCTCCATTCTCTCGCTCTCTCTCTCTCTCTCTCTCTCTCTCTCTCTCTCTCTCTCTCTCTCTCTCTCTCTCTCCCCTTCTCTCTCTCCTTACCCTTCTCTCTCTCTCTCTCTCTCTCTCTCTCTCTCTCTCTCTCATTTTTCCCTTTTTCTTATTTTGCATAGGGCGTGCGCGCTATAGCATGCACGTGCTATAGGGCGCACACCCTATTTAAGACAATGCATAACATCTTTTTTGTTTTGTATAGGGCCTACGCCCTATAGTGTGCTCGCGCTATGCAAAAGTAGAAGAAACAATCTTATTTGCCAAGGATCTTGTGAAAGAGGCCCACTTTTTCTTATGCTGTTTGAATTCTGCATTTTCTCCGACAAGTTTTCTCTTTTCATGGTGTTGATAGTGACAAAACAACATCATTTTGCACCATAGTGACAAGTTTTTGCTTTGCGCCATCGTGAAAGTCAATTATCGAGGAGAAATTTATCGATTGAGGTAAGTTTTTTATTTTTTTACATGTCAAATGTGAATAAAGAGTTTTGGTTTATAATTGGTATGATATAGACTTGTTCAATACATAATTTGATATAAGTGTAATAAATTTATATTATAATTTGTCATATTGTAAGAGGTTTATATTATAATTTGACTTATTGTTTTACATTTATATTATATTTTTAAAATTGTAATCAATTCATATGTAGAAATCATCATCATGCCAAGGAAATGAGCAAAGAATTTAACACTGGAAGAGCATGAAAGAGACAAAGAGAAGAAAAGGGAAAGAATGAGACAACTTCGTGAACAAAAAAGATTAGATACCATAGAAGAAGATTTTTCATTGGATGAGGAACATGAAACATCAATACAAAGTAAGAGAGAATTGGAATTGGAATAAAAAAGATAACAAATGAGAAACTTGCATGCAACGAGACAATTGAATTATGAAGATGTGGGGACATCATCTACGAGCTCGCAAGTTCAAGAGACATCATCATCCAATGTTCGAGGCACACCAATGTATCATGTTGAAGGCGCACCATTGTCTACTTTCGAAGGTGGAGGCACACCAATGTATCATGTTCAAGGAACACCATTGTCTACTTCCGAAGGTGTGGGCACACCCTTCTGTCATGTTGAAGGCACACCATTATCTACATCCCAAGGTGTAGGAACAATATCATCTCATGTTGAAGGCACACCATTATCTACATCCCAAGGTGTAGGCACAACATCATCTCATGTTGAAGGCACTCAAGATGGTATGCAATTCACACATAACATTTTTGATGCTCCTAGAATTATTAAATATAGAAAGCCAAAATATTTGATTGATATTGATAATAACATTTTGCAAGCAATGCCTGACAAGATTCCCAAGCGTACTTGTCAAAGATATGTTAGTTGTATTTGGAGATCATTTTTTGAGAATTTAAACATGATAGGAAGATGTCAACTATTTGTTGAAATGATGAGAAATCTAAAATTTAGGCCCATCATGAAGATTCTTGGGCTAAGAATGATGGATGAGTCAAGTGAAAAATCTATTGTAAAGAATCTAATGACTGCATATGAGAGTGTGAGTTCTACATCATGCACAAAAGATAGTAATGTCACACGATGTGTACTTACATCAACAATAGTAAGAACTCGCATGAAGAAATATTGACTCATTAGAAAGACAAGCAAAACATTGAAAATAAGTAGAAAATATCTAATGAGAGCCCTGGGAAGGTGTCAAAGAGTGGAAGATCCAAATAGCAATGAGTTATGGGAATTTTCTAGTAGACTACCACGAAAAGATAAAGCAATTGTTGAAGCTTTGAAATCCTTGATTGAAAATTTTTGGAAGAATAATACATGGGTATCTCCTAATCAAAGAGATGTTGTAAGAAGGAGGATTGGTAGTCGAATTCGTGTTCCACATCCAAAACAATTTTTGGATTCAACTCAGACACAATTCTTTGCAAAATTTATGCATATGTATCCTCAAATTAAAATTAGTCAGAGATATTTTGAAATGTGTAAACCTTTTTATGTGAAGATAAATCACACATGCACAACTTGTTGTTGTAGGGTACATATTGAATTTTCTAACCATTTTGAAGTTTATAGGAATATATGTGTAGCTTTTGTTCAAGATTTTCCAGCAGGCCAGTACTGATTGTATGTTTGTCATTGATGACAACATATGGAAAGTAGCATGTGTGGAAGTCTTATGCAGTAAGCCTTCAGTATATATAGCATGGACATGATATCAGTATGATATCATGGGCACAAAGGTTAACTGTTAGTACAGACAGTTATATAGAAAATTATGTCAATAGTGTTCCTGATAGAGTTACAGGCAGTGTTCTTTGTATGGTTGTCCGTACAGTTGTCCTATAGGCATGCGCCCTTGGAGATATGATTTAGACATGTTAGTGATATTAAGTTCTTGGACACATGATCTGATGATGAGCGCAAGTGAAGTTATGCAGTCGCTATTCACCAATAGCAGTTTCCTATTTTTTTTAGTAGAGCTGATAGAGATTTTATTAGTTATTGAGTTGCACCTATCTTTAGGGTATGTGCCCTTGGAGTTAAGCTTAGAGATGAGTTATTGATGTTCAGTTAAGAGCGCATGAGCTAATTCTTCTTATGGAGAAAGATCCAGTTGTTTTGATAGAGTCGACAATGTGTAGCGTGTGTCTACATTTATTTTATTAAGACAGGTCCCAGAATATGTTGCATGTATAATAAAGCCAAATAAATGTTTGTTGGAGTTTATTATGGTTTCTCTATTATGATTTCAAGGTGGTTCTAATAGGTCGACTTGATTATATCATTTAGAGGAAAGATATTTATAGGCAGTCATTTGTGATTGCTTGAGTGTGGTTCATGGTTGATTAAGAAGAGTAGAGTAGAGTGTGTGAGTTGTGGAACCATCAGAAGAAGGTCTATGTGACCAAGTAGAGTACATGTGCTATACATTGGAACTGATCTAGATAGAAGCTCAAAGTGTAGTTCACCAAGATCCAGATATAGTGTGTATCTGTTATTCAGAAGGTTGTAGCCTTTGCCCCTTTGAGCAGTGAGCTCTCAAACAGTGCGTCCTCTCCCCTAATAGGAACAATTGTAAAAGACTCCTAATAGGGTCTGACCCTTAACCAGGTCTACTGTGCTTCATATATTGTAAAGCTTCTCCTAATAGGGTAAAGGATCTTCTAGCAAGGATCATTATACACTAGTATAGAATATTAGTGGGTATCAAGTCCCACCGGGGTTTTTACCTATTTGGATTTCCCTATAACCAAAATATTGGTGTTTTGTTCATGTGTTCTTTCATTGTGTTTATGCTTTATGTTTAAGTATACTTAATTGGATAAAGAATTGAAGCTTGTAGATAACTGATTCACCCCCCCTCTCAGTTATGTCTTGGGACTATTCCTAACAATTGGTATCAGAGCCAAGTGCCTCGGAAAGAAAGTTTAACAGCTTGAGGTTGATCAAATGACATACTTTAGGAAAGAGAGTCCTAAGTTTGATGGAGAGAATTATCTTGATTGGAAGAACAAGATGGTGACACATTTGCAGTGCATTGGTTTTGAAATTTTTAATGTAACTATCAAAGTAGCCAAAATAGATACCCTAGAAGACCTTGGAAAGGATGATGCTACTGAAACATAAAATGAATTGTTTCATCAGAATGCTATTGCCAAAGAAGCCCTCATCAACGCACTATCAAATAGTGAGTTTTCAGAAATAAAGAAGGAAGACACCGCAAAAAAGATATGGAAGTACCTAGCAGACATATTTGAAGGAGACAAACAAGCAAAGGATGTGCACAGAAAAATATGGATGAAAAGATACAATGCATTAGAGATTCTGTCTGAAGAAAACATTAGAGCTTATAATCAAAGGATCAATGAAGCAGTTGTTGGAATCAGGAACAATGATGGAGAGATCTCAGAGGAAGATATTATGGACAAGTTAATGAATACTCTCACTCTAGAATATGAAAACAAAATCAACATCCTTTATGAGACCATGCAAATTACAACCAATTTCAAGAGAGAGACCTTGATCAACAAAATCTCAGCTTTTGAGATTTCAAGATTGAAGACAGAACCCAAAAGTGAGATTACTTTCAAAGCAACAGTTCATGGTAAGAAATCTGCAAACACTTCTGGTAATTTTGATGATGATGATGAAGAGAAAGCTTTAGATGATTTTATTGCTATTATTTCCAAAAGAGAAAAGAAAGGAAAAGGAAAATATGAAGGTCAATTTCCATTTAAGTGCTTTTCATGTAATAAGATAGGTCACTTTGCATCTAAGTGTCCTACTAGAGCTAGAAAGTTCAAAAAGGATTACAAGCCCAAGTACTCTAAGGACTGTTACTTTGCTGGAGATGGAGTTTCAGATGAAGAATCAGGTGAAGAAGAAATTGGATTCATTGCTATTGTAGAAAAAATGAATAGTAAGTCAATTCCTAAAGATGAGAAAGAGAAACAAGAGCTTGCATTGATTTCCCAAGCAGATATAAGGACAAACTAGATTATAAACAGTGGTTGTTCTCATCACATGATAGGTGATAAAGGAAAATTTGTTCATCTAGACAAATACAATGGTGGTATGGTCAGATTTGGTGACAACACTCCTAAACCTATAGTTGGTAGAGGAGCCATCACCTTGGATGGTAAGAATAGTATTGATGATGTTCTCTATGTTCATGGTTTGAAACATAACCTTCTTAGTGTTGGACAATTACTTGGAAAAGGATATCAGTTGGAGTTCAAAGATGACAAATGCATCATTAACAAAAAGGATGGTGTTATGATTGCATCAGGCTCAAAGACAAGATGTCATGCCCCGCAAGGGAACCGGGGAAGAGAATAGAGATTCTCTTTGTAAAAGAAAACCTAAGTAATAATTCATGAAAATTTTTGAACTTTTAAAAGAATTATGTGAACAAAACTTAAACTTAGATTCCTCCCAAGGTTCCCTTTTGATTTAAATGCATGATTCATTCAATTCCCTTTATTAAAGCCTTTTCCGGAAAAGATATAACTATACTTATCTATTACCGTAATCAAATTTATGTTTCCTTTACTTTAGGGAAGGTGATAGTAATTATTATTTATAACACATTTACCATACCATTAACTTATCTAATTATTTATTAATATAACACCATAATTACTTACTCACCAATTACATAAATATATGTATGCATATGCATATGTGTGCACCCATATGCCTATGTGTACATATATTATTTTTATTACAAATATTATTGCAACCATAATATTATTATTATAAAACGTATTATTTTCTAATCTATATTCTTTACAAATTCTAATAGCGATATATAAGATGAAACATACCATTATTATTAAAACTTGTATTTCTATAGACCTCTTGTCATTATGAGTATTATAAAATAATACCATAAAATTATTCATTATTATAGATATTAAAATCACATGATTTAATCACATACCAACTTGTTCCTAATGAGACATGCTAGTATAATAGTAGCTATTACTAAAGATAAATTACTAAATCATACCTCCAAAGAATAATTCACATCAATAATCTACTAAAAAAATTGAACATACCATGAAGACAAGAACTAACTACAAGATCCACAAATCTAACAAACTGAGAGATCACATAATACTTCCACACAAGGGACTGACTCGGGAACTCCCCACCTAAGGATAAAAGGATTAGAGGTGAAGTTTCTTCCTATGGAACCTAGTGATATCTCTGTAACAACAACAATGATCGAGGATTTTGAGGGATCGCTTAGACCTATGGAGCTAGGTGGAGACGATACTCGGTACCTACAATCCTGCATCACCAAGAAGAGATACATATATATACATATGGATATACAAATCAGATATATACAAGTAGATGACCAGGATCGATACATCATGTGGACCTCAGCTAAGTGAGTAACTACGACTTCATCCTAAGTCATGAAAACACATCAGACACATATCCATGAGACATAAAATATCATGATAATGGTTAGATTCAAATCCTTGGGTTAGATCCATAAAACATATAAAAATAGATGGTTTTCTAATCTCATAAACATATAAATGATAACCATAAATGAGCATATTAATCACCTAATAAACATATCATCATCCACAAAACATAAATATAAATGTATAGTTCTAACCATCATAATAGAATGTCCAAGTCAGAAAGTCCAAGTATCACCATAGGAGAGGAATTACACAAGAGGTAATGTTTTTCAACTCAATTTAGAAGCAAGTTGTTTTGTTGCTAAAGTTGATGACAATTGGTTATGGCATAAAAGACTATGTCATATCAATTTCAATAACATAGTAAAGATAAGAAATGTTAAGGAAGTAAGAGATCTACCTAGCATAGTAAAGCTAGTTGATACTATATGTAGGGAATGTGTGATGGGAAAGCATGTGAGGAATTCATTTAGAAGCAAGCACAATTCAGTAGAAAAAAAGTTGGATCTAATTCATACAGACCTATGTGGTCCAACTCAAACAAGATTATACTATGGTAAAAGGTATTTCATTTTATTTTTTGATGATTATACTAGGATGATATGGGTTGCGTTCTTGAAAGATAAGTCAGAAGCATTTGACAAGTTCAAAATATTCAAAGCTAAGGTTGAGAATGAATCTGGATTAAAGATAAAATGTTTAAGATTAGATACAGGAGGAGAATTCACCTCTGACAGATTTTATGAGTATTGTGAAGAACATGGAATTAAGAGACAATTAAGTGCACGTAGAACACCTTAGAAAAATGGAATTGCAGAGAGAAGGAATAGGATCATTCTAGATACAGTGCACACCATCATGATAGAAGGAAAAGTTGTACACACCTATTAGAGAGATGTGGTCAATACAACAGTCTACACAATCAATAGAATTCAGCTAAGGCCTGGCGCTGAAAAAACACCATATGAGCTATGGTTTGGTAATGTTCCCATAGTAAAATACTTCAGAATATTTGGAAGCAAGTGCTACATCAAGAGGGATGAAGTAGTAGATAAGTTTGATGCAAGAAGTGATGAAGGTATTTTCCTTGGTTACTCTACTAAAAGTAAAGATTATAGATGTTTCAATTTAAGATTGAAAAAGATCATTAAAAGTTCTCATGTGAAGATTGATGAAAATTTTATGATTTAAGAAAGATATCATGATTACTCACCCATGATTGAAGAAGAACCCAGACCTTCCACTAGTGAGATAGTTATTGAAGAAATGTTTGACAGTATGGATGTGTTATTCAATGACCTTGAGACAAGTGAGGAAGAGACTCCTAAGGCTGATGAGTCAGCAATAGCTAAGGTTCCAAAGTTTACACCTAGAAACCATTCCAAGAAGGACATCATTGGAGATCAGAGCGAAAAAGTCTTAACAAGATCACAAGCTAAGAACTCATCTAACAGTGATGCGGTATGTTTACTATCTCAGATTGAACCTCTAAGTGTTGAAGATGCTTGTAATGATTCAGATTGGCATGATGCTATGAAAGAAGAACTTGATCAAATTATTAAGAATGACACTTGAGAACTGGTCCCAAGACCTAATGATAAGAATGTGATTGGAACTAAGTGGATATTTAGAAACAAGATGAATGAAGATGGTACAATAGTAAGGAACAAAGCAAAATTTAGTATGTAAAGGATATGTGCAAAGAGAAGGCATTGACTATTTAGACACATTTGCACTTGTGAGCAGATTAGAAGCTATTAAGTTGTTTCTAGCTTATGCTATAGTTAAAAACTTCAAAGTTTATCAGATGGATGTCAAGTCAACATTCTTGAATGGAGATCTGAAAGAAGAAGTATACATTGAGCAACCAGAAGGATTCACCTTATCAAAAAGACCTAATATGGTATGCAGACTAAAGAAGGCTCTCTATGGACTTAAGCAAGCCCCTAGAGCATGGTATGAGAGACTAGATGGATACTTAGCAAAGATTGGATTCAAGAAAGGAGCAGAAGATTGTAATCTATTCATTAGAGAGACATCTGAAAGTTTGTTACTTGTAGCTATATTTGTTGATGACATTATCTTTGGAGGTAATGACAAACTTAGTGCTGAATTTTCCAAGGAGATGCATAATGAATTTGAGATGAGTATGATTGGTCCTATCAAGTACATTTTAGGATTAAATGTGTAACAGACAGAGGAAGGTATATTCATTAATCAATCCAAATATGTGAAAGAAATATTAAAAAAATTCAAGATGGATGATTGCAAGCCAGTAGGGACACCTATGATTACTGGATGCAAGCTTACAAAGGAAGATGAATCAGTAGTAGTTGATATAACATTGTATAAGTCTATGATTCACAAACTGATTTATCTTACTCAAACTAGACCTGATATTTCAAATGCAGTTGGTATAGTTGGTATATTTGTAGTAGAGCCTAAGCAAAGTCACCTCATGGTAGTAAAGAGGATATTTAGATACTTACAAGGCACTATAGACTATGGTCTATGGTATCCTAATTTAGAAAATGTTGAGCTTCATGTGTACACTGATGCAGATTGGGTAGGATGTGTTGATGATAGAAAGAGTACATTAGGAGTAGTGTTTCTTGGTGATAGACTTGTCATCTAGACAAGCAAGAAACAAAATTGTATTTCTCAGTCAACAATAGAAGTGAAGTATGTTGCAGCAGCCCTGAATTGTTCTACAATTGTGTGGATCAAGTAGATGATAAAATATTTTGGAATTCAGATTGATTATCCTATTGTTATTCACTATCATAACACTAGCACTATCAATATGTCAAAGAACCCTATGATGCATGCAAAGACAAAGCACATTGAGATCAAGTATCACTTCCCAAGAGAGAAAGTGGCAGAGAAAGAAGTCAAGTTGGACTATGTGAATACTAAAGATCAGTTGGCAGACATATTCACAAAGCCCTTACCTAAGGATACTTTTTGAGTATCTTAGGGAGAAGTTGGGACTAATTCCCTTCCCTGATTATGCTTAGAAGAAAGAAGGAAAGGCATCAGTCCTCAGGGACTGATGGAAGGTCAACTAATCTACCTCAAGAGTAGTACCAATGCTTAAAATGTATGGCATTCTTTTCCATTGATGTCAAAGGGGGAGTAGTATACATAGTCATGAAAAATAGAAGGAATAATATTCTAAGGGGGAGCATTATTCAGTTGTGACAACAGTTCAGTTGAGGAAATGGAGAATGTTAGATAATATTGCAGCCGATGATGGATTCATCTTTGGGGGAGTTTTGAAGAGGAAATGGAGAATGTTATAAAAGAAATGTTCATTTGGGTTGGTGGTGGTTTTTCATTCCACATGTTGCCATCAATGCCAAAGGGGGAGATTGTTGGAGATTTGCCAACAGGCCAGTACTGACTGTATGTTTGTCATTGATGACAACATATGGAAAGTAGCATGTGTGAAAGTATTATGTAGTAAGACTTCAATATTTATAGCATGGACATGATATCAGCATGATATCATGGGTGTAGAGGTTAACTATTAGTACATATAGTTAAATAGTAGCTCATGTCAGCAATGTTCTTGACAGAGTTACAGATAGTGTTCTGTGTATGGTTTTTTGTATAGTTGTCCTATTGGCATGTGCCCTTGGAGAAATGATTTAGACATGTTAGTGATATTAAGTTCTTGGACGCATGATCTGATGATGAACGCAAGTGAAGTTATGCAGTCGTTATTCACTAATAGCAATTTCCCGTGTTTGTTCAACAAAGCCGATAGAGATTTAATTGGTTATTGAGTTGCGCCTATCTTTAGGGTATGCACCCTTGGAGTTAATCTTAGAGATGAGTTATTGATGTTCAGTTAAGATCATATGAGCTATTTCTTCTTGTAGAGAAAGATCTAGTTGTTTTGATAGAGCCAATAGTGAGTAGCGTGCGTCTACATTTATTTTATTAAGACAGGTCCCAGAATATGTTGTGTGCATAATAGAGTGAATAGAATATTTTTTGGAGTTTATTGTGGTTTCTCTATTATGATTTCAAGCTGGTTCTAATAGGCTGACTTGATTATATCATTTAGAGGAAAGATATTTATAAGCAGTCATTTGTGATTGCTTGAGTGTGGTTCATGGTTTATTAAGAAGAGCAGAATAGAGTGTGTGAGCTATGGAACCATCAGAAGAAGGTCTATGTGACCAAGTAGAGTACATGTACTATACATTAGAACTAATCCAGATAGCAGGTCAAAGCGCAGTTCACCAAGATCCAGATATAGTGTGTATCTGTTATTCAGAAGGTTGTAGCCTTCGTCCCTTTGAGAAGTGAGCTCTCGGATAGTGCGTCCTCTCCCCTAACAGGGACAATTGTAAAAGACTCCTAACAGGGTTTGACCCTTAACCTAGTCTACTATACTTCATATATTCTAAAGCTACTCCTAACAGGGTAAAGGATCTTCTAGCAAGGATCATTATACACTAGTACAGAATATTAGTGGGTATCAATTCCCACCAGGGTTTTTACCTATTTGGGTTTCCCTGTAACCAAAATATTGGTGTTTTGTTCATGTGTTCTTTCATTGTGTTTATGCTTTATGTTTAAGTATACTTCTTTGGATAAAGAATTGAAACTTGTAGATAATTGATTCACCCCCCCCCTCTCAGTTATCTCTTGGGACTATTCCTAATAGGTTTGCACTCTAACAATGTTTTGCAAGATTTTAACATAAATGTCCCACCTAGATCTTAAAGGGAATTAATATCTACCATTTTATGTGAAAGAGCAGATGGTCAACAATTTTACAAGCTCTCATGCTTGAATGGTACAAGCATAGATTGCAGAGGTTTGCAATGTTTGCCAATTTGTCAACATATGGAGAGTACGCATGCAATCAGTAATGAAATAGTGGAATTTGGAAAATATAAGATCGTGACATACAATCTAAAAGATGGAAAAGAGGCTAAAAGATGTGATTTAGTAATTGAAAAAATTCCAGTGTATCAGTTCATGGACTTTTTTGTAAAAAATTTATTTATGAGTATGCAAGGCATACACATAGAGTGCGATGGTTGGATATGCAATTCAAGTTGTGCAAGGAAACATTCCCACTTGATACCATTGTTTCCATTGTGGACTTTGTAGAGAACTACACAGTACAACCATAGAATGAGGTGCAAGCAAAGTATTACAGCTCTCAACAGGTTGCTATATTTGTTCATATAACATTCATGCATGCACCAAACAGTACAGAGGAGAACAAGGAGATATTGAGGGAGTATCATTTTTATATCAGTGATGATCGTTCACATTCTACAGAGTTTGTACATGGTTTCTTTCAACAATTTTGTGGTCATTTGGCAAACAGGGGCATAAAATATCATTGACATATCATTTGGTCAGATAATTGTGCATCACAATTCAAGAATTCTTGGATGTTTTATTGGTTGTGTAGGATGCATAAGATTACTGGAATTTAATATATGTGGAATTTCATAGAGGCTAGTCATGGAAAGGGAGAGCACAATGGCACAGGTGCATGTATTAAAAGAGCCTTAGCACGTGAAGAATTAAAGTACAAAGAGAAAGCAACATTGTCAGATGCAGGATGTATTGTCCAGTGGTGTAACACTACAATGGGTCCAGGTAATGAAGGTGAGTCTACGGTTCATAGATTTTTTTGGTTGATGGATGAAACTAACATTGCACCATATGAGGATTGTTGTACATTGATAGGATCGAGTGAGCTACACTCTTTTAGAAGTTGTAATGCAGGTTCATGGAGTATCCACACATGACATATGGCGTGCTTTTGTTCATCATGTGTAGATGAAGATTGGGATGGGTGTGAGTCAAAGGAATGGGTTGACGAATGATATACACATATTTTGAGTCCACTTACCTCCTATCATCCCCATGAATTACTACAACTAACAGAAATAGAATCATCCATTGACTTTGATCACTTATCCGATCTAGTATAACTAGGTCTCTATTTTACATTTACAAATAATCTCAAATTTAGTACTTTATCATAAATATTCAGTAAACTAATGTCTTCATTATGTTTATATCATCACAAACCATGTTTTTGTTGTTATTGCACCTAAAGACAATGAAGCAGGGACATATTATTATTTGTGTCATTGTGTTGAGGCAAAAAAGAAATTGGATCACTCGATTATCGATGGTGAAGAATTAGAATACTCTATAGGAGTAGTGGTTGTAACTAGTACATGGCTTAGATGGTATGCTATAAAGAACCCTAGGTTGTGGTTGTTTGAGGATTGGGAGACACACAGAAAGATTCTTCATTATTCAAACCTTGTTGTTGCATCAAATGTCCACTTAATCAGATATAGGGGAAGACCGCAAAATAAAACTCTTTGGAAGGTTCGTAAGTCAGACCACGAGGCAATACTTGAGACAATCAAGGGTAGGGAAGACCCAATTGGTTCATTGGACTAAATGGAGATACAAAATATCATAACATGTCAAATTTATATAGCACTGTAAATTGGGTGGATTGTAAATTGCTTATGCATTACCCCATATGTATAACGGGAAGTTTGTAACATTTAATGACAACCTTTCTCTTCTATTTTTTGGGGCAATACCAGAAGGTTTTCTCTGCCCAGCTCTTTCCTCTGGTGCTCCTATTGAGTTGAGTTGTAAAAATATTTCTCATTATTAATAAAAAAAACTTTATAATAGAAATCTTATAGTTCAAATATTTTTCACAGCATACATAACATAATTCATATATTCTTTACATACACTAAGATCCCAGTTCAACATTAACTTCCACACATAAACCCAAGCCAAAACCAACTTCTAAACAAGCCTGCCATAAACACCACATACAAAAAACCTAAAATCTTCCAACAAAACCTAACCTAGAGCAGTAGGAAACTTGGTAACTGCCTTACGTACTTCAGAAGCATCATGCCTAGCCAGCTCTCCAGGCAGAACAAACTTGACAACAATCTCAATTTCTCTGGAGGAAAGTGTCATAAACTTGTTATATTTCAGTAGAGAAGCATCCTTAGGAGTAATCTTATAAAAAATATCAATCATGAAGCTCTCCATGATATCCATGGTAGCATTGGATATTCCCTTGGAGGGATGCACTTGTTTCAACACCTTGTATATTAACCTTTTGTAACTTCCTACACTTCTCTTCCTCTTCTTTTTCTGATTCTCTTCCTTTTGAACATCACTTTCTTTTCTTTTCTCAGCTCTAGAGAATCCTTTACTTCATCCTCTCCTTTCATACCATCTTCTTTAAGACCCAAACCCCCCTAGAAACTACGGCTCACCTAATGTCTCATCTCCTAGCACCATAGAAACTGAACCAAAGTTGATTCACTATCATTTGACCATCCTATGATGGATTCATGCACAAAATACCCCCTCCAATGGCTAGAACATCTACTATTGTAACCTTGCACCAATTTCATGACCCTTATGCACCCTTCAAATTAATGTCTGCTCTGAGAGGAAGATTATAATTTACATATTTCCACAAGCCTTGAAATATTTTTGTCATTATTGCTCTCCGCCTCTGCTCTCTCAATTTAGTCATCTCCCTCTCCACTGCACTCAGCTTAGCCATCCTTACCTACTCTTTAACAAAGATTCTCCAAAATTTGTATACAAAGGCATCCTATAGGAAAAAATGAAAAGTTTCCTAGAGAATATCCTATAGCTTTTGACCAATTGAGGAAGCAAAAAATAAGTGAATAAGCAATTGGCTACCAGCCATAGAGAAATTACAAGACTTTAAAAAAAAAATTCTTTCTTGATGCTGAACTCATTTGATGTGGCTATATATGATATGTATGCTGTACTTTACAAAGTGTTTTATGATTATCTAATTTCAACTTATTATATGATGTAGCCGAGTGTCAACATAGTCATTATATATGATATGTTTTACTTTTTTTTTTTTGAGAACTAATGCTTCTAGTGAATCCAAATTTAGTTTTTATAAAGATGAGATGTTAGTGAATGACTTTTGCTATACTACTCTTCCACTAGATCTAGATTTCAACCTTTTTGTGGATCTACAGGCTTAATTGTGAGCCCACAGGATTGGCCAAGAGAAAATTATGATTGTATATCAACTGATTACAAAATCTTCATTTGAAAAAATATTGCAATGATCAAGAAGCAAATTGGCTATGACTAATTACAAAATGTTCATTGGAGAAAATATTGCAACGATCAAGAAGCAAATTGGCTATGGAAAATCTAGTTATGAATCCTTTTAAGAATGAAACTATTAAAGAATTGCATGATATATTACTCAACAGTGCAAGGAATAATCTTGATGAACATGGGATTGCAGCTACATCTATTCAATATACAGAGGAAGATATAGAAAATCTTCTTAATAGAGAGATTAATGTGAGAGAAAAGGACATTTCAGAAGAAAATGGTTATCTTGGTGCCATCCAAGGTATGCCAATTACTTAGGAGGAAGAGACAAAGCCCACAGTTAATGGGAAAGAGTGGGAAGAGCTTCTTGGACCCATGATAGAAGTTACAGATAAGGAGGAAGAGCTAGGAAGGGGAAATTGACAAAGGAAAGAAGTAAGATATGCATGCGAGCCTATGTTAGATGATGATGATGAGTACTCACCATTTGCTAGTAGCTCAAGTAGTGACATAAGCTCTTCAGTGCACATGTACACTTACAAAAAAATTTTAGATAGAGAAGTAACAAGTGTTGTGGAATTATCCACAGAGCAATGTGAAATGAAGCCTCAAATTGGTTCATTAGCAGGAAAAGAATTTGGTCATGCACTTCATTCTAGCACCAAAAATATTTCTATTAGAAATTCCTATTCGTCAATGGCCTTAAATTTACGGGACTTGGGCATTATCCTTGAAATGTAAGTTCATTGCCACCTTTGGCAAGGCAGTCTCACTCCTCATTTTACAACAAAGGGCAGCCATCTATGGTCCAAGGTTTTAATCCAGCTAACAAGTGGAGAGCTTCTCAAGGTACTGATCTCTTTCATAGAGAATTTCTTGATTCATCTCAAGGTTCTCATTTAGGTGACCAACTCCTTCGAGGTCCACAAATAGACCCGTTAATTTCCCAAATTGGTTCATTATTAGGCAAAGAATTTGGTCATGCACTTCATTCTAGTACCACAAATATTTCTATTAGAAATGCCTATTCGTCAATGGCCTTGCATTTACGAGACTTGGGCATTATCCTTGAAATGTAAGTTCATTGCCACCTTTGGCAAGGCAGTCTCACTCCTCATTTTACAAAAAAGGGCATCCATCTATGGTCCAAGGTTTTAATTCAGCTGACAAGTGGAGAGCTTCTCAAGGTACTGATCTATTTTGTATAGAAGTTCTTGATTCATCTCAAGGTTCTCGTTTAGGTGACCAAATACTTTGAGGTCCACAAATAGACCCATTAATTTCCCAAATCAGTTCATTAGCAAGAAAATAATTTGGTCATGCACTTCATTCTAGCACCACAAATATTTCTATTAGAAATGCCTATTTGTCAATGGCCTTGCATTTATGGGACTTGGGCATTATCCTTGAAATGTAAGTTCATTGCCACCTTTGGCAAGGCAGTCTCACTCCTTATTTTACAACAAAGGGCAGCCATCTATGGTCCAAGGTTTTAATTCAGCCGACAAGTGGAGAGCTTCTCAAGGTACTGATCTCTTTTGTAGAGAAGTTCCTGATTCATCTCAAGGTTCTCATTTAGGTGACCAACTCCTTCAAGGTCCACAGATAGACCCATTAATTTCCCAAATTGGTAAAAGGGTAGATGCAATTTTGGAAAGAGTATCCCAATTAAAGAGAAATGGAAATTCCAGTGAGCATGGAGTTATTGTAGATCCAATGGGTGTATCTCCTCCACTAACAAATATAACTACTTCCAGAGACTTGAGTTTAAATGGAGACTGTCTATTCCCAAACATGCCCCAGTCGAGCAGATGAACCAGATGTTACTTGAGTAAAGAAGATAGTGGTTTATTAAAGCATTTGCATTATCCCACTTGCTATCAGTTACTACTTTTTGAGCAGCTTGCCAGTTGCTTCTGTGCGGGATTTCTGTAATATATAATGTCCTCATGCAAGTACATGCCAGTTTTTGTAAACATTTTCTCTTGTAAAGGGTTAGTGAGCAATATCAAAGAAAAGTTTCTTGCATGGATTTGTAATGTCCCTATTTGTGCTGAAGTGTCCCTTAAGGTCCCTTAAGCATGAAATCAGTGATCTTTGTGGGGTTGTATCTCAGAGCTCATGAGAGGTAGCATGGATCTGTCAGTTGCTACGAGATCATGTTGTTGGGGCCTACAAAAGCCTATCTTGATTTTCAGAGATTCAAGTTCATTTAAATTTTGCAACACATTCTCGGTCAATGTCAGAACTCAAAGTGTTCCTCAGTTCAAATGACCAACATTGTGTATCTTTCCAACCATCAGTCGTAGCATCGAACCATCTATTCCAACAACTCCGAATGGCTGGGTAAACCCTAGTGGCAACCTCATTCGCCATGCATAGTTGTTTGATCCCTGCCGATGACTTGGTGCTGAAGTGTCCCTCGAGGTCCCAAATGCATGAAATCAATGATCTTTGTGGGGTTGTATCTCAGAGCTCGTGCCAGGTAGCATGCATCCATCAGTTGCTACGAGATTGTGTTGTCGGGGCCTACATAAGCATGTCTCAATTTTTAGAGATTCAAGTTTGTTTAAATTTGGCAACACATTCTTGGACAATGTCAGAACTCAAAGTGTTCCTAAGTTCAAATGGACAACATTGTGTATCTTTCCAACCGTCAGTCATAGCATCAAACTATCTATTCCAATAGCTCTGAATGGTTGGGTAAACCCTAGTGGCAACCTCGTTCGCCATGGACAGTCGTTCGATCCCTGCCAACGACTCTGTGCTGAGGTGTCCCTCAAGGTCCCAAATGCATGAAATCAATGATCTTTGTGGGGTTGTATCTCAGAGCTTGTATGAGGTAGCATGGATCTGTCAGTTGCTATGGGACCATGTTTATGGGGCCTACAAAATCCTATCTTAGTTTTTAGAGATTCAAGTTCGTTTAAATTTGGCAACACATTCTCAGTCGATGTTAGAACTCAAAGTGTTCCTAAGTTCAAATGGCCAACATTGCATATCTTTCCAACCATCGGTCATAGCATCGAACCATCTGTTCCAACAACTCTAAATGTTGGGTAAACCCTAGTGGCAACCTCTTTCACTAGGCACAATTGTTCAATCCCCGCCGATGACTCCGTGCTGAAGTGTCCCTCAAGGTCCCAAATGCATGAAATTAGTGATCTTTGCAGGGTCATATCTTAGAGCTTGTGCAAGGTAGCATGGATCCATTAGTTGCTATGGGACCATATTGTCGGGGCCTACAAAAGCCTATCTCAGTTTTCAGATATTCAACTTCGTTTAAATTCAGCAACACATTCTCAGTCAATGTCAGAACTCAAAGTGTTCCTTAGTTCAAATGACCAATGTTGTGTATCTTGTCTTTCCAACCATCGGTCGTAGCATCAAACCATCTATTTCAATAGCTCTGAATGGCCGTGTAAACCCTAGTGCCAACCTTGTTCACCATGCATAGTTGTTCGATCCCCGCCGATGACTCCATGCTAAAGTGTCCCTCAAGGTCCATTCAGCATGAAATCAATGATCTTTGTGGGGTAATATCTTGGAGCTCATCTGAGGTAGCATGGATCTGTCAAGTTCTATAGGACCGTGCTGCTAGGGCCTACAAAAGCCTATCTTGGTTTTTAGATATTCAACTTCATTTAAATTCCGCAACACATTCTCAGTTGATGTCAGAACTTAAAGTGTTCCTCAGTTCAAATGACCAATTTTGCATATCTTTCCAACCATCAATCATAGCATCAAAATGTCTATTCCAATAGCTCTAAATGGCTAGGTAAACCTTAGTGTCAACCTCGTTCACCATGCACAATCGTTCGATCCCCGCCAATGACTCCGTGTTGAAGTGTCCCTTAAGGTCCCTTCAGCATGAAATCAATGATCTTTGTGGGGTCATATCTTTGAGCTCATGCAAGGTAGAATTGATCCATTAGGTGCTACGGGACCATGTTGTTGGGGCCTACAAAAGCCTATCTCAATTTTTAGAGATTCTACTTCGTTTAAATTTGGTAACACATTCTCGGTCGATGTCAGAACTTAAAGTGTTCCTCAGTTCAAACAACCAACATTGCATATCTTTCAAACCGTTGGTCCTAGCATCAAACCATCAGTTCCAATAGCTCTGAATGGTCGGGTAAATGCTAAGGGTAACCTCTTTCAGCACACACAGTTGTTCGAAACCCATCGACGACTCCAGGACAAAGTGTCCCTAGAGGTCCCAAATGCATGAAATCAATGATCTTTGTGGGATCATATCTCAGAGCTCGTACGAGGTAGAATTGATGCGTCAGGTGCTACGGGATCATGTTGTGGAGGCCTTTAATAGCCTATCTCAATTTTTAGAGATTCAACTTCATTTATATTTGGAAACTCATTCTCGGCCAATGTCAGAACTCACAGTGTTCCTTAGTGGAAAATGACCAACATTGCATATCTTTCCAACCATCGGTCATAGCATCAAACCCTTTTTTTTGATAGCTCTGAATGGTTGGGTAAATGCTAGGGGCAACCTTGTTCAACTTGCACAGTCATTCAAACCCCATCAATGACTCCGGGCCGAAGTGTCTCTCAAGGTCCCAACAACATGAAATGAGTGATCTTTGTGGGGTCATATCTCAGAGCTTGTGTGAGGTAGCATTGATGCATTAGGTTCTACGTGACCATGTTGCCGAGGCCTACAATAACCTATCTCAGTTTTCAGCGATTCAAGTTCTTTTATATTTGGAAACACATTCTTGGTTGATGTCAGAACTCATAATGTTCCTTAGTTCAAACGGCCAACATTGCATATCTTTCCAACCGTCGGTCGTAGCATCGAATTGTCTATTCCAACATCTCTAAATGACTGAGTAAATGCTAGGGAAAACCTCATTCGACACGCATAGTAGTTCAAACCCCACCGACAACTCCGGGCTAAAGTCTCCCTCAAGGTCTCTTAAGCATGAAATCAACGATCTTTGCGGGGTCATATCTTAGAGCTTGTGTGAGGTAGCATGGATCTGTTAGGTGCTACGGGACCGTGTTGCCGGGGCCTACAAAAGCCTGTCTCAGTTTTCAGAGATTCAAGTTCATTTATATTTGGAAATACATTCTTGGTTGATGTTAGAGCTCATAGTGTTCCTCAGTTTAAACGGCCAACATTGCATATCTTTCAAACCATCATTCATAGCATCAAATCGTTTGTTCCAACAACTTTGAATGGTTGGATAAATGCTACTGACAACCTTTATTGACACACACAGTCATTCAAATGACATCAATGACTCCGGGGTGAGCAGTAGGATGAGTGCAAATATGTATTCTAGTGTTTGTCATTAACAATCAGTTAGTTAGGGGACAATTAGAAGTTAGTTTGTAAAAGCATAAGGTTGCACATCCACATCTGCCGTAGTAATCTTATTAATAAAAGAACTCTTGCCAACATTAGGGTACCCCAAGAATCGTTATATTATATTTATACATTTCTATATTCATTTCATTACTTTTGTTATTATTATAGTCAAGGAATTAACTGTTATTGAGGACAATGACTAGCATTTGTAGCACAGTCAGCAAGTTAAACATACATCGATAAACATACATGCATAACTATAAGGCATTGGAAATTTACAAAGCATAAGACATCCACATAAACATAAATTAGTATACATCAATACACCAAAAACATGAATTGCATACCTAAAACATAAAAAAAATATATTCATAGGGAATGAAGTCAAATATATATGTCCAATAATGTCATAAATTAAATATATTCAATACAGTAAAACTAGCTTCCTCAAAGCCAAATGGATGTACAATGTATCACTTATATAATTTATACAAAAAATATGTCCACTAATGCCATATAGGAATACAATCCATATCCCTAATCTAGTCCTTTCCCACTAGGGGAATAAAACAAATCCCAAGTTGTCTTCGATCGTCACGTCGATGGAAATATAGTGGATGCTGTAGTCTTCTGAGTGCGCTCACTCGTCTTCCTATCTAGACTCTTCTGTAGCTCGACCTGATAAAAAAAATATTAGATAGAGATAACTAATATACATCAAAATTGAATTATACAATGACATAAAATTGAATATTCACTTACCGCTAGCAAATAGTCACTATGTTCATCCATCGAAGGCGCATGCTAGCAATCTGGAGTAATAAGTCCCTACAATAATGATCAAAATAATAATTAAAATACATACATGGATATCATTATAAAATTCAATACAAACTATTAAAATAACAATTAAAGTTAAGTGATCTCTTTCATACCTTAGTCAGTGCTTCAGAACTAGCGACTATTGTAGCTACTCCGCGATCCAAAGTATCACAGACAGAAGGAGGAGTCTCTGATGTCAAAAGATGAAAATGAATAAAAAAAAGTAAATTATGCAGTTATCAAGATTACATATGTTTTTTACAACCCTCCTGATGAGTAAATGATAGCTCCGCGAAGGTTCCACTGCGTCCTCTAGTGTACGGTGTCAAAGTCGAAGCTCCAACATTCAACTAGTGCACATGTACATGGAAAATTATAAGATAACCATTCATATAAGAATGTACTACTGACATGTTAATTATAATGCATTATTACATGTATACCTGTGGACTCAATGGTGACCTCACAAACCCAGGTGAAAGAATGTAATCATTGTGCCTCTAGATTTTGATCATAATTTTTCTAGTAATTTAGTCATTCATTCATTAATTAAATATAATCAAGTAAATAAAATTAATATGCAAATAAAGATACCTCAAGGAAAGTTGCACGATGCCCTTTTCTATCTGTTGTGAATGTCGATGGTCCACCAATGAATGTCTAATGCACATGCACAATAAGTTAGGATACAATTATTCATATAATTACATAATAATCAAATATGTTAATTATAATGTTTTATTCAATACATGTGGAATTGATGACAATGTATAAAAGGGGACATTAGGATCATTGCCACTTCCACTACCACCGCCACTGCCACTGACACTCTTGCCCTAAATTTTCATCATAATCAATAGATACTAAATTAAATAGTTATTCTTTTATAAATGAAATACGATCAAAGCAATTTAATGAACTTGGAAATATTTACTTGTGTGTCAATGCCAAATGTCATATTTAGAAAGCTATCAGTCATCATTCCAGAATCCTCTTCCTCTCCCTCGCTAGTACCAAATGTGCACAAGTATCCACATGAATGACAAATATGCCCCCTCAAGGATTGACCATGGTCACCCTCAACTAAAGGAGTGACATATTGAATGAGAGTTTGTGTCAGAGCACTAATCATGCCTAGTGTGTCTACCTCTACATGTTCCTTCACAACGGAAGGAATACTAACATAATCCACCTATGGCTTGCCAATAACAGCCCTAGGTACATTAGGGTCACGATGTGCCCCCACTCAATCAAATGATGAACCCCCCTCCTCTACCCTGAGAATCCAGAATGTCAAAATAATTTGGCACCTCCTTGAGTACAAACTCGCAATAGAGTTTCCTCAAGAAATATATAGGAACCTCATGATTGTTACAAGGAGGTGAATCAAAGACCATCCACCATCTCTCCAAATTTTTTTTTTTAATGTCTTCATTTATGCACCAATGAATTGGGAACCTCTTTGTTGTAGTTCTAAGAGTATCTGTGTCCCCTGGTTTTTTAAATAGATTGCAAATGTCATCTTTTGTATTTTTTTCTTTTTAATGTTTGCATAAGATAATTTATTTGCATAATATTATTTTTGTTCTTCTCTTTTATCCCGCCATAAATTAATTTGCTTCCAATGATTTTACAAGTCTTTCCCTTCCATGATTTGTACCACTAGAATGTTTTAACCTATTAATTAAAGATTCTAATTCTTTTTTCCCTCTTTGAATTTGGTTCATCAAATTTTGTTGTGTTCCAGGAGGAGGTTTCTCAATTGGTTGAGGCAATTGAGGTTCATTTTCTTCATTTCTTTCTTCATTCAGTTCTTCATTTCTTTCTTAATTCGATTCTTCATTTGGTTCTTCATGAGGAGACAGAGGGTTTGGTGGAGAGTTTGGTTGAGGGAGATTATTTCTTCCTGGCAATTAAAAAAACTACATTTTAAAATCTTCATTACACAATAAATTTAAACAAAAACAAATTTGGATAAAACAAATTGCAACAAAACTGAAATTTTAAAACAAATAAGAGGCATGGGCTGTAAAAACACTTACCTCTTCTTTTGGATCAAACTTGACGATGTTGTGGAGCCATTTGATGGATGGATGAACAAAAAAAATCAGTTCACAAGCCAAAAGAACAGTGCCTACATGCTTTGGAAGCCCTCCTTAGCTGAAAACACAGGTTTGAAGAAAGCTAAATGAGCTTTCAAACCCGCAACAAGCTTTAATAGGGATTTTTCAAAGTGCGTGTGTGCTATAGGGCACACACGCTTTGAAAAACACTAAAAAGTGTTTTCCAAAGCACGTGCACCCTATAGCATGCACACGCTTTGGTTTGGATTTCCCGAGCCTAAGGTTTGGGCAACCCAAGCCATAGGGCATGCACGCTATAGGGCACAAACCCTTTAGTGCGTACGCACTATGCGTGATGGGGGACCAAAAAGAAAAGTGGCATCTTTTTGGTCCCCCATCTTTGTGCACTTACCCATGATTCACAATGAGTATTTATTGCAAATCAATTAATAGTTGTCCTCGTTGTTTTTGCAATTTTTCCTTGTATACCTGATAGTTGTTGAATATGCATTAAATTGCATTCAATGTTAGATGTTTTAGTTGGTAAGATTTTATTCTTTTGCTCTTCATCATGACTATCTTATTTGACCGTCATCATAGCCTATATAAGAATTGTTTTACAAATAGTTTACTGAACCAACAACATATTTTACATAAGCATTTATATAGATTTTAATTTATACATTCCCATGACCATCAAGACATTTCAAGTTCATCATTATGAAGGCATTGTTAACACAGGTTCTTTTAATTACTTTTTTTATACTTCTTCATTTTATACAATTCTTATATTTTGTCAATTTACATTTTTTATTCTGCATATATTTCCAAAAAACTTTCACATTTGATTACAGTGTAGATATTATTTTGCAAAATGACACTTTTAAAAGTGAATAGTAAATAAGTAATTTGTATGATTTCAACATTGGACATGTTATTTGTTGCAAAAAATATCTATACATATTTATTTCAAGATTGCGTAAATAAGAAATATACTGTTAATGTTTATGATATACTTTTGATTATTGACATCACACTATCTACCATTAAATAGGTAACAAAAATGGCCTTACTAACAATAGGAGCAATTAGCCAGATAATGGATGGTATATCTATCAAGGAACCATGTTTTCAAATTCTATGAATACATTGTATTGAACAACAACATTGTGCAACTACAAAATATCGTATCGAACTTTCTGATGGTGTGCATACAAAGTTTGCCCTCCTGCTAGACCAATTTAACACACTTGTAGTTGAAAAGGCTTTAGTTAAAGGTTCTATTGTTTGTATCAAAGAATACTCTTGCAAGAAACTCTAGAATTTCATGTACGCTAATTATCTTGCTATATTCTATTGTACTTATGAAAATCCCATTATAAAACTTTACTAAATATGTATTTTCTTTATACTTACAGGGCTATCCTAATTGATAATTTGCATGTTGTGTCAAATAATAGAGACATTATTGGGTCTCCAGTACCTACACTACAAGGTACTAGACATATAGCATCATTTAGCACTCGTACTATTTTAGATGCTTCTTCATCTAACATAATTCTCATTAAAATCCTGACCCCATACCACAAGTTTTGGCCTATTGAGGGTCAAGCCTTACAAAAATCACCTATCCATTATTTCAAAAAAGTGTATAGAAAGGGTAAAGTATTTAGTTTTGACTTTATAGACAAAGAAGGATTTGGAATACATATAACTTGTTTCAATGAATTGGTTGATAATTTCTACGATGTTATTCAATCAAATAATCTTTATTTGGTTTCTAATGGGTCTGTAAAAGTTGCAAACACCAAATTTAGTAGTTCTACGAATCTATATGAAATAGTTATTTAGAGTTCTTCAAGAATCATACCTTCAACATGTGTCCAATCTATAGTTCCCAAACATGATTACAATATTAAAAGCATTGAATCTCTTGAAAAAAATTTTATTGATTCGCTTGTAGATGTGATCGGGATTATTGTTTCTATCAATCCTACAAGTACCATTAGGAAAAAAATGGTAGTAAAATAAAAAATGTAATACACAAATTAAAGATATCTCTGGCCACTCTATTGATGTGACTTTGTGGGGTCATCATTGTGAAAATGAAGGAAAACAAATCCTTAATTTATTCAGGGAAAGTAAAACAACTATTCTTTTAATTAAATATGGTCATTTTCTTTCATGGTACAGAAATAGGAGAAGATCAATCTTCTATTTCTCGGACTAAAGAGCCAAAAATAGTTCCTAGATTTACAAATCCAGAGACAATGTCTTCCATTTGTAAAAAAGACTCTCATTCCATGATTCCTGGTTATGTAATAGCAAAAGTATCTAGACTTGATTTGGATAACTTTTATTATCTTTCATGTCCATGAATTGTGGATGCAAAAAAATGTAAAAAAAAAGTTATTCAGAATCATACAAGGACATATGAATGTCCAAAATGTTGTGTTCATATCCGACAATGTGATTTCACCTACATGTTTAATATGTATTTGCAAAATCCATCAGGGGAACTTCACAACATTACTGCCTTTGAAGGCCCCACAAATTCTTTATTGGGTGTTGATGTAGAATATTTTCAGCTATTGCTTGCTGAACCTGGTGCAGATAAACAACTTTTTGATAATTTGTATGATTGCCAATTTGTATTTGATCTAACTATCAAAACATCTTCTTTTGGCAGTCAAGAAACTCAAAGAAAAGTTGCTCTGGCTTTGAAGCTTGCTTAAGACCATACTTTACTTGTAATATTGAACATATGTATTCACATATTTTTGTATATGTGTATTTTCAAGAATATAATGTGTCATATTCATACTGTGCAATACATAAATGTTTTAATATGTATTAAAACAATATAGTACATGTGTATACTGAATTTCTTATAATATACATATTATTTAGTTTAATATTAGTAGATGTTGTCAATTTATATTTATGTTATATCTTGTGTAATAATTCAGTATTTACTTTATGTCAATACATAATGCATAAAAAATATAAGCAACCAATATTTCCAAATTTAGCATGATTCTTTTTAGATTACATTTCCATATCTCAATAATATTTTTAACTTTATGATTTTTAAACATTTCAGATATATAGAGACAATTATGTATGTAGTCATGGATAATGCAAATAATCAAAGAGAAGCCAAGTGCAATCACATAAATCAGATGTAGAGAGCAAGATATCACCTCAATTACAAACAATTCAATTTCCAATTTCATACCCCTAAAAAATTCTATTCTTCAAGGTGCGACAAGAACAAGACTTGTAGTACTTCAAATTTAGTTTCTAAACTATTGATTTATTTGTTTTGGAAATGGTGGAGATTAAGGCCCTTAAAAAGGGGGAGCACAAAAAGTGGTCTTGTTTTAAAAAAAACATAACATAGTGTTTGGTGTGCTCCCTTAAAATGTTAACTTTTTTTTAAAAACATTAATCGCTCCAATGAGAAGTTAGTTAACACCACATAGTTTATACTAGAATTGTTTGCTAAATTTTTTATGAATGTATGATTTTTTACGAATTTTGAAAATGGGGACATCTCAAAAATGTAAAATTTGTGCATACTTCCCCTATAACTCATTGAAAACTAAGTGAAAATCAAAACTTTTTTTAAAAGTGTGTAAAATGGAATGTAGTTTCTAAAAAAGTAAATTGTTTCAAAATCTCAAGAACAAGCCAAAATCTAAGCCCAAAATACTACACACTAGTTTTTGAAAAAAATTAGACATACTTACAAAATAAATTATAGAAGAAAAGATTAACATGATCATAATTCAAAATAAATTATATGGTTAGATAGCCAAAAGAGAGATCTAGAACATCATGTTGTCTAATTTTGTCTTTGCCTTACAATGTGCAAACCTAATGTGGAGCACACACAAAAAAATGTGATTCTTTTGTATGTCTGTTGGAAAAAATGTCTTAGACCTATTTGAATCCTCCAAGCCTTTGGGTTGAATTCCCAAGGCATGTCCAACCCTTAATCTTGGTGCATCCCAATGCATTTAAAATGGTGCATGCCCTATAGGGCGTACACCCTATATATGTGAAAATGTTTGTTGCATTTGGTGCAATATTTAACTTTTAATATTTTATGTAGGGTGTGCATCCTACAGGGCGTATACCAAATAGGACATACATCAAATGTAATAATATGAAAAAGGAGAGAGGGAGAGAGGGAGAGAGAGAGAGAGAGAGAGAGAGAGATGTACCTGATGACAATCTTATTTGTACAATACCCTTGAAGCATTTCCTACCTTGCCAAATTCCTCATATGTAGTCCAATGTGGTAGTCGTACAACCCAAAAATTCCAGTGTACAGGGCTATGCTAACCTATACAACCCAAACACTCTTTTGTATATTCATCTTGTCCTTTTTACCTAACAACTTAACTTCCTTCCTTGTATGGTAGTGAGGCAAATTTTTGGTTTGTGGTAGAGGATGGTCGTACGGCCTCGTGTATGGTCCCAAGCCTTCTCCATATGGTGACTCCCTTCTATGAATGGGCTGACTTCTCTCTCTCACCTGCACGGTCAAGATGTCATATGGTAGCAGTATGGAGCGGAGGATCCAACTATGCGCAACAACACTTATTTACTTCATATGGTGTAACCACCACTTAGAGAGATATGTATGGTCTATAGATCGGGCAAGTGTAAAAGCTACTCAATCTATAAGTGCCAGAATAGAACACATATCAACACAACATAAATGATGATTGGATAGATAAATAACTTATGTGTCAAATTATAATAGATTTGGAGAATAGACAGAATAGGGGGTATATGCAGGATCATGGTATACTAAGCTATGACCTTTAGTGACAAAAATAAAAAAATTAGGGTTAGTGAATGTGACATAAAAATTCAAGAACAAGTGATGCAGATAAAGTGGGGCTAACAAACTTCTGATCCAATATTTGTCAATCAATGCATTAGAGATATGTAACATCTCAATGTTCCTTGATTCTCCTTGTGACTCCAATATGTTGAACCAACTAAGGAGCTCCACCCTCACCAAGGCCCATAATGAATCTAGGGGTTTCTACTCAGCCAAACCAGCTAGACCAAACTACTTTCAAAATTCTAAATGGCCAACTCTTAGGCAGACTCCCAACATTGTCCTAAAGGCTTAAATCCCTTGTAGGTCAACAATGACTATTTTTCTGCCTTTTCACTAAAACTTTCCAAATAAATCAAGAAAAAAATTATGGATTTAGACACCCATTTGGATTCTTTATAATATATCCAAAAATCAGTCATAGGTGTTTTAAACCAAACCCCCTTATTACCCAATTGTGACTGATTTTGAGGGCTAATTACCCCACTTTCACAAAGAAATCCTATTAAATACTCAACCCTTGATCTTGGCTCTTTCAAAAGAGTTGTAAAATGTCTTCAATTAAAGTAATATGCAACCAATTTAACCATATGGTCTCTCTAGACACAAAATCTCTAAATTTCTCTTTAAAACCCCCTAAAACAAGGGCCTGCTCAATGTTAACCCTCCAAACACTATTTTAACCCAGAAATAGTTGATTCACCATCCATAGGAAATTACCTGATGGATTCTGACATAAAATAATGCCCTCCTTTGGGTGGATCTCTTGCTACTACACCTTAGCCTCAAATTTAATTTTCCTTCTACATAAAAACATAGTGATCACCAACTTCCATTCAGTTGCCTACACATAAAAAGGTTAGTAATTTATTACACGTGTCAGAATAAGGTCATCCCATGAGGATTAGTCATTTGGTATTCATGGAATGACCATTATTTGTTAGGAACAATCATGATTTTTATAGACTAACTTAATGCTCGAGTCTGTCAATAATTATATTGATAAATAAGAATGAAAAAGAACTTTAAAACATCTATACTATTTCAAGAGATGAGTATTTATATCCGACAACTTATTTGGAATTCACATAAGTATAAAAATCAAACTATCATATGAGAAATTGTAGAATTTAGTTACTTATATTGTTCCAAAACACAACAGTTTGTACATTTGTTGTTTCATCTGTAATGTGTCATCCTTATGCCTTGACTAGGCTATATAAGGTGTCTTACAACTTCCCAAACCAATTCAAATCAATTGGAAATTTTTAGACCTCAAAACAAACACTAGACACTATTTCCCACCTAATTGTAACTAGCCATTACATTTTGAATATTCAAATTTGTAAGTGTTTATTTTAATAAAATAAGTGACTTTAAAACTCCCCTAATTATATTTTATGGATCCAATCAACTTTCCTAAGTGTCCTAAATTCCTTTGAGGCTCCTACCAAGCCTAGGCCCATTAAATCCATAATTAGGTCCTATGGTCTTATTAGGACTATTAGGACATTTTACAATTTTGTTCATACCATTATATAATAAAATGCCACTATAGGCTTTAAAACATTCAAATTGAGTCCGTTGGACCCATGAGAGAATACATCATGCTCCCTTGGTGTCTTTATTTTATTCATGCCCTTAGTTGAACTTGCACCATACTCCCCTTGTGGAAAAGAACTTTTTCCCCAAAAGTTCAAGGGTCTTGTCTTCACATGTCCTAGGTTTCTTGATGGAGCTCTGCAACTTTTCCTTCCCTTGAACATCTTTTGCAATAAAAATTCTTCATTTCCTCTCTGGGAACTTGCAACAACTTTGTTAGAAACGTAAGAAGAAGACATGACATGCATATGATCACTTGACTATTGTTTGGGACAGTCATCGTCAAATTGGGTGTGCTACTTCTTCTTATTCATTATAGGCTCCAAAAGAACCATGCCACTGACCTCCATGGTGTTAGGGATTTTTCTTGTAGGGTCAAATTTGACAAGGATATGGACTTAATTCTCAGTTTAAGGGGATTCTAAGTTTTCTAGAAAAAGCCTAATTGATGAGGATTGGATAAGATCCTCCTTCTTCTTTGAGCTCCATAGGACTCAGGCAGGTGTTGCCTATGAATAAATTACTATGTTTCAAGTAAGCTCTTGATTTAGTGGATTAAGTCTTCACTGCTATGCCATTAGTCCTTCAATTTCAATAGAACATTATCAATCTGCAGATAGTCCATAATATCCTAATGTAGAGAAACATAATGAAAACTATAAGTGTGAAAGCATACTATAGTGGTGTTAAGATATTTGTTCTTCTTTTTGTAAGTAGTACTCAAATGAAGGGTAACCTTTTGATTCTCTCTTCCAGGAATCAAGAAATATGAACTGTATGATTTAGGTATAGTCTTGTCTATTTTGTGCAATAAACATAAAATGAAAATGTATTGGTAAATGATATGAAAGTTTCAATTTTATTCTTTTATAGATATGAAAGACAAGATATAAGAAACAAACAATAAACCAGTGCCTTATCTAATGGGCAAAAGAAAATCAAATGCAAACCAACAAGATAATTTCAATAAAAATACAATAGTATGCCTTACATACTAACTGCAAATTCAAATAGGTTGTCTTACAAACTACTCTGTTAACCATACACTGTTATCATCAACAATCCTTACAAATATATTTACTCTTCAAGATGAACTATGAGAATTTTAATTCTTTCCTTGAAAGAAACTCACAATCAATCGAGTAGGTTGCTTTACAATTGGTATATTTTAAATGCCTAACATATAAAACATACAAGAGTATAACATAGAAGAAAAGAGACAATAACAAGATATGGCAGAAGTTGCAGTGTATTTGTATTAAAATTGACTTGCCAATTATGTTCAAAAATCAATTACTTAGAAGGCTAGACACAAAATTTACAAGTCTACTTCAAAGCAATTTTTGTTCCTGTTCCCATTATCTTCCAACCTACCAAAAAATGAGTCCTACAACTCTATATATACAACTTCTCTCTCAACCACCTTGGAATTCCTTTATGAATAGGAATGCAACAAGCTTTGAATGGTTGAAAATGCTAACCCTAAAACATATAGGACAAAGCATAAAAGACAAAATAAAATCTGCCCTCAGGTGGTGGAAAGACAAAATATCTTTTTGGACTTTTCTGCATCCTGGATCACTTGATAACTGACACCTTTGTCTGCAAGTCTTCATGATAGCTCCTTAGTTTTAATGAGATATGGTGACCCCCATTTCAGTCTAACCTACACCATTCTTAATGATAGCTTATCATCCTTGTATTCTAGGATTAGGTGTCAGATCCTCCAGGTGTCCTCTTCACTCATCATCTAAGATATCCAAGTCAACTATGGTTGATGCAACTTTCTTGGGCTTTGTGAACTCATCCCATGTAGCTACTTCTCCTCCGAAGGCCAATTGAAATTTTGCACAAGTTGTAGCTATGCCTTTTGTCTCTCCCACTTGGCATCTATTATGGCTTTGACATCTGTTATAATTTTTTTAGATCTGTCTCTGCCTTTATTGCTTCATCCAAACTTTTATTGAAGCTCTCCATGTCTACATTACTACTCTCACCTAAGAATGCCTCTTTTCTAGGCAGTAGAAGATCAACATCCAATCTCCATTGATCAAGACCTTTAATAGCTCCATCTTCATTCAAAATTGGGGGAGGAGCTAAGCATGGATATCTTAGCCTCAATTATATTTGCTTTACCCTTGAAAAGTGGTAATATAGATTTTAATTTGTCAATCTCCTCACCAACTTTTATTACTAATTCTTGTATATTACTACTTCCCAAAGATTGAGAAAAAATCAATCTTTCAAAAAGTAATGCCCTGACTGACCATACTGCATAGAAACCATTCAAAATTTGTACATAGTTGTTTACTTCCCTCTGCAATTCTGGCAATTTGCTAAATGCATTAAAAACTAAATCAAATTTATCTTTTATTGCAATAATCCTATGTTGCAAAATGTTCAACAGGGCTTGTAAAATGGCTTCATTTTTCTCCTCACTTATTTTCCTTAATTCTACTGCCACATCCTCTTCTATCATTGCTTGTATCATGGGTTGCTCTGGAGGTGCAGGGGTTGCTGCAGGAACACTAACAAGCTATTCTTCCAACTCATTTGCATGTTTCTCCAGTTCTTTGTTCCTTATTATTATCAAGTCTATGTCCTTTACCAGAGTACTATAATCTTCCAAGAGGTCACCATACCTCTTTGAAAGTTGCCTGGTCTTATCTTCATTCAGCTTGGCAAATTGGGTTAGTACCTGAGAAATCTCTAGGTCCCCTGTATTGTGGATTGACCACACAATTTTATTCCCTTCCATCTATTCTTTAACATTTAAAATTTGTGGCTTTTTGTCTTTAGGATACAAACTCCACATGGCCAAGGCCTGATTTTTTGGACTATATCCAAATCCTTTTATTATGTCTTCTACTTGGGTTTCTGATGACAGAGTGACATCCTCTTGTCTCTTTATTTAGTCAATAACAAAATCAAAATAAAGACTCCACTCAGGCACCAGTAGCATATTACTCTATTTTACTATTTTACCAATTTTCTAGCCTCTTCAGGAGTGAAGCTCTCTGTCTCTGGGTCATACTCCTTCAATTGTTGCAATGCCTCATCTGGCACTTGACCCTCTTCTATTATTTGTACACTAGATGCCACTTGTTGTTGCTTATGCCATATCAAAAAGCCTTTAAATTATTCTGAATTGAAAAAATTGTCATCATTCAAGAAAGCATCTTGCTCAATTATTCTTTCATCTTGGCCTAGGGCCAAGGGCAACTCGACATTCTCAACTACAAGTTTTATTTTCCTTTTTTCTTCTCTCACCCTCTTTCTGATCAGATGGTGATGTTCACTAGTCCTTGTATAGAGGGCACTCACTCTATCTCTTTTCTTCTCAGAAGGCTCTTTGGCCATTAATTTCTACTTTTTCTTTTGAGGCTTTGCAGTATCCTCAGAATTGGGTAACTCAGTAAGATCTACATTTTCTTGTTCTTCTTCAGGTCCTTCAACCATTGGTTGTTCCATAGTGGGTGGACTATAAATAGGATAGCCACCATCACTATCTTCATCACATTCTAACTCTGAATGGACCTTCTTGCCCTGTTTAGTCTTATCAAGCTAGTCCTCCACAAACAACATCAATGTTTGAAATTGAGCCATCATTTGCTCAAGTCTCTGTAAGTATGGTAGAGTGGGAAAGAATCCCCCAGATACTAGTCCTTGACTCTTCAATTGTTTCTTAGCATTATACAATGTTTGCAATTGATTGAACCTCTTCTCCACCTCACTATCCTCAATGATATTTCTAATTACATCCTCTTTAGGATACTCCTCATGACACTTATTGAAAGGAATGCTAAGCATGTAATATTGCCTAGCAGAAGCTATAAAAGCCTTTGAGTCTACATATCTATAAGAGTCCATAAACATGTGATAACTTTCCAACCAGTCATTAACCCTGTTGAGAGCTCCCTTTCCAATTGTAAGATAATGCACTCTGAAGTGCCTTGGTGTAAAAGTCCCTTTTCTATGGGAAGCTAGAAGATCCTTATCTACCAACATTAATTGCCAGATAAACTCAAGAAAAGAAATTCTAGGTGGAGCATAAAATGGAAGAAGATGGGGAGGCTAAGGGCATCCATAAACCCTAATCATTGTGTAACCTTTCTCATAGTAGATATCTCCCTAGTTGTGGCCCTTGGTCCACTTATCAATGAATTGTTTAGGTCTCACCAATTGTAGAACTTTGGTGGACAATCTTGTGTAGTTTATCCCTAAACTTTGGAGAATTGGATACACAATCCAATTCTCAAATGCACCAAAATCTCTCCTAGGGAAAGAAGGGCTCCAAACTCCCAACCAAAACTGTACAGGGTCAGGCTCTCCATTCCAATTCATCTGAGGCTTGAGATCTGCTAGATTTAAGAGATTGTAATTATGATACACAATGAGGTGCATCAACAGAGAATAATGCATAAATTTGGGGGTGGTGTCGGATGCAAAATTCTTTAAAGAAAGCAGACCCTCATGCATCTTGTTTATTACATAACCAATGTAGTCATATCCTCTGTTGACCAAACAGTTCTATGAATCTATCACCAACATCAAAATATCAGAGGTAATCCTCTCTTTGCCTGCATCAACACCCAAGACTTGGCATATCCCATATGCAATATATTTGATGTAAAATTTTAGGTCTTTGTACTAATAGGGAACTGGCCCAACCATAGCTGCAACATAATTTCTATTCTCCTTAGACATATGGATTTTAATCTCCTGAGAGACTACTACTGCTTCTCTAACATATCTATTGGCCTGAGCTTTTAGGTCAATTTCCATGGCCATTGAAGTGTAAATTCTGAATGCCTTCATGAAGGAGTTTTGGTCTAGGGTTACGAGGGGAGAACCATCTTCTTTTCTGATAGTTCTTGACAGAGGATCATAACACTGAGCTAGAGAAAGTAAGGTGTCTACATCCAGAAAAATCTCAGGAACAATCAATTTCACTAACCTTGATGTCCAAGGGTTTGAAATGGGCACTGAACTATCATGATTTTTATAAAAATATTGGAATAAGCACATGCCTGTGATTTCTAGAGTCTTTGCATCTCTACAATGTGCTAAATCATCCACAAAGTAGTCATCACTAACCTTTTCATTTTGAGATGAACCTGACAGAAGGGTGAGGAATTCATCTGAAAAGATCTCCTTCACTTTTTCTTTTGACCCTTGGCTGCTGGAAGCTCCACTTACTATTCCCTGACTCATCTTGTCTATAATTCTGCAAATTCCCTGAGAAAATTACTGAAAGCTCTAAAAAATCACTAGTTGCATTGTAAGTCCAGAAAGCTTAGAAAACCTAGCACTCTGTTCTTCTTCGATATGCTCTGTAATTCTCAAATAAGTATCTCTTAACGGTTTTATTTTGTAAAATTGAATGCACCACCATTTTCTGACATTCACAGCTACCAAAAGGTCACTTCTACCATTACTACACACGAACATGGCTTCAAATAACTAGCTGTAGCTCAAAAACATCAAATTCAAACATTCAGTGACCTGGCAACTGAAGGAAAAGTCTCATAGTTGTTTATAATATTGGCGCCTTTAAATCATTTTGAGATCTGACAACTAAGAGAGCTTCTTGTAGTCACTGAAAGAATTTTCACTTTATGAATTCATTCTGAGATTAGGCGATCACATATTTTTGATTTAGAGACTCAGCGACTATAGTCAATTTACTTTTAATTTTTTCATTCAGAGATTACTTGACTATAGTCTTATCTCTTAGTCGTGGGTGAAATATTTCTCATCATGAGATCACGTGACTAAGGCATTCTTCATTCTGAATTACGAGATTTGGCAACTGAAGCAAACTCTAAGTTGCGGGACACTGTTGACTTTTCAACTTTCTTTTTGAGATCTCGAGACTTGGCCATTTGGAGATTTGGTGATTGAAAGAAAGAAATCTCAATTTATCTTATTTGGAGATCTGGTGACTATAGTCCAGAGCTAGTCGCAGAAGAAAAATTTCTCTTCATGAGATCGCGCGACTACTCATACCTTTAATTATTTCATCATGAGATCTAGCGACTATAGTCTTTCTCACAGTCATGGCAACTTTATTTATCTTTTAAAACATTTAGCGATCACCTGACTATGAGATCTAGCAACTAACTAAAGTCTCTCAATCACTGAAACCTTTTGACTGTTCAACCTTTATTCTGAGATCTCGAGACTATCGTTGATCTCTTCCTTCTTTCCATCCTATGGTCCATATTAAGTTGTGAGAGATTTTCATAACTAACTATTTGATTCAATGACCTTGAGACTAACCTTTTCATTGAATCATTGAATGCTTAGCCCTTAACCATCAGAAACTTGAGACTTTGAGATTACACAGTTGCGGGATCACTAAAAATGCTTAACCGCTGGGCTTTAACCATTATTACTCAACCTTAACTCAACCCGGGGAAATCTGGAGATTTGGCGACAAAGGGATTCACTAAATCTCATAATCTTTTTCTAAATTTGGGTTAAATCCCAAGAAAATATGACTAAAGTAATTCTCTAAGTCATGAAATATTTTATCTAACCATGGTTTCATTTAGAGATCTAGAGAAAACCTTAATTCTTGAAGTCGCTAAAAGAATTCTTTGACCATAGTTTAGCTTTGAGATTACACACCATCCGTTGATTAAAACTTGATCTTATGGCTTATATTAAATCTCACAATCCTTCATCACTTAACCACTACATCTGGAGATTTGGAGAAGATTGTGTCACTGAATCGTTGGACGCCTAGAGGATAACTGCCACCATTTGGAGATAACGCGACCAAACGAACTCTCAATTGTTGAATGAAAAGACTAGCTGTGAGAACATCACTAGATTGCCCAGCCATAGGTAAATAAAATCTAGAGGTCACGCTACTAAAGTCCTTTAGTGATAATTTTGATATAGCAATCACTAGATCTTGAGATAACATTGTGAGATCTAGAGACTAAAAGGGAAACGCTAAGTCGTTAGATAATAAGGAATATTCTAAAGCGCCTCTGAGATCAGGGGACCAAAGCTTTCAGGAATTCACTAAATAAAGAAGAATATTCCTAAACCTTATGGAGACTCAGTGACTAAGAGGAAAATAAAAGCGCACATGCTATTTCAATACTTAAGTCATTTGATAAAGTAACAGAGAAATAGAAGGCTGATGACCAAAACTAGGGCTCTTTTTTTTTTTGATTTTCAAAGAGATTTAGACCTAGCAAAACCTAAAGACTACAAAATTTTCAAAAATAATTTGTTTTTCAGGGAAAAAATAAAAAAATGAGATTTCTAACCAACACATGGACAAACATTTATTACCCTTTATTGGTGAATCAATAGGACACCAAAGTGGTACATGGCACCCTAGGCAACATTCTAGATGTTCCTTATGATTTTAAGTTTTATATGTTTTTTAATAACTTTGAGATCATCCTCTTTTGGTTTCAATCCATTTGTGTGGTCAAGGATCCCTAACAAATGCTTATAATCCTTGGGATGCCTTAGTCTACTTGGATCATAAGGTTTGAAGCAATAGGTGAATTAGGTGTTTTTGATGTTTTGAGAGTTTAAAACATGATTCCATTAAATTTGGATCATTTTATGCATGTTTGCACTGGTTTTAAGGTTAGAATATTAACCTAAGGTCTTTGATGAGAAAAATTGCAATTGCAAAAGTTACACAAAAGAGTAAAAGTTGCTCGAGCAACTATTCAAAAGTTGATCGAGCAACTTTTCAAAAGTTGCTCGAGAGGTTCAAATTGGAAGAAAAATGGTCATAACTACATATGAACTGGTTTGGCTTCTGTTATGAACCTATTTCAACTTTTTTTGGCCTCACCAAGAGGTAAGAAGATTGTATTATGTTTTTTGATGCAAAATTAATGAAGAACCAAGAGTTTCCTTGAGATAATCCTGATTGGTAAGACCATGTATGGTGGATTGAGAGCAATTTTTTTACATGTGTTGAATCATTGAAGTTTCTAGTTTCCAAAAATATTGGAATTGGTTTGATTGGTTTTGTGTAGTAAGAGTTCTAATTCATTTTCTAAAACCAGTCCAGGAAGAAGCCTTAAAGAAGCCTTCCCTACAAATGGAACCTTAACTTACATTGGAATTGATGGAATTCCTCACCCATTTGGAAAATGTAACTTAGGATTGTAATAATATTAATTCCAAAGATGCAAGGTGTAACTTGAAGGACTGAGGGTATTTTCCTCAAGGCCTAGGCTGAATATCTCAATGTATTTAGCTAGGTTGATGAGTGTTGAATTGTGCAGTCAATTGATCTGATTGATGTGATCAATTTGGAAGTAGATTTGAAGTGTTTGGAGGTGATTGAAGGTTTCTAGAACCTTTCACTGATCCTATATACCCACCCTTAACCATTCACAGAGTAAACCAAGCCTAATCTAACCAATTAGGTCTATGTACCTTGTGTGGGTTAAGTGCTGCAAGAGTAGATTCATGGCTTGGGATCTTGGGGATATTTGAAACATACAAAAGGGTATCTGAATCTGCCCTTATTTTTCCTAGTCTCACATGGAAGGAGAAACTACACACCAAAAACCAGTTGTGGAGACCTAGTAGGATTCCTACCTATCAATCAATGTTTGACATGTTGTGGAGGTTGAATGGTCAATTTGAGGGTTTTGACCCTATCCTTAAATCATAATTAAGGTGTTCCAACCTTTGGTTGGATTGGGTAAAGCCAATGGTGAAGATTTCCCAAGTTGGCCTTGAATAGGGCTAGTGTCCCTAAATCACAAATTTGGAAGGAATTGTGTGAAGCCTTTAGGCATTGAGGAGAACTAGGATAGGTGTCTAACCACCACTACTTGGTTCAAATACCTTGTGCCTCAAGGTTAGAAGGATTGGATTGCATCAAATCCAAACTTAGAGAATTGAGGAGGAAATATAACATTTCCTAAGCTTCTTCCTGACCACTTTGCATCACAAAGTGTGCCCACTACTACTCCTCTTTGAACCACCTTACTCTGCCATTCTACCACTTTTCTTGCTTTTCCATCTTCATCATTTTTTGGCACCAATAAGGATGCTTTATTCACAAGACCCTTTTCTAAAGATATACGCCTTACATGGCTTTTCAAGTCAACATACTCCTTCTTCCCAAAATAAATAATTCTTGGCTCTCTTGTAATACTACCTTGCAAAGGTATGAGGGTGAAAATTTTAGCATCCTTGTGAACTAGATATGTGTTCTTGAACCCATCATGTATTTTTCTCCTCTCTATCTACCAAGGCCTTCCTAAAAGGATATTACATCATTCCATAGGCACCACATACATAGTACCATCTCCCTATACTCACCAATTGAAAATTCTACATAAGCCCACTCCCTAATCATAAGGCTTTGTTCATCACTTACCCATAAGGCTCTATAGGGTTTAGGATGTGTAGACTTCTCCAAATTCAACTTGTTATCCATTTCATAAGAAACCAAATTATCAAAAGAACTTGAATCTATTATCATTTTTCAAACCTTACCCTTACTCAAATAATTGGTTTTTATGATTGATACCTCTATCCTTCTTTGATGTTGCATTATGGCTCCATTTCTCACCATGAGACATTCCCTAACTTTAGGATATGCCACGTCTATCCTTCTTTCTCCCCCTTGTTGTTTATCTTCCTTAATATCTCCTCTATCTTGTGTCAACCCAACTCTCCTATCAGACTTCCTTGTATCTTTCTCTAGACACTTGTAGAAAGGATGCCCCTCCACTCCATAGTTGTAGCATTTTCCATTGAAGGTGTTGTTGCCTCTACCTACACCAAATCTACCACCACCTCTTTGTAAATTTCTTTATTCTACCATAGGCTCCTTGCCTTTTTCATTGCTACTTTGAACCTGTCTTTCATTGTTCTTGCCACCTCTGCCCCTGTTTGTCTAGTGTCTGCCACCTCCTTACCTTTCTTTCTTCCTCTTTAACTTGTCCTCAACCCTGATGGCTAACTTGTAACACTCTTCCACCATACTAGGTGTGGCAAGACTAAGTTCATCTTGTATTTTGAACCTTAGTCAATCCATGTACCATACTACCTTCTCTTCCTTTTCTTCATAATGAGAAACTCTAATATCTAACTTGTGAAACTCCTTGGTGTACCTTTTGACATCCGTGTCCTTTTACCTCAAATTCTGCATCTTTTTGTACAACTAAACCTTGTAGTCTCTTGGAAGGAATTTCTCCCTCATCTTGTCCATCAGCCTCTACCATGATGTGATCTTAGGCAACTTCCTCTCAATATTGACTTTGCAATCTTCACTTTGTGATCCGTGGGCATATAAGAAAATCGACAAAAATAAGCTATGTGATCTTACACTAGCCAAATGGGATGGAATAGGATTAAAGTTATTTAATATTCATGACCATGAGTTGAGATTTGGAAGTAATATCATATCATACAAAATCTTTTAGTCATTTTAGGTAGATAGTGTACACTATGGAGCAGTTGACATAACATACAAAATTGTTAAGAAGAATATGAAAATAGACCTTTGTGAGATATTGGTGAAGTAGTTGGATGATAATATGAATACCATTAAGAAAGAAAAATTAAATACATTAAAGTTCAGACCACTTTTGGTATGTATTTTCTTTTAATTTCAGAACTTATTTCCTACAATCGGTGAAGTAGTCTGAAAAATAGACAAACTGATCATATACCAGATTAATGAATACATTCAAAGCATATGAGATAATTTTGATTTATTCATGAATGAATATTTTGTTAAATTTTAAGCAAGAATTCATAAACAATTTAGGATTCCACCTCAGCTACTGGAAGATACAAAGATGAGATACATTTTGAAGTTGACACTAACACATGTATTATAAGAGTTGTAGAGCGAAGAATTGTGTGGCTGCCACATATGGGATATGCAATGAACATTGATGCTACCTATATTCAAATTAAAGGATTGTTAGAGAAACTAGTTGACAGACATGCAACTCGGTATGGTACATTTGAAGAAGTTAAACAAAAAATTAGGATGGGAATCTTGATACATAAGGCAATTAGAAAGACAAGTAGAATGATAAACACCTTGTTAGAGAATCTAGGTATTGCTACTGAAGGTGAAGAGGTTGTTGAACCATTAGAAGTAAAGGGGAAGAAACTTATGATGAAGAAAGAGACCCCTAGTCCAATTGGTGTTAGAATGTCAACAAGGTCTTCTTCCACACCGAGAGAGAAGAAGAAAGAAGACGTAGAAAAAATAAAGACTAAAACTTATGTTAGAGAAAAGAAGGCTTCTAGGAAGCCTAGAAGGAAATTGAAACTACAAGAAGAGAGTGAAACCGAGTCTAAGGATATTTCACAATTTAAGGTTGTGTAAAGTCAAGCATCAAAAGTGAAAAGTTTTGACGCATTACTCAAGACACTTGAAAAATATGGCTCAGGTTATTTGATATTGAAAAAATGAAAGTATAAGAAGAGGAATGATGAAGAGAAAAATAAAATTGAAGAGATTGTCATTTCCACTTTACACAAACTTAGAACAACACCAGTTGAAGTGGCACCTAACATTGAAGATGATTTATATTAGAAAATTGATGCTAGATGGAAGTATGCTCTAGCAGCTGAAAAAGAAATGAGAGAAAGGTCCCTAGATATTACAGTCCCAGACCTCACCAAGAAAGGAATCAAAGACATATTGCTAGAATAATAAAAAATATTCTGAGTAAAAAGAAGAGCACTAAGTATCATGGTCGGTAAGCTAAAAGAGGTTCAAAAGGAAACTGATGATCTTTGGAGAAATATCTTCTCTAATGATCTACCAACTATTGAAGAGGTTGAAGAACAAAAAGGTAAGTCAAATCCAATTGACTTGACAAAAAAATAAAGAATACATCATAATTGAGGATATAATAGCTCAAGACCATGATGAGACAATAAAATTTGATGAAGACATCATGGCAACTGAGGCCAAAGAAACAAAGGAAATGGACATTGATGACTTTTCCAAGGAAAGGTTAATGGAAAAAGATCCTATTATTGAGAAGGTATTGAGTTTTCCTAAGATTGAAGAAGTAATATTAGAGGTGACAAGAGATCTGCCAACTGAGGTTGATGCCCCCACTAAGCCAACACAAGAGACTGCAACAAAGGAGACCGAGGAAACCAAAGAGACTGAGTCTACACAAGGTCAGAATCAAGAGTCTATAACCCCCACCGAAACTGCAGAACAATATCTAATGAACTAGAAAAAGAGGAAGTAAATGCCACACATGAAGAGAAGAAACAAGAGAAATAAAAGAATAAGGAAGAGAAGAGATAATAAGAGAAAAAGAAAGAAAAAGAAGACAAGATTGAGGATACAATTACACAATCTGATGCAAAGAAGACATCTATTTTTAAAGGAAAATCCAAAATGAGGAAGTATGAAAAAGAGGTTGATGTAAGCCAACCTATTGTTATTCCAAAGGTTGATATTTCAACAATGAGTCTAAAGGAACTCTCGGATTTCAGAGATCTATTGGAAGAGAAAAGTTGCACAAGACAAGCACTTGATTGTTAAGAAGCTGAAAAATAGATGTTTTGGACCAAGTAAAATATATATTAAATGAGATTGTGCTAGAGGAAAATATAATTGAAAAAGGATATATTTATAGCCAGTTAAGAGAACTAGTGAATCAAATAAACCATCGCGGTGCTGATACTACTGAGTACATGATGAAAATAGACAAGAAGATAGTGGAGACTATATTTATTAGAGAAGTCCTTCAATTAGTTGCATTAGATAAGGTAACTCTTTCTGAGTTAATTAATGAATTGGAAAATGAGTTGCAAAGAATTCTTTTATTATTTCAACAAATTTGTTTAATTTCAAATTTCACTAAGGATATTAAAGAGAGATGATAATGTGGAAAAGGACCTCACCGAGCAGTTATCAAAAGTTTGCACCGAGCCTAATTCTATAAAGAGATATTATGAAAGGCTAAAGTACTTGATGGGAGTGCAATATGAGCTAAGAAAAGAGGAGAATCAGATCAAAATCAATCTATTAGAGGTCCAAACAATTTCAATTCCACATATTGAAGCATTGCAAAAATAGGTACATAAGGCCAAAGACTTAGTCAGCACACCAGATGTTAGTGCTATGGATAGTATGAAGAGTTTGAATGTTGACTTAAGTGAGCAAATAATGGTGTTATAAACAATAAAGGATACATGGAAGGAATCACTGAAGGATGCTCATGACAAGTATATATTATATGAAAAAAGGGGGAATATAGTATATGAAAAATATAACACAGATAAAGATATGAGGGGGAATATGTATAAATATGTAAAAAGGAAATATGCAAGAAAGGGGAATATAGTATATGTATATGGAATAAGGATGAATAGATATGTTATAAGGATATATACTTGAATTAATACTTAAGGGGGAGTAATAAGTTTATCGAGGAATGAATATATGGACAAGGAAAAAAATTTGAATTTTTTGATGACTTTGAAAGTCTTTAACAAAGATACCAAAATAATGCCGAAGAGGGAGATTTATACTCTTAAGAGTTATTTTGATTGTTATTAGTTATGATAAATTCATAATGATTGTCAAATTCATTCGATAAAGAAGGGAAGACAAGTTGGTAAAGCACAAAAGCTATTCGGTAAAAGAAAATAAGGGAAGAGGTAATTTTGGTAAAGTAAAAAAAATGTTTAGTAACCGAGAAAGGAAGAACTGAGCACCAATCACCGAGTGATATCGAGCTACAACATCAACATAGCCGAGATATTAGATAGTTACCAAGCTAGATGAAAACGTGTTACCAAGCAAGATAGGCTGACACAAGGAGAATCTCTAGATACATTAAATCTGGACACTAAATAGAAAATGGTTTAAAAATTGCAAGGAGATTATATGTAAAAGTATTGGAGATGTAAACATAATGATTATACATGATTACAAGGTAAGATTTACGAATGAGAATAAAAAATGATATATGCATTGGAGGAGTAACCAATGCTAGTACCGCTTGAAGAGATGATTCTAGAACATTTCCACTATTTCTAGAATTGCATATAAATGGATCAAAATGTGAAGATCAGTATGCATGCATCTAGGGAGATTTCATGTGTGAAGAAAAGATTGCAGAGAAGGTGATGAGGAGAGAAGCCACTAAGTAACAAAGTAACTTGAAGAGAAGAAAGTGATTGTGATTCAGAATTGAATCTACTGAGTACTAAATTGATGTTGTGAGTAGTAACAGACAAGTTTGTGTTACTGATTAAAGAGTAATCATAATTATAAACTATCTTAACTAAGAAGATCCTAATAGATCTTATATTGTATAATCCTTTAACCAGGTATATTTCTTAGATTATAATTGTAAAATCCTCTTACAAGGTAGACTTAACAGGTCTAAAGACTCTTAACTGAGTTAATAATCTTAATAGGGTAAGCTATAAAAAATAGCTAACAGTGTAGCTCTAATGGAGAAAACTTTTTAGTGTAGCAATGAAGTTTTGTTAGTGTCATCAACATCATAGTTTTTATCCTCTAACAAGGATTTCTGCGATACCAAAATGAATATGTTATGAATTATATGTTATGTTTATATGTTTTATGTGATGTATGCAAAAGCTATAGATTCAATTAATATTTGAGGAAGAAATTTTAAAAAGTTTAAAAGTGTTTTACAACACTGATTCACCACTCCCATCTGAGTACTTACCTTTCCATACCTAATCCAACAAAAACCTCTTAGTAGAATAAGTTTTCATGACATTGTATCAAAGAGAGATTCTTCAATATCAATAAAGCTTTTAAAAGTTCAATCCATTGTAACTTGGAATAGTATGTGAAAGCCCTAGTTGATTAATAATTGTAGATTTTAGAGAAGCAAATGACATTCAATATAAATGTAGAAAATCATTAATTCCACCCTTGGAATGGACAAAACTTGAAATATAACATAGCCTCACATTTTTATAATTGCATTCATTTTATGTTGCTTTGAATTGCATCATGTCTTGAAATGACTTAAGATATTATTTTTACTCTTACCTATACTCATGCTAAATAAACCTATATTAAAATATCTATGAACATTACAATTGTTGTTAAAGTGTTGCATTTTAATGGTAGACATCATCTAAGATTTTAATTTTCATTTCATTCTATTTGACTAATGTATCTATAATTTTGGTTGCAACCCTTCAAATGTTTGTGCATGATAGCACAAAATTTTTTGTAGGAAATACAAAGATGACCAAAGTTTTGGGTGGCCAAAGTTTTTTTTTGGGTCTATTCTTGCTTCGGTATGAACTTTATCTTGTCGCCCATTGATGTAAATATTGAAATATATTTAGATCTTTTGAATGGTAGCATTTTATAAATTTCCATTAACCTAAAGCTTGATGACTATTGTTATCGATATAGCTTTTTCTTAATATCAATGGGGGAAATAACATTGATGATTTTCAACTAAGATCAATAAATAGAATAATTCTTCCAACCAAAATATCAAAATTCAAATCCAAATGCAATATAATGATGAACTAGCATTGTTCCTTTTGTATTTGGTTATTTGGCCGATGATCTCAATGGTCCAAAATTATTATTTCGAATGAATATGCTTCGAAAAACTTGTATACATAAAATATTTCCTCTATGTGCATTTGTGTGTCTACTAAGTACAAATTTGGCCATCATTTTCAATTTTTTTTTTATCATGCTTCCATTTACTTATGTTGAATTTAAACCTTATTCATCACATTTGTTTTAGTTTTCATTTTGTTTTTAAATTTCTTTACACAATTATGACTAGGAAAATGTTTATTCTTTTGCAAGGAAGGCATTATAAGAAAGTTTTCAATTGCAAAATTTAATTGCAAATTGAACCAAAAGTGCTTACAAGGAATACATATAGTGAATTGTTAAACAACACACCACAAGGTAAAATGCTTTTAATTTTCGAGGAACATATATAGGAGCCCTTAGTTACACAAATCCCACCGTATTAGATAAGATGTCCAACAAAATAAGGATTGTTATTTTATTCTTACTTCCTCTATTGTATTAATTATTTGATTCTAACTATTCATTTAGTTTGGTGTATGCAAGCTGCTTCACCACAAGCATATTTAGAATGGCCAGACCTTTAATCTATATGCACAAACTTGCTAACATTATGAGTAAAAGATAGTATTTTGGGAACTATAAGAATGCTTCAACCAACCTTTGTACTAATTGGTATTTTTCATCTTTGAGTTTTTCTCAATTTTTTATCTAGTCAACTTAGTTTATTTTATTATATTCCTAGGTTATCTTCTATGTTATTTTGAGTTGACTTATAAGTTGTGGCCATTATAAATATAAGTTTTGATGTTAAGTTTTAATTGGTTTTGACATTTTTATCCAAGTATTTCAATGGTGAATACAAATCTACAAGATCACATCGTGACAATATTGAATGTGTTTTAGAGATATCATACTCTTAGTTTACGATTATACATGGTATGATTATTATTTAAAGGGTACTAGCTCAATGGAAGAACACCTTCTTTACAATAAGGATGATGGTGGTTTGATTCCATTGTGTCCTGATATGACTAGACATATGACTAAATTAATGACTAATAATTAAAGTATGGACTAAATATATGACTAAACTAATAACTAAATTACGGACAAAATATATGACTAAAGTAATGACTAAATAAATCACTACCATGACTAAATTAGTGACCAAATCAATGACTAAAGAAATGACTAAAATATTTTAGTGATAAATTTGGTCACGAGATAAATGACCAACAATAAACTACTAATGGTCACGTGACCAAATTTAGTCATTTATGTGAAATTTTTAGTAGTTTATTTAGTCATATATTATTGTTTGTGTACTAGTGTTCTAATTCTTCTAGGCTTATTATTATTGAAAATCTTTCAAAATTCAATGTCAAGTTGCCTTGTCCTGTTAGAATTTAATCTTTCCTTGGTAAATATGTAAGGATAAACCAAGGTATCCTATTGTATTCATCCTCTAGTCCAAGTGGGAGGACCTATGATATTTGTAATTTCCTTTATTAAGGAAAATAAATATTCCTCCATATGAGGAATCCTACACTTGTCTCACACACTAGTGAAATGTGGCATACATAGAAATGGGAGTTACAAGTAACTCCTTTCTCACATCTCTATTAAAAGAGATGGCTCTCCTTCTCTCTCTCATATGAGATACTTCTTCTTCTTGATTATTATTGTATGAGCTAAGCTCTCACTCTATCTCTCTCTCTCTCATTCTTAGGCATTTTTGCCACTTTCATTATATCATGGGGGTTTTTTTATGCTTTTCCCCCTTCAAAATATTGTCTCCTTTGTTGCTTTGCTCTTTGGTGAATGCTCCTAGTTTTTTGATTATTCATGGTAAATCTTCTTTTCCTTGCTCAGCTCATTAAACAATTTTTTGTCTCTCTATTTTTTTGTTATTATTTTAACATGGTATCAGAGCAAGTTGGTTTAATCGTGTTTTGAGTGTGTAGGTAAAGGAGCTACCATATCTTGGTGCACTCCAAATTCAGAGACGTTTAGAAAAATTTGAATCTCATGTTAGTTATTACAATTAGTTCTTTGCAATTAGTTTATTTCAGTTCATTTATATTAATCTCCCTTATAAATTTTGATTCATGATTACTAATTTACTAATTTAGTTAATCCAAGTTTCTAACTTATCCATCTTTTGATATCTTAGTTTCTAACTTTATTATTTTTTAATTAAAATTCTTCCTTACTAAATTACTAATTAGTAATTTAGTAATTTTCTAATTTATAAATTTGGTTAGAAGTTTCTTCAGTTTATTTCCTTGCATGCATTTTTTTCATTACTTCCCATCATTTTTTTAAATCATTGCTTTGTTCTATTCTTGGCTTGCATTTTTTTTCCTCTAGTTCATAGCTCCATTTTCTTAATCTATTGCATAGTTTCAATTACGTTTCATTCTGCAATAAAGGATCAATAATGTCTCTTCCTGCAATAATGTTTCTTTTTGTATGTTAGAATCTTTTCAGTTGTAGTATATTTTTTTATATATCTGTCAATGCAGCATAGTTCATAGCACGTTGCTTATCATTTTTTTTCCATCGCATTAAATTCTGATCTTTTGTCAAGTCTCTTTGGTTCTAGTCTACGCTCCTTCATCATAGTTTATTCTAGAACCTTTTTTTGCTATTGTGTCTCTATAATAGAAAGTAGCAGTTATTATTCTTTTAATATCAAGGAAGTTAGCATACCATCAGAAGGGCATCAAAGATCTATTTGTGTAATAAGTTCTATCGCTGCATGTTTTATCTGGCGTCCCTTCACCCTTCATTACCACCATAATGTCATCTCCCTTGCTATCAAGGATCGCCATCTCCCCTACTATCAAGGAAAACCCTTGCATTTGTTTTAGCTTTGTCTCTGTCGATTGTCATGTATCCCTCCCAACCAGATCCCGTGTTTCATATAACCCTTCCCTTTTTTCTATTCAACCTTCCTTTTGAGCTTCCCTTGTAGATTTTTCCTTCTCACCTCTTCGCCTCTGCAATCTCCCGCCTCCGCAAGTTTTACATGCACAAGGAGAAATTCACTCAACAGAATTTTCATGACAAGCTTTTCACTATAGTAGTCATTTTTCTCGGCCTCAGTGATGTGCATCCATTTTATGGAAATCTGCTAAACGTTTTATATGATATAGATCACTACAAGTTGGCCAGATCAATACGTCTCATTTTTTGCGTTTATTAAATTACAGTAGTTGTTCTGATAAGGGTTTGTAGATTAGGCTTTAAGACTTTGATTATTAAAGCTTCATCTATTTAAATCGTAGTGTACTTTCATTTTTGCAAAAGGTCATGGGGGAAAAGCCTGACTATCATAATTTTTTTTTCCTATAGAATTCTTTTCTCTTTGATTAGTTTGGAAATGCTAAGAGAATAAGGGATTATTCATATAGAATTCGAGCTTAGGTTTTCTGAATATCTATGATATTATATTAAAGGACCACCACTAGATTCAGATCTATGTTTTATTGATATAGTGTATTGCATCAACATTATTAGTAGCATTTTAAGATTTAGTAGTTTATCAGCATTTTTTTTAGCATTCTTTTTTCTAGCTTTTTTTTAGTAGTTTATTAGCATTCATTGTTTTTTAGCATTCACAGTTTGATTCAAGGTTGAATTTAATTTTCTTTTCATTGAAAAGAAGTTAGAAACATATTAAATTGCTTTTATTTAATTGCATGGAGAAATAAGTTTGTTAGAATGAATCATTTTAATTGAATCAATCTAGTCATATCTGCTTCGATCTTATTCATATTTGACATATATAGAACTAGTCAATCTTATTTTATTCAAATAGATTAAGCATAGTACCTATTCGGTATTGATAGATTTGTTTATTTAAGAGAGTATTGGTAATTTTTTTGTGGTTATAGGATTTTTGTTTATCAGTTTGTTTTGGGTAAATTTAAATATAAGTTTGGAGGAATATTGGTTTTTCGTAGGAGTGGTTTCCTTTCACTGTTAGTTATAAACATCAATTTTCTGCAATGATCCTTCATATGCTTGTGTTTTTTAATTTGTATTTTATTGGCTTTGATTTAGCTAATGTTTCTTTGCAAGTTCATCTCTATTCATTTAAGTTAGTTTAATCTGATATCTGTTCTTTAACTCATCTATTTTGCAGGGTTGTGTTGTTTTGTTATTAGGATTTTTAGTTTTCTTTCTCTTTGCATGGAAGAGATTCTTGTGTTATCTGTTAATCAATAACAACTTAACCATTATCTGTTCACTCCTTTGTGTTCTTAGTTTCTATTTCTACCTCTAGTTGTTATTTTTTCCTTGCATGCCTCCTTGGCGTAAGCTTTTATAGCTTTTTGTTGTTGCATGCAAGTGTATATAGTTTGATCTGTGTTCTTTTCTAGGTTCTGTTATGTTTTTTCATTCAGTTTAGGTGTTCTTTAATTTAATCTTCATATTTAACCATGACCACCCTAATGCCAGAAATAAAGTTAACTAGTACAAATTATCATGCATAGAAAATGCACATGACCTTCATCTTTAGATTTAGATATATTTTAGATATTGCAACTGATGCTAGTTCAAAACTAGTAGCCTCTTCTCCTCAAGCTGACCAAACTACTTGGTAGACTAAAAATGAGGAAGCACTTGGTTTAATCAAGATCTCCTTAAGTCTTGAATTGTATGTCTTAATTTCTACTTGTACAGAAGCCCATCAGGCTTGGGACATCCTAAAAAATACCTATGATAGTGCAGATGAGACTCAAAAAATCTAGCTTGAAGACCAACTCGAAGACCTCAGGTATACCAATTTCAACTATGTTGATGATTTCTTGCTCAAGTTTGATTCAATTAAAGTTTTACTATCTGGTTTACAAGTTCCTCTTTTTGATTTAAGGATAATCCTCATAATTATTGGTAAATGTTTTCCTAGACAGTTCCAATAGTTTATTACAAATATTTACTCTCAATTAGCTATTCCTTCTTTAGCTTCTCAACTAACTTATGTTATCTTTCAAAATATGTTGCATCAAGAGGAAGCTAAATTAATTCAATTTGGCATACTTAAATCTCACGAACATGCATATGTCTCTCAAAGTCACAATAATAATAGATCTTCTAACACTAATCAAAATAACCAAAATTATCAAAGATCTAACAATACTAATAATTCAAATAATAATTCTAGGCCTTCCAATAACTATCATAATAGTAATCATTCAAATAGGCCACATTACACCTATTGCAGTAAAGATGGTCACTTAATACATAACTATTTTAAGAAACAAAAAGATGATCAACATAATTCTCAAAATTACTCAAATGGAAAATCTAATGGAAATCAATCTCGTTATGCTTTTACTATTTTTTTTAATGCTTCTAAACCACTTGAATGGATTATTGATAGTGGTGCATCTCAACATGTTACATCTCATAAGGAAGTCTTTGATTCTTTGCGACCTGATTCTATGAATATTCATGTTTCCTTAGCTGATAATCATTGCTATCAAGTTGAAGTAACTAGTAATGTTTCTGTTCCAAATGGTAAATTACATGATGTACTTTATGTTCCTGATTTGAAAGCTAACCTTATTTATGTTCCGCAATTATGTCAAGATTATAAGGTGGAGTTTCATAAAAATAATTGCCATATCATTGATCCCAATACTAATTAGATAGTTGCTGATGCTAAATTGGACGATGATAATCTCTTTAAATTTTATCAATTTGTCTCTCCTAGATATTCATTACTCACTACTGTTGATTTTCACATTTGGAATGAAAGACTAGGACATTTAAATTCTGATTATATCTCATTAATGCAAAAAGAAAATATGGTAGATGGGCTACCTAAGTTTACTCCTTCTAAGTTTGATTGCAATGGATGTATGAGTGGTAAAATGCATAGAGAATCTTTTCCCCATAAATCATCTTGGAGAGCTAATAATAAGTTAGTTATGATTCATAGTGATCTTTAAGGTCCTATGGAAAATAGTTCCATTTCAGGCTCTAAATATGCTTTAACGTTTGTTGATGATTATTCTCGTAGAACTTGGATTTATTTCTTACATAGTAAAGATCAAGTCCTTGATATTTTTGCTAAATTTCATGTTTTTGTAGAAAGACAAAGTGGTTGTAAAATTCAAATTCTTAGGACTGATAATGGTACTAAATATGTTAATCATGCTTTCCATTCTTATTTAAGATCTTTTGGTACCAAACATGAGCTTACCGTTCCTTATACACCAGAATAGAATGGTGTGGCAGAACAAAAGGATAGAACTATAGTAGAAATGGCTAGATTCTTTTTACATGCTAGAAATATAGATTATAAATTTTGGGCTGAAGCCATGGCATGTGCCACCTATATTCTTAATAGAAATCCTACTAAGGCCCTACCAAATAAAACTCCTAAAGAAGTTTGGTTAGGAATAAAACCCAATTTGTCTCATTTATAAATATTTGGCTCCACTGCTTATGTTCACACACCTAAATAGAAAAGAAAGAAGTTAGATCCTAAATCCTCACCTCATATATTTGTTGGCTATTCTAAGAACACTAAAGGTTATAGAGTTTATGATCCTCTTACTAATAAAGTTCAGATAGCTAGAGATGTTTGCATTGCTGAAAATGGTGTCCATGACTGTTCTCAAATTTTAGATTCTGATTTTAGTCACAACAACATAGTTCTTGTGGAGGACCAACCTCCATCTCTCAACCCTACTCCTCCAATTTCTACTCCTAATGTTTCTGTTCCTTCTGTTTCTACTCCTAACACTAAGGATAATACTAAGGACAATGATGAACATCAAGATAGTAATGATACTCCTTCTAATGATTTTGTTCCTTCTAGTAGTAGCAGTGATGATGATGATGATGATGATGGTAATAATCTATTTACTCCTAGTAATATTTTTGTTAATTCTAGGAGAAATCCTTAATGGTTTAAAGACTTACTTAATGAAGGTGATGACTACATTTCTAGAATGGGTGGACTTAAACCTATAAGGATAAACTACTACAACTATGCTCTTATGACTTCTCTCTCTAAATCTAATGATCCTCAAACATTTGATCAAGCTAAAAATCAACCTCATTGGAAAACTGCTATGCAAGAAGAATATGACTCTTTAATTTCTAATAATACTTCGGATTTAGTTGATTTACCTCATGGTAAAAATCTGGTTTCCTGTAAATGGTTATATAAAACTAAGTTAAATGCAAATAATGATATTAGTAAGTTTAAAGCTAGACTAGTAGCAAGAGGTTTTTCTCAAGTTGAAGGAATAGACTATAATGAAACATTTGCTCCTATTGCTAAAATGCCTACCATTAAAGTTGTTCTTGCTTTAGCTGCTAAAATGAATTGGCCTATTCACCAAATGGATGTTAAAAGTGGTTTTTTGAATGGCAATTTGCATGAAGAAATATACATGTCTCAACCTCTTGGTTTTATTCAACAAGGTAATGAACATTTAGTTTACAAACTAAAGAAGTGTATTTATGGTTTAAAACAATCTCCTAGAGAATGGTACTCTAAAATCAATTCTTTCTTCATTTCTCAAGGTTTTGATAGAAGTGAAAAATGATCCAAACCTATATATCAAACATACTGAAAATGACATTGTTATTATTATCTTATATGTTGATGATTTAATCCTCACCTCCAGCTCTACTCCTTTACTTTCTAAAATTAATTTTCAACTTAATCAACACTTTCAAATGATAGATTTAGGCATCTTGCACTATTTCTTAGGCATGCAAATTTGGCAAACTTCTAATGGAATATTTGTTTCTCAATCTAAGTATGCTCAAGATCTCTTACAAAGATTTGATATGACTAATGCTAATGACGTCTCTATTCCTTGTGAATTAGGATCTAAGTTAATGATAGATATGCAATCTCCTTTCATAGATGCTACTTCTTATAGAGAACTTGTAGGTAGTTTAATTTATCTAACCCTCACTAGACTTGATTTATCTTATAGTGTAGGCTTAGTTTCTAGATACATGTCTAAACCTCAACAATCTCACTTAAAAGTTGCTAAAAGAATCCTAAGGTACATTAAAGGTACTCTAAATTATGCTTTATTTTATGATGCCAATGCTGATTTTACTCTTAAAGGTTATTTTGATTCAGATCTAGGAGGTGACCCCAATGATGGGAGATCCACTAGTGGTTACTATTTTTTCCTTGGTCCAGGTGCAATTTCTTGGAAAAGTAAAAAGCAACAATCAGTTTCATTATGTTCTACTGAGGCCGAATATAAAGGATGTACTACTACCTCTAAAGAAGCTCTATGGCTTAGAAGAATACTTGAAGATTTGGGTCTACCTCAACAAGAACCTACACCATTGTATTGAGATAATTAAAGTGCAATTGCCTTAGCAAAGAATCCAGTTTACCATGCAAGATCTAAGCACATTGCACTCCATCATCACTTCATTAGAGAACACATTCAAGATAGACAAGTGTCCCTCATCTTCTGTAGAGGAGAAGATCAAGTTGCAGATATCTTGACAAAACCTCTTTCTAGAGAGAAATTCCAGATTCATTGTACAAATTTGGGTTTAAAACCCTTTGATTGTAAACCCCCAAGTAAAGATTAAAGGGGGGTGTTAGAATTTAATCTTTCCTTGGTAAATATGTCAGGATAAACCAAGGTATCCTATTATATTCATCCTCTAGTCCAAGTGGGAGGACATGCCATATTTGTAATTTCCTTTATTAAGGAAAATAGATATTCCTCCTTATGAGGAATCCTACACTTGTCTCACACACTAGTGAAATGTGGCATACATAGAAATGGGAGTTACAAGTAACTCCTTTCTCACATCTCTATTAAAAGAGATGGCTCTCCTTCTCTCTCTCTCATATGAGATACTTCTTCTTCTTGATTATTATTGTATGAGCTAAGCTCTCACTCTATCTCTCTCTCTCTCATTCTTAGGCATTTTTGCCACTTTCATTATATCACGGGGTTTTTTTTATGCTTTTCCCCCTTCAAAATATTGTCTCCTTTGTTGCTTTGCTCTTTGGTGAATGCTCCTAGTTTTTTGATTATTCGTGGTAAATCTTCTTTTCCTTGCTTAGCTCATTAAACAATTTCCTGTCTCTCTATTTTTTTGTTATTATTTTAACATGTCCTACTCCTTTCTCCCAACAAAAATACAAATTCAAACAATATGCTCCAATTTGTTAAATATAATGACTTGGCTGGTTTCCTTTATCCATGATGTTGCAACTAATCTACATGGCAAAAATCTCCATGCACAACTACCAGATAGACTCAAGATGGCTACACTTTGGTCCATTTTAGATCCATATTTACAACGAGTATAGAAAAGTCCCAGATGGGATTTCTAGTTGATTGGAAAATTTCATCTTTTCCATTTGCAAGCCTTGGGAAGAGCTTTATCATGTTATTCTATATTTTTTCCAATGCTACAATTGTGATTAAGTTCTACATATTGATATGTAACGAGTTAGATTGGTCTTCTCTTTGTAACTCTGTTGTAACATTGTTGTTATTATTTTTCTAGTTTTGACATTGCTATAACTATGATTTAATTTTTCTTTATCCAATAAAAAAACTTTTTAATTGCAATTCTAGGTATACACACTTTCCTCATACAATTACAAATGTTTTATACTATAGTGGGTAGATCTCTAGATGTATTGGTATATGAGATCTTAATTACATGAATTTCCTAGGAAACCTTTAGATTTGATAATCTTTAGTTTTAAAAAAATTTAAATTATTTTTTATTAAAATTTTAAATTAAAATATATCACTAATTTTTTAAAAATTATTAAATAAAAGCTAATAAATTTTAAATGTATATTGTTTTTATTAAATATTATTTCTTTTTAATTAAAATATCATTGAACATGATAATAGACTTTGCTATAAATTAATGAAAATTTGTGTACACAATTAAAGAAAATTATAGTTTAGTGTCACAAAAAATTTCTCATATCTATTATACTATTAAGTTATAAAGTAAGAGTACCATATGTTTATAAGATAACTATATTTATTATTATGTTTTATTAAGATGGAAGGGAGAGGACCCTGAACCTAGATTATAGCATCACAATATTACAACAAACACTAGAGAAGAACACTTCAGGCGATTACAACCAAAAGTTGCCAAAGCCATCACAGAGGAAAATAATCAAAATCCCCAAGAATAGTTCTATGAATAGAGCCTCTAGTCTCAAATATTTCCTTTGATGGATTGGAATGTCTGGAAGGATAAAAATAATAGAATATTTAGGGATTGGGAGAGAACCAACTCTACTTTGTTCCAAATCATGAAACAACAAGTTAGAGAAAACCTTAATACTAGTTCCTTCAAGAAGGTTAGAGTGTTTCCTACTTTGCATTACTTGAGAATCAAACAAGTTTCCAGAATGTGCATCATGACTTCCTCAATATAGATTGGGATAACATTTAGAAAAGAAAGCTTAGTAGTTGGAACCCTCTGAATAATAGCTTGACTAAATGTAATGTGTATGGTTGTGTGAAAGGGAATCCATGTGTCTTTGATGTGGGAGGAGTTATTAGAGACTGGAAATGAACTTTTATAGAAGGCTTTAGTAAGAACCTGGAAATTGGGACTAATAACCATGCATAAGCTATGGCTGCATGGTATGGAATAAAGTGCTTGAAGGAGCTTAATTTTGACAGAGTTATTCTTGAAGGAGATTCCAAAATGATTTTGGACCATCTGCAAAATAAAGTTGGATGCCCTTCGTACATTTCAAGTTTGATGGTTGATTGTAAAAGGATGTTGTCTTCTTTTAACTAGGTTAGGCTTATCAATACTTTGATAGAGGGGAAATCTACTATTGATTTTATGGCACTGAAATGGGGGCTCATTACCTAGGATTGCCTGAATATGCTAATTATTGTTGTTTCAAATCAAATTAAAAGATATTTTTGGTTATAAATCACTTCATCATTCATGTTTCAATTTTTTTTTGTTGATAGAAAATTAAATGTTTAATTTTAACATTTTAGATATTTTTGGTTATTTAAATAATGTCATCATTCATGATTGAAAAAAATAATTGTAGATGGAAAATTAAATGTTCAATTTTAAAATTTAACATTATGAAATTTCGCACACTATTTTTCATTTTAGCATGCCACATAGTTGATAAGAGACTTTTAGGACTAGAAAAGAATGTAGTGCTAAAATGTTTTTTCTTTTATTAACATATGTTAATTTTTTATTTAAAAAAAAGAATCAAGAAACATAAAAACTCCTAAACAATAGTAATTCTAGGAGAAATTATGTAGTAATTATTGTTGATTTTCATTGTTATTTTCACCTAAATCTTTTAAATTTTACATTAATTAAGCTCTAGAATTTCTCGCTCAATTTGGTATGAGTGCAATAAGAAAATAATTAGAAATTGCATGGATGTCATCATTATATGTCATCATGATCTAAGTCTAGTAATAGAAGTGGTACACTTAAATCCTTTTACAAGTTTTTGTTCTAGCCTAAATGTGTAAAGAAATAAACACTTGCACATAGCAAATACTAATTTTGGGTGCTCAGAATTGAGATAATAGGCTTATCACAAAGAAATTTTCCTCTTTAATTAAACAACTTCGCATCTCCATACAAAATCTACAAAATATATTTTCCTTTTCCAATCTCAAATTTTAAGGGTTTCTCTTATGAACATAATTTGTGTATCTTGAAACTCATTAAGACTATACTCCATATGAAATATATCTATACCCATCTACTTAATCATTATTGATACTTATGAATTACATTCTATTAATAAATATATCAACTAACTATAATGCATAGGTAATAATGCTTCTAATTACATTTGTTTACATTTGACTTATTTTTGAAGTAAAAAGAATAGACACATGTATAATATTCATATATATTTAGTAATCTTGAACATATCTTGTATGAAGATCAATATTCACTAACAATATTACAAGGGGGCTTAGTAGTAATTTGAAAATGGTCGCTAATATAATGTATATGAAATTTCCAGAGTCTATGATATAATCTTGATAGCTTTTGGATTTATGTTTTTATATTTAATTGTGTGAGCAACTTTTCCTCTCAACATTTCACATCATGTTCCATGATCTATCATCATGATGAATAAGCATAGAGCATAGAGTAACATATAGACAATAATGCTTCTAACTATATTTACTAGTATTTTAAGTTAAAAAATAAATACATATATAATAATTATTTAATAAACATAAAAGTTTATCACCTTTCACCAACAATATTATAAATTAAATAATCATTAAAAATATTAAAAAAATACAAAATTTTCATAGATGGTTGAGAATTATGTTTAAATTAATTTTCTCAAATTTCGAAAGAAAATGTTTTTTTAACATTGAAACAAAGCAATAGAAAGAGCCGTTACAAATTCATTAATACTTTGAAAATAATTGTCTCAATCAATGGTAAGGGAGTCCGTAAGTAACTGTCCAACACGTCTATGAGAGGGCTAAATTTTCCGAAAGAGGAGTTTGACCTTGTTTAAGAAGAAACATCCTCGTAGCTTCAGGAGCTTGAGAATTTAGGGTTGAGTGCCCTTGCCTTGCGTATTGAAAACGATATATTTGAATTGGCTCTGCTAAGTTCCAACATACTAAGTACCGCGTCAAATTTATATGTTTAATAATTAGAAGACTGAGCAAGGAAAGCCACAGAAATTGTTAAAAATTCATTTTCTTGACCTTTCTGCCGGCCAATTCGCTTTCCGCGTTCCACGCACTTTTTCTAGATTAAAAACGATGTATTCAAATCCAATTCCACACCTCAACATAAAACATCTACTACCTCTTCTTCTCAGATTTGACATGGGCGCATCCTCCTCAGAAACCACGTAATGGTTGCCTCAGGAAATAAATTTTATGTGCGGTGCACGTAATGTTTAAACAAAACATTAGGAAGCTTCGTTATAGGATTGCACGAAAGGGGGACTTCCTCGCCTTGTAGTAATTTTTTAAATTAGCAGTTTGTGCGTATGCAACAAATAGTTGATAGGTCTGGTTTTAAAAGTTATTGATTTGAAGTTAAGTTTGGGAACACATCTCAAGAGGCGGTAGGTGTTCTAGAACAAAGCTAAGTCTTTGGTGTTTGTTGAAAGTGTTGGATTTTTTTTTGTTTTTTATCACATTGCATTTCTTTTGTTAGTCATTTGGTGAAAGAGTTGTCTGAGTTTTCTTTGTCCAGTTTTTTATCATATATAATACCTAAGGGCCTGTTTGGACGCAGGCATACGGAATGCCGGATATAGTCAATTTTGGAACATGCTGCAATTCTGGAATATCATATCCTCAAAATGATATCCAGAATATGTGTTCGACCCATTTGGACGCATCTGGAAGATGACTGAGAAGATGTATTTTCCGCGTTTGGGTGCCGCATTTTGGAATTGGAATATGCACTGAATGAGAATTTGTTTTTAATTTCTTTATAACAATTTGTGATTTTTTCAAATGTTATGATGTTTTTCACATTTTGTTCATGTTTTTGAATATTTATTTTATTTTTTCAATAAAATAATATTATAATATTTTATTTTGTTTTTGAATATTTATTTTATTTTTGCAATAAAATAATATTATAATATTTTATTTTGTTTTTGAATACTTATTTTATTTCATTTGTGTGCGATTTTGAATATTTATAATATTTTGAAATAAAATTATGTTTATAAGTTTATAAAAATTTTAACATTTTTTATAACTTTTTTATAAAAAAAAATAAATCCTATACAAATTTATAAAATATGTAGACCCAAAATACACAAATTTATAAACAAGTTATTTATTTTATTATTTACTTTTTACAAAATGTTGCCAACCCAGCTCAATAGGAGCACCGGTAGGAAAGAGTTGGGTGGAGAAAACCTCCGGTCTAGCCCCACAAAGTCATGAGCTGATATAAAATTACAACTTGAATGAGGCATTCCTCATTTTACATAATGCAGATACAGTGTTACAACTTGAATGAGGCATTCCTCATTTTACATAATGCAGATACAATGTTACAACTTGAATGGGGCATTCCTCATTTTACATAATGCAGATACAATGTTATAATTTAGTCTGATGAGTCTTTGACACTCTGTCATGCCTGAACTCTTATTTTTGTCTCTAGGCACTGCATACATAGAACATACAACTACTTTGTGCTTTTGTTAGTACACCAATGAAGTACATTCAGTTGCTCACTTTTGTATGAGTTTTTTTAAAAAAATCTTATTAATTATTATTACCTTCTATGATCTCCATTGATTCTTACTTGAATGATCCACGCTTGTCATGATCAAAACACGACCAATTAAATGAGTTTGTACATGATATATCTCTGTTAACCTCAAAATTTCTCTACAAACCTGGGTTAGAATTCTACAAAGCAATAACCAAGAAAACACTAATAAATCATGTGACTGATAGCAGATTGGGGCTCACCTGAGCCATAAACATGAAGAATTATTGTAAAAAAAGATGGAAACCATATATATGTGCACTTGGCACAAAGATAAGTTACGCCAATCCATATTAAAATACTAGTTACAATATGGAAATACTAAACTGGCTAATTCCTGAGCTCATTTCCGCATATGGTCAAAACAAACATATGCAATTACAATACAGAGAAGACATCATAAAAATATAATTTCATTTGCCCTAGTCTGACATGTTTTACACTCAAATCCTTCATTGCGGATAAGTGGAGATGGGCGGACAGGTGCAGATGAGTTGTCATCAACCCAACTAAAATATTCACAGCCATTATTTCCCTGTGATGCCCAATCCACATTAGTTCTTATAATATAATGAATAATATTTACATTACAAACATTAAATATATATACATTAGAAACCTTTTTTCTATTTGGGCAGCACCAAAATTGTCATCCAGGGTTGTTTGGTGTCTGTGAAGTCTTCATAACGCACCATCCACCACCACATTGACAGTTTGGCACATTCACAAGAGCCATCGAGCCTATATCAATAATGCACTGCACCATCTTTACTACATTTATTACATAAATATTCTAACATTTAATGCAATATAAATAATACATATAATTATATCGAAACAATACAAATAATGCAACTTTCTACATTTACAAAGTCTATTAGACTCATACTTGAGAGTTCATGAACCACAACAATCCAAAAATTAAACAAAATTCATTGAGAAAAACAAAAAGTGGCAAGGTTGATTCAACCATAATTAGTTATGATATATTGTAGTGTTGTCATGTTATATTTAATGTTCTCATGTTATATTTAATATTGTCATGTTATCAACATTTCGTTATGACATATTTAGAGCTGTCAAAAGAAGTGCAAAACATGGATGTTGAGGTTGAAGTCATCCATCCAACTTCTTCTTACAAGAAGGTATTCTGGACAAAAGATTACTTTCTTGATTGATTGGTTCGACCCACAAATTACAGACTTGGGACTTTGAGGGATTGTTCATTGTTTAAGACAACATGATAATGTATAGTTAGTGTAACATGGATCAGTACCAATACCAAATGAGGACATCTCACAGTGACTGTCCCTTGTGTAATTTCCACTTGAATGTATTGGTATTGAACCATGCAAATATGGGCTCATTGCCACTCCTCCTCATTTGGTATTGAAGTATTGGTATTGGTACTGATTCATGTTACACTAACTGTACATTATCTTGTTGTCTTCACAATGACTATCCTCATTCGTGACTATCCTTGTCACAGATGAGGACATCTCACAGTGACTCAGGTTGAGTGCAAGGGTGATTCACTAGTTTAAGATTGTTCATTCTTAAACTAGTGAATCACCCTTGCACTCAAAAATAGCAGAAATTATGTTCAACCATAAGCCTTAAATAGTGAACAATTCCTCAAACTTCTAAGTCTGTAATTTATGGGTCAAACCAATCAATCAAGAAAGTAATCATGTCAATATAATGGACAAATATATCAAAGGATTGATATATTTGTCCATTATATCAGCCTTCTCCAATACATCAGCCTTCTCCATGATCTTACTGGAAGAACTGATGGACCTCCCAAGGTTCGCATGACTGTAGTGGATGACCCCGAGTCAACCTCCCATGTTGTTGGAAGCTTGCATGTGGTAGGGGACACTATCCCTATCCCTATTTTGTAATGGTATTTAGGACAACAAAGTAACAATGTTGACCATGCACGGTCATATACTATCTTTTAGGATGATACAATACTTACATATGGTTGAAATCTATAATTTTTGATATACGATCTTTAATACAAGAAAAGATGGCTTATTATGGCAAAGGGCTTGGCCAATTCCCAAGCTCATTATGGCTGAGGGAAGACCTCAATATGCAAGCCTACTAGAATTAACCAACATCCTAGTAAACTTTTAGAACGAGACTGCAAATATCAAAAGTAAAAGAACTTGGTGATTCACCATACAACTCTGCCAATTCAAACAAAATAAGAAAAATATGGACAAGAAAATAAAGAAAAAACTTAAAATATTGAGCAGCTAAAATGAAGTGAACTCTGGTAACAAGAGTAGCTATAACTCAGAAGTGAAACTTGAATGCTGGTGCTGTATGAACTGGCGCAGAATTAAGTTCTAAACCTCTCTGTTTCCTACAAACTGTCTCATGTTTAGAACTTCAATTTGATTGGGTTGAGTTCCATATGCATTGACATAGTTTTTTAATCTCTCTATTCACTATTGATGAATTCCCAAACATTGCAGTGAGTTCACTATTATGCTAGTTTGTAGAACAGTAAACTTACTTTGTTTGTTACGGTTATTGCAGCAGGGATTTAGCCTAATGGAAATCATTCCATGAGTATGAGGGCCTGATATTCATGGAGTGACCTAATTTAACATGTATCATATATTATTAACCATGTATGTGTAGGATTGAGCAAGATAGGAGTGGTCACAGTCAATAATGGTGTGACAGTGCATTGAAAATGCATGCTCGGGTATAGCAATGGGCATTCTACCCAAACGAGGGGTCTATTTGGTGATTGGAAACATTGAACAATGTTCATTTGATGGTGAATCTATCACCAATTCATTGCAGGGTCGTGTGGAGATAGTAGATTGAGGAAGCCCCAGTTGACAGGGTTCGAAGACAACAAGTTGGGGTTTTGCTGTTGCCGAGCACTATAAACCAATTCCTTTTGTATATGGCCATCTTAAGACATAACAAGATACTATCCAAGCTTTAGGATTGATACCTTCTAGGTTCATTCTAGATACCTTCTAGGTTCACAAACTAGGCACATTATCTCCTTCAAGCCCTCCTTCAACTAAGAGTTTTGTAATAGTCATTCTACAAAATGAGAGTATTAGTCTTAAATAACTTGCACAAATCAACATACCAAGACCCCTTCTTTGGAGGGAAAGTTGACAGCAATGGGGCAGAGGTTACCACAAAGTTTCATCAATTTTCAACCATGGAAACTTTGGTTATGAATTTATTACTCTCGCTGGAAATCCTAGTTAGGGTCAGGATAGTCAACATGAAAAATACCATAAATTAATCAAAATCAAATGAAATTTCATGAAGCCAACTATCTTTGAAAGGTAAAAGACAATATCAATGTTATCAATCATGTGCAGGTTCGTACCAAACTGTACAGAGCCGTACCATGCCTATTTTCAGACTGTAACTTTCAGAAAAAACAAACTTTCAGGGCAGCCAATGGTATTTTTATCATAGCTTTCTCAAAACTTAACAAAATTACATGAAACCAATTGCATTTGAAATCTAAAAGACAACATCAACTTTTCCAAGCATGTGCATGTTTGTCTTGTTCCAACCTAGACCATCCATGTATTTCAGGCTGTTTACCAGTAAAAACTCAGAAAAATAGTCTTTAGTGATGCAAAACAAGTTTTCTTACATTTCAAACTACTTTTCTTGTTAAATTTGTCAACCATGGCACATTATATTTTAAAAACAACAGATTAAATCCATAAGTCTGATTTTTTTAATATGAAACATTAGTTTTGATTTGAAACATGGATCAACTAAAGTCCTCCAAACTTCCGTCTAATATATCTGACTCTCTCCCCTTCAGTCATTGTCAAGAACCCTATGGCTGCTGCACTATCATGCAAAAGAGTATCAAATGCATCAAGCATAGTATCCTTGCTAAGGTCAAGGATTGCTTTAAGTGCTTTATACATATCCGATGCATCAGTTTTCATTCCAGATGATATTCTATCCACATTCAGAGGCACTGTAAAGCCTGTTGTAATGCCTCCAGACATATCTTTGATCACTTCACAAATCAAATCCAAGGAACCTACAATGCTTCCCCTCTTCCTCTTTGTCCTCCTTGACAATGCTGAAGGGTTGTCTCTGCCGCTTGCAGTAGATTGGTTCGATGTCTGTGTATCCATACTATCACTAGCCAAATTAGCAGCAGTCTCAAAAGATGCAATATCGATACCATGATATGTGAAATCTTCCTCATCATTGAAATCTTCATCTGTCTCTTGAGCTGTTGTAGCTACAGTTCCCTCAGCTATTTCATTCCCAACAATAAAGGATAATTCATTGTAGTATTGAAACGGCTGCCTCTTATACATTCTGGCATTTTTAAATTCCTTTCTCTACATGATGGCATAACAATTGAATTTATTAGTTGTCTTTCATTACTTTAAAAGATATATTCAACTTAAAAGTAGATTTTAAGACCATGTTATCTTCAACAACTTGTCCCAAACACTATCATCAGCATCCATAGTTTGGGTACTCTCATTCCATGCCAAGCCGCTTGTATTCCTCAACTCTTTCATTACCCTATAGCCTTGCTTCCAAGTTTTCAACTTGTTCTTGAAGTTATGATTGGATAGCTTCATATTCAACTCATTATTGAACCTCCTTTCAATGGCGGTCCAAGCCTCTTTCTTGAAACCATCGTCATCTTTTTTTACCAAGCTGCACTTGCTCTTGTAGCAAGTCTAGCAACTTGCGTTCCATTTCTTTGGTCCATAATACCTTCTTGGAAGAAGAAGATGGATGTATCACTTCAACCTCAGCATCCATGTTCATCTGTACATCCCTAGACATACCTGAGGCACGTACAACATGAGTTGCCCACTTCTTTTGACAACACTAAATATGTCATAACGCAATTGCAATGTAAACAGATGCAAATAGGCATATAAGTAGATGTAAACATTAAATATAACAACATTAAACATAACATGAAAATATTAAATATAACATGAGAACATTAAATATAACATTGAATATAACACGACAACTCTACAATATATCATAACTCAATGTTGACAATCAGATCTAAATCTAAGTTAGGGATGACTTGTCAATTGCAATGTAAACAGATGCAAACAGGCATATACATAGATGTAAACATTAAATATAACATTAAACATAACATGACAATATTAAATATAACATGACAACATTAAATATAACAACATTGAATATAACATGACAACACTACATATGTCGTAACGACTTTAATATATAATATCAGTTTGTGAAATTTATGAAATCTGACATTAAAGTTTAAACACTGCCATAGTAGTTATTCAACCAACTAAGAGTGAGATCTATAGTCTTCCCACATCCTTCTTGCTATTTCATCTTGAAATTTCCCCCAATCATCTCTTTCATGCTGGCTCAACCCATATGTCTCAAGCACTAGTACATCTATCCGATCATGACTATCTTCCTCTTCAAATTCTACCTTGAATGGAAGGCCATCCTCAATCGTAATGAAGTTGTGAAGTATGCAACATGCCAAAACAATCTTTGTCTGTGTCTTGATCTGATAAGACGTCGCATGCTTCAAGATAGGAAAACACAGCTTCAAAATCCCAAATGTACAGTCTATTACATTCCTGAGCAAGGAGTGTCGATGATTAAACAACTCTTTTGGGGTGTTTATTGGGTTTGCTCTTGAAAACTCCTTTAGGTGGTAGCGCGTGCACCGATAAGGCACGAGAAATCTAGGTACATTTGGATATCCAACATCGACCAAATAATATTTACCTAAACAAAACAAATTTTTCATTGTTATAACGTTGTCTTATTTTTTGTAGGCTTCAGTAATATAATCATATTTTACAAACCTGGGGGAACTACTAGTTCATCTGCTCTAGATAGAGCTGAAGCTAGAACATGGCTATCTGCAACAAACCCTTCCCAACCAGCAAGGATGTATTGAAACTTATAATCAAATGAACACACTCCCATAACATTCTGTGACAAGTTGCCTTTTCTATCGTGATATTTAGGTTGCACGTTGACATCCATAGTGACTGGCATATGGGATCCATCAATTGCTCCCATACAATCTTGTAGTCAGAAAATCATGATCTAATGAACACATGATAATAGGATTACAACTCAATCAAAAAAATTTGATCCACTGGAAGATATACCTTGAAGTATGGATCAAAACGGGTCTTCCCACTGATTTCCCAAGGAGTGTTTGGACTAGGGGGTATAAAATAATCCGAATGGAGTGCTAAAATAGCCTTCAAGACCTTGTGAAAGTATTGACTTACCGTCTCTCCGGAGTGCCTAAAGTTATGGGCAATCTTACGATTCCTCAAATTGTGGCCAAGAGTATGGAGGAACGTGACTAATTGTTCTTCTAATGCGAGGATTTTTGTATCTCTGATGCTTTCCTTTTGCCTTAAAATATTGGCTAGTTTGAAGAAGGATCGTCTACTCATGTGTATTTGGTCAAAGCAATTTGTCTCATTGGAGTTGATAATACGCTTATAAAAATGAATTACATCTCTTTTCCGCTTACGCATATTTCGACTACCTTCTTTTATAGACACTGCTATGGTTGCAACAAGGGTGGCAAGAAGAACTACAACAATAGGCAGGAGTCTTCTCATCCTCATAAATTGTCCTCCAAGTTCAATATCATCAGTGAGATCCATCAATTACCTAAACATACCAACAAAACAATCACCAAACAACATAAGAAAACACTTTACTATAATGCATGTCGTTGTGAAGGTATACAAGCTTGAAAGAGACCGTGATGGTCAAATGCATGTGTTCAAAGCAATATTGAAGATAAAAGGACAATGAAAAACATGCAAGGGAATGAAAATTCAATAACCAATGAGTTACTATGACAATATTCTCTACCATAGTTCTAAAATGTAATTATTTTGCATAAATATTTTAAGGAGATGTTAATTCAATTTGTAAAGGTCAACTAAAAACAGATCAAGATGAGTGCTAAATCAATTAAGATTGGTGCAAAGGGAACACTGAATCAATGAAATGATCTAGAGGTGATGTTCTTTTACACTTGACTTAAGCACACAATTTGAATGCTTTGGTGTAGGAAATGATTAGAATGATTGATGGGAAATTAATTGTTTTGGGCTTCTTATATACAATACGAACTTTCAAACATGAGAACCATGTTTATTTTGAAACTAAACCGAGTCATTTATACACTTGTAAATTTGACTTCAACACGAGAATGAATGAATGAATTGAAAGTTGAAATTTATTTGAAAGGAGTTAATAAAATATGTAGAACTTATGTTCATAAAAAGACAAGGATGACAATTTTTTGTCAAGAATTTTTTTTTACCAGTTCCACAAAGTTCAAGTTTGTAATTAATCCTCCATGTACCATTTACAACTTCTTAAGTCAGTGGATACTCAACTATGTTGGTCATGTTGGTTAGAGAGTTGTAGATACATAAAGCAAGCTCAGCAGAACTACCAGTGGTTTCAAACTGAGGGCAAACAAATTATAACTAGGGTTGAAAAACAATGGGCTAGTTAACACGAATGGGTAGTTCCCTATTTTTCTTCAGGTTTTGCCAGGCCTAGGGGTTGTTTTTTGAGCCCTTCTCTTAAGAGGATTAAAGACAAATGATGATAGAATGAACTTTAAGACAAACTATATAGTCAATGCAAAATAAAACTCCTATTTGATTGTCAGTAAGTGCCTAATGTTGGTTTATCTTCCGACAGATTTTGCTCTTCAATAAACAGATAAAATAATGCAAACATGGATGCTATAGTAACAACAATGCATATCTCATTGTGGAGGATATATGTGAAGTACACAAGCATTTTGTGGCATGACGATAATGAACCTATGCAATGTGATGGACCAAATACTTCTACTATTACTATTAAAATTGTCTTCTGCTATTTTCTGTCAATGTGGGGGAATGATAGTAGGTTGTAAAAAATGGAGATGGATGCCTTTATCTTATCAGCATTAGAGTTTGATTTTCACTACCAAGAAACATTACTAGATCAAACCATGAGATGGTAACTTAAATTCAGCAACAAGAACTATACTCCACAATCCTACACAAGGTAGACCGTGTACATACAAATTGTAAGTAGATGATATTATATAACAACTAGATGAACATGTCTTACTAATCTATTAATTAACTTATACACTTCCATACAACTTTGATAGGATGCCCTAGAAAAAGCCTGAGTAGTTTTACAATCTTCTACTTGGCAAACAAATGGAAGACAACATTCAATTAGCAAGTGTGATCCAGGAGATCAGTAAGACCATCAGAAACATACAAAAATGTTCACATATACATTCAAAATGGTTTCAAACTACACATTTTTAATTCCTTAATGGGTTACATCAACAATGAAACTTAGGTTATATAAACTAGACATATTCATATAATATCAAGTTCAAATTTAAATGATCAACAAAAATGAACACTCACACAAAATGATATAAAAAAGAAGATAAATAAAAAGTACCCAAAATAAGGGTTTAGGGTAAATAATCCTACATGAAAAGTGGATTTTGCTTTTCTTTTATTAGGAAAATGAGGTAGACAAATGGCATTTGTAAATGGAAGGAAATGATTTTTGTTAATTGTCTTACAACCTAACATAAAGCAAAAGGGATGGAAGTGAGAAGGAAAGCATATGCAAAAAGCAACGATGAAGCCTCTCTCTTCTTTGGGCATTATAGAGTGTAGCCTGTCATTCTTTTACATGCATATTTTCACTCCCAAATCAGAGCAGAAAGGCAATAGCCATGTTTTTTAATGGCTATTGCCTTTTCAAAAAGGATATGTATCTTCCAAAATTGCTGATCAGAAGAATGTACCAATACAATGCAGTACCAAATACAAATTTTTTTTTAAATGGGGAGACTGGTGAGTTGATGATCTCCTATCTATGCTCACTATAAATCCACTATGGGGTTGGGGCTACCGTTCTAAAATACTACATTGCTCAAACATTATGGCTTGCTGTTGTGTGTATCCATATCCATACAGAAAGGAACATTCCCTTAATCTGGTTTTTATTTTAATTGGTATCTTTTGAAAAGCCATACACATTATTTTTTATTGTATGGCTGGTAAAGGAAAGCTTACATTGTATCATCTGTATATCCTAATTATGGAATGCCCCCATTTTATATATCATCTCATATATAAAATGGGGGCATTCCATAATCAGGATAAGGAATCTGGCACACAATAGTTGCTACCGTTCTTTTGTTATATATTACACAGAGCTCAATTGTATTACAAAAACAAAGAATTATAATACAAAGTATAGAGCTAATGCTGTTCAGGAGTAGATACTTGTAATGCCCCCATCCCTTTTCACATTACTCCAATTATGTGAAGTCGAGACAATTGCAATAATCATACAAGAAGAAGTGACCTGTTATGTATAGATGATAGAGACTAAAATATATATATTGCAGGTGACAAGACTTACATACATTGGTGTATCATCCATCACTTGCAATGATTGGTATCAGAGCGGAAAGGCAATAGCCATGTTTTTTAATGGCTTTTGCTTTTCTGGAAAGGATATGTATCTTCCAAAATTGCTGATCAGAATAATGTACCAATACTATGCAGTACCAAATATAGAAATTTTTTTTAATGGGGAGACTAGTGGGTTGATGATCTCCTATCTATGCTCATTGTAAATCCACTATGGGGTTTGGGCTACCATTTTAAAATACTACATTGCTCAAACATTATGGCTTGCTGTTGTGTGTATCCATATCCATACAGAAAGGAACATTCCCTTTATCTGGTTTTTATTTTAATTGGCATCTTTTGAAAAGCCATACACATTATTTTTTATTGTATGGCTGGTAAAGGAAAGCTTACATTGTATCATCTTCATATCCTGATTATGGAATGCCCCCATTTTATATATCATCTCATTATATAAAATGGGGGCATTCCATAATCAAGATAAGGAATTTGGCACACAATAGTTGCTACCGTTCTTTTGTTATATATTACACAAAGCTCAATTGTATTACAACAACAAAGAATTATAATACAAAGTACAGAGCTAATGTTGTTCAGGAGTAGATACTTGTAATGCCCCCATCCCTTTTCAAATTACTCCAATTATGTGAATTCGGGACAATTGCAATAATCATACAAGAAGAAGTGACCTATTATGTATAGATGGTAGAGACTAAAATATATATATTTTAGGTGACAAGACTTACATACATTGGTGTATCGTCCATCACTTGCAATGATTGGTATAGAGATATCAATTATAAGCATTAAGAAATTATAATATCGATATTGCAAGTTGATATATGGAGACGATGACCCCATTACAAGAAATTATATACTGGTCATTATAAGAGTACTGGGTTGAATATGGAGTCAAGAAATTATATACGGTTCATTATAAGAGCTCTTCTCTGCACACCCAAAAGTAAAATTATGACCGAAGTCAAAAAAAAATGAGCATAACCCAAGTCAAATCACAACATCCCCCAAATATAGCAAGAAATCTGAGAGATACGACACCATTCAACTGTCACCTGGATCAAACAAAAATAAGTGCACCAAAGAAAACTATCTATTTTAGCTATGGTTTTAATTGCAATTAGTGAAATGTGTCGCCCCTAACATGAGATGAGAGGTTAGTGATATGGGTTTTGAAGCCAAAACCTCCTCCAAATGATCGGATAAAGAGTATCCCTCCTTTAAAATGCTTCCCAACATGCTTCCCAACATTTCACTAATTGCAGTTAAAACCATCAATTTTAAAAATGCTTCCCAACATTTCTAAGATAGGCAAAAATAAAAATTTCTAACGAATAGTGAATTAGAGATAGCGTGTTGTTTTTAATTGTCATGGTTAAATGTTAGGAAACAAAAATGGGAAATCATCCTCCTTACGATCTCAACCCTTCTATTCAAAACCCTGTAGTAATCCAAATGACCTCAGACGTAAACAAGTCATTTTTAATATCAAACATTTTGTGTTGAACACCTTCAAACCCTAAATAGAGCAAAGAGGAAATAATGCGGGAGAAAGTGTCCCGACTTACCTCCCATGCAGAGAGCGGTCAAGTTGCAGAGAGTGGTCGAGTTGCAGACGGGAGCGGTGAAAATGAGTTGCAGAGAGCGGTCGCAGAGTGCTGTGAAAACCAAGCGGGAGCTCCAAACTATCCCAAGACACTGTGAAAATGAACGTCAAGAACATATCTTTGCACGTGGACCCGATAGTTTTTAAAAATTGGCATATGGAAATCAGCATACGAGCCTCTAATTCCAATTCCACCTTTTCAAGTGGAAGATGGAATGCTCATTTTTTGGGCGAAATTAGAATTTCATAATTCCAATTCTTATTTCTTAAGATGGCCACAAACATAGAATATGATATGCCGAAAATGATATTCCAGAATATGGGCCCATATTCCATGTACCAAACGGGCCCTAAGCGAAGCATCCAAAATGCAGTTAAAAAATAATTGTTGTAGTTTGACATTGGTTGCAGGATCAAAGTCGGAGTGCAATGTATAAATAAATCAAACTACATTTTTAAACAATTCATTACATATTAGTAATTAGTTACAACATCACATTGTACATAGTACTCTATTTAAATATTGGTTCTATAGGATAATTCATTTGATTCAATGCCATGTTGCTTCATTATATTGTTGTTGCCACACATTTGGCACCCATGTATTATGGCAAGTCCAATCCACACATTTTTTACTCTAGCTTCAGGAACTAAACAATGCTCTTCGTCTTAAGAAAATTGTTTTCCCAACAAATTTGTTGTGCACGTCTTTGGTAAAGTCTAGTCTGTTGGGAAAAATAACAAAAAAGTGGAATCATTTGCTTCCTTTTTTTAGGAAGGATGTATTTCATTACAATGCAAATGAAACATAGAAAGCAAGCCACCACACGTTCATATGAATTTCAGATGTCCTATTTGAAGGCTTCCCAACTAAATGATTGGACACCAGTCTAATTATTTTTTAATCTGGGCCCAATTATAACTCAATCATGTTGATGGAGCATTCTTTCAGAGTCCAACTCTTTGACCACACTATTTATCAGGGCATAATGTGACCACTCTCATTCTTTTCAATTCCATCAATGCTAACACTCATTGGAACAAGTCTATTCTTCCATTAGAAACTTCATAGTTGCACAAGTAAGACAATTGATAATAACAACGATACTAAAATGGTATCATCCTTGGTAACCAACTATAGCGCTTATAAGATGTAAAAATAGAGAACTACAAATACTACATAAGAATTTTTTCTTGTTCTTGATTACCTCGAGTGAAGAAGAATGAGATGAAGAGGAAGAAAGAGAAAGTAGAGTAACAATATCGTGGACACAATGACCAAAGAAAATAATATGGTTGGATTCTTTGAAAGTGGTCTTCCTTTATTGCACCCCATCTTTTTTCCAATTCGAACAATCTTATCTTAGACAACACAAATTATAGAGGACTTGAACATCATGAAAAATGAAAAATTGTCATCCTCACTACCTCTTTATACCATACTTCTATGACTAATCATGTTGTGTAACAAACTCAACTATCGTTGAAAAGGGTGATTATTTCATATGATAAATAATGTGCAATATTGAAAGTACAAACAACATAAAGTATGCTTAAAATTTTAGAATCATGTGAATCGACATTAGTAATGCCCAAAATGGAGGCATCCTTGCAAAAATCAAAATATAAGCAACCATTCAAGAGAGACATGATTAAAGATACATTACACAAATGTATAATCAATGTTAGTAATGTTAAATAAGATTCATCATTTAACGAATGAGAGGAATCATGACTGAGGAAGGAATTCATTTTTTTTCTGGGGAGGAATAGTATCATTTTAGTTTCAAAATTGTGTAAGTACATTTCCATGTGTTCGGTCAAGTAGGTGGTTATTAAGGAGTGTTTTTTATATCTAGGAAAAACTATGTCTCAAATAATTTCAACTCCACAAAGTTGAATGGTTTGCGATATTTTGACTCCTTGAAGCATGTGTATGAAATAGTGCATGGGGTCTAATATCACCTCACTAGGAGAATGCAAGAAGTTGAACACCATAGGTCTCTTATAACAAAACATTATGTAGTAAATCTAGTAGCACAATTGATGATTTATTAAACTTTTGAATTGATTCAAGACTAATACAAGTTTTAATAGTACCTTTAAAACAAAGGTGAAGGTTTGAAGAAATACTTAGAAGTTCTATTAAGATCTGATAGGGTTTCTTAACCACAACTTCAAAAATTATGAAACATGCATAAGGGTAAACAAAGAGGACTAAAATTGTTAAATCACAACAAATGATAAATGAGGAACACTAGCCTTTTTGAGTCAAAAAGATTACTTCTAAAACACTGTGAATGACATAAAGTCTGGTGATTAGCCATTTGTTGACTACCTAAGCTATTTGAAGAAAAAGTTGTATAGGTTCCAACATCAAATGAGTGGACCACTACAAGAACATCAACATCATAGGCCTGTGTGTGTGTGTGTGTGTGTGTTCTACATAAACTGTATGGGTTATGTAGAGCTAATTTACTATAATTTTTGACCTAGGTTTTTAAAAAAACTTATAGTTCTTCATAACCCGCATGGGTTATGAATTTTTTTAAGTTTATTTAAATTTTTTTTAGGTTCGTCATGGCTCAGTTTTTCCAAGCCTAAATGTTTTAATTTTCAAATAAACCACATGGGTTTTGTGAAATATTGAGTTTTTTTTTTTCATGTGGCCACTTTTCTGACCAACAACTTGGTGCACTTACCCAGGATATAGCCTTACCCCTTCCCAAAAAAAGGGGTCCAACATGGGTTTTAAACCTTACTCTAAGTTGGTGCAAAGCCTAAGGGATACACTACCAACACAAGACCTTGTAGGTGGGCATCAACATGGGCTTGTGTAGTGTACGGTCCTTTTGGTATGCACAAATTTATTTATTTTTCTTTCATATTTCAAATTATTTTATAATAATATTTAAATAATAAAAACTATGTTCAATATAAATGTTTTAAATAATTTTTTTTTAAAACATTTTTTAATCCAAAAAATAAATTCCATAGCATCTATAGGTGCGGTCATATGGTCTTGCCTCAAATTTGAATTTAAGAAAAATATAGAGTATTTTATATCAAAATTTGTTTGTTCAACCTCTTGAACTCAATGGTAATATCCTTCCTGACTGAAAATGGACCCATCAAAAGCTCAATGTTGAATTTCTTTCAAACTTGAGACGGGGCTTGCACATTTGGAATCTCTAATACCATGTAAGAGTCACTAATAGAATCAATCTCCTAGGATCACCTGCAAAACCAAGATCAAGCTTCCACATGAGAGAAATAGAGAGGATGAAATACTAGAATATGGTGCAATAACAATAAATAATAATATCACTCTCAAAATGATACAATATACATCAATAGTCCCTTGTAGTGATTGAGATGATATGAGCTCATCTAAATTAACTCATAAGAGAGAGGTGAATGTTGATTATATGTTTGAATATGAGCATAAAATTACAAGAGATAATAACTTCAAAATACTGAAATTAGGTGGGAGTTTTACCTACTTGGAAAATGTCAAACATGTGGTTATGCAAACTTAGGTAAAGACAAGAAAATGGTTATGGAGAGGTGGCTAATAAATCTAAAAGAGGGAGAGACATTCAACTACCTATAGATGGATGTGAATGACACATGTAATTGTAGGATTGTGCCATGTGACCTCCTAACTATTTTAATATAATCTAAAGAAGCTTAATATATGTATATGAAAAATAAATATTACATAACATAAGGTAAAATAATAATCTAGACCAACAAAATGAGCATGTAATAAGGGTGGGGATTTTTTTATTTGAACTTCATATGCATTTGGTGTTGCAATCTCAGTGTGTTAGGTTGTTGGTTTTGCAAATTTAAATCCAATTCCATATTTAAGAGACTTGTGTACTGTTCATGAGATTTACTCAGCCTCTCAATTAGTTGGTATTACCCATTAAATGTCCATTTATTGCAATGGATAAATTTTTTGGATCTATTTAATTCATGTTTTGGAGGATAAATTTATCTTGCATGTGCACATGGGTGGTATGGCTTTGTGATTTGATGATTTTTTTTGAAATCATATATTATTTCATTTCCTTTGATATAACACTATAACATTATGAATTATAGAACTTTTATTTATAATTTCATAGTTATTTTATTCTAATTTAACCTTGTTTACACAAATTTAAGTGTTTGAATATCTGATTCCCAAAGTAGATGTTTCATTTATTTTAAAATCTTTGGAAAACCTATCATTAATTACATTTTATTAAAAAATTAGTGTTAGAATAATTGAGCTGGTTTATATTAGAATTCATTTGATGCTTCGCAAGTCCTTTTAGCATATTTTTTACACTTAAAAAATCAGAATATTTGTTTGCAAAGAAAGTAGAATTTTAAAATCCATCATTTCAAACCATAGCTTTATTGAAGTGAAGGGAGGGTTTTCCTTGCATGGTATCTCACCTAATTGTCCTTAACCTATCTGACATGGCTATGACCTGATAATCCAAAACTTTGGGAGTGATAAGTCTCACTCTTGCAAGAGAAGGACATTGATTTGTGTGTCCCTATCATTGTATCATGAAAATTATATAGTCAATAGCTAGATTTTGAAAGCCTAGGTGGCTCCAAAAAGGGTTGTGAAAATAAAATTTTATGAGTGATGCTTGAGGGAAAAGAACTATAATTTCTTAAAGACTCTTAATAAAAATTGAGAAGACAAAGGCATTGTTGAAGCCAATGCAGCTTGTGAGAAAGCCATTGAGGCCTAATGGTGGTCATGAAATTGGTTCAAGAGGTCAAATTCAATTAAAATGACTAAGTGTTGAAGAATTTTAAATTGATGTAATGGAACTATAATGGCATGGGAATATCAAAAGGATCCCTAAATCTTAAAATTAAACAACTAATGGATAAAATAAAATTTTGAAAGTGGGGAGGACCAGAATTGCTGCATTATGTTAAAACCAATATTCATGTGGTCTTGGATGCACTTAAATGAGTTATTTAAAGCTAATCTTCCACATTTAGCTTCACAAATTGTATCTAGGGCCATTAAACTTCTCAATATTTGAACAAGGCCCCAAGAAGAGATATTATGAAAGCCACTAATTCATGAACTTTAACTTAACTAAATGATGAGGAAAATTACAAAAAAGGTTTCCCATAATTGCAATTAATATATAGTTTGATGCTAAATATTGATAAATGTGATAAACTATTATAGTGAAAGGTTAAGAAAGAGTCAATGATTTAAATTATTTACTAAATTAGCATATGATTGGCTATTAAACTATATTATAAAAAACATTTATTGGTAAATTAAAATTAGAAAACTCTTATGAAATACATAACATTAGAATTTACATGGAGGAATCAGAATAAGAGAAAAAAGTTCCTCTCAAAGAGATCATTGAACTTGTATTAATTAGAGATGTATTATTATAATATAATCAGTATATCTTTAATTAAATAATGTTTTGGAAACATAACATTACTTTTCCCATAAAATAATTAAACCTCAATACCATGCATCTAATTTATAGAGAATAAAAATTAGAATTTATAAAAGAGGAAAAATAGTAAAGTGTTTCCCAAAAATTATAAAAGAACCCAAGATAGGTATTAATTATAGAAGATATGTTTGACTTCAGTAGGCACCACTCCCAAATATAGATGAATACATCAATTCATGTGGACCTTGTCACCCTACCCATCACAAAAAGATGATGCACTCAAAATTAATATCTAACACATAGGAGAGAGAGAAAGTCAATGTGCATTTGAGAATGATACCATGGTCTATACATTACCCAAACTATCCAATTTATTGTAATCATTAATTAACTTAAAAATGTTATAATCATTATATTTTAATTTTTAACTATGCCATAGGTATTTTCTATTTAAAAATCCCTGACCTATTCTATAAAATCAATGGTTGAAACAACTCAAAAAACAATGGACGACCATCACGTCAATCCTCATTGTTCATCATTTTCAATCTCTTTTTCCATAGTAACAATGACATCACAACCTCTATATGTGAAGTAGACTACAACTATGGCTATCAACAAAATCCTTCCATCGAAAATTCTATAGATCTTGAATCATGCCTAGATTTTTTGGAATTTGAATATACTTAATGCACATGCTCCCCTACCATAAAATTAGTTGGTGCTTGCATCCTCAATACTTCTTGTTAATTGAAGATTCAAGATCCTTTTCTCTCCTAGAAGAGCCTCCTAGTAAGGCTCTTCTGGTGATACATAAAACCCATAGTTTACCTGAGAAAAATCATACCAGATAACACCATTATCTTAGAATATGGAGCTATCATCTTCAGATTGAAGAAAGAATAAGACTTTGTACATTAATAGAAAGCATCCTAAACAAAATAAAAGTTTATTTCTTGGAAAAAATGAGATCTTACCAAATATGAAAAGGGAACCAAAGAAATATTGTCTCCTATAAAATGCCCTAGATCTCAGTACACCCAAATTCCCATAACAAGATCATTTCTTAAAATTTGCTTGTAATCACTAGACCTTTAAAACATTTAGCAAGCTCCCGAATCCATGTATATTTTCTCATAATTTCAAACCCCAATTTAAAATGAAGACAAAGAAATTAGACCTAACCAAATTACATATACTTGAGCTCAATAGATGTAGGGTTTCTTTGTCGTAGTGAATATGGTCATCCTACGAGGTTACATGAACATCCAATGGTGACTGTCCACATAGAATTATCAAAATTTGGGCTTGCAAAATTCCATTCGGCATCACATTTACCTTGATGAAAAGGATGGTGATGGTGTTGAAAACAATGTAGATCCAATTGAATTGGGAAGTTAGTCATGTTCTCAAAATGATGGCTAGGGAGGCCATAAGAGTGACCATGATGAAAATGGTGTCGAGTAGGTTTGTGTACATGCGAAAGTCATTTGGGGATTAGTTGAGAAGAGTGGAAAAACAAGAAGTCCAAGATAGAGAAACCATGGCTCCAACCACAATACATTCCAAGATTATGTTTCCTATCACAATGAAGGCTGCAAAATCTCCCAAATCCATCCACAAGCATGGAAACAAATTGCCTGCCTAAAAAGTAAGTTGTGATCACAGATGGTTTCATTTCTGGAAGAGCTTTATTTAGCCTAAGATATATACCAATCAATCAAGATATCCAATTGATTAGCACTAATGTTCATCTAAATAATTGACTAATGTTTTTATCCCTTTCTCCCCTGCCCCCTTTTTCAATAAGACAATTATTTAGCCACTAGCAATTGTACCTTTGTGTGCAATGGGTATGCTGAAGAAGTGTGTAAGGTTAGCAAGGAAAATTTTAGGTACATAATTATTGCATATTTTTGGGTAGCTCATGAGGTCAATTAGGATTCCATTTAGCAAGTGATGTTGTCTTTGTAACAAAAGTCTAAATAGAGAACTAATAACTTGAAATAAACTATGCATTCACTTATAGGGGTTTAAGCATGATTAAAACAAAAGCTTTGAATTAGGAAGATAATAAGGCTCCATTATAAATAGGGTCATGTTTTTTTTGTAGTAAGGAGGAGAGGGAGAGAGAGAGAGAGAGAGAGAGAGAGAGAGAGAGGTGAAGAGGAGAGAGATAGAGAGGGTCAAGAGATGAGATAAGGGACATAGATGGTGAAGAAGATAGATATAGAGATGCACATGGACCTGGCTATGGAGACAAGTAGATGAAGAGATAAAGAAAGAGAGGAGAGTTGGAAGAGATAAATATATAGAGAGAGACAAAAAATAGAAAAAATATTTTAAATTTAAACATAAATTCAAACAATATTAATAATAATTGGGTAAAAGCACAAAGTTGTGTCACGTTTCAAGACAACTTATCAGCATAGCTGAATTTGAGTATTTCTAACTAAAATTATTTTTTGTCAAACATATGGTCTAGCTAGATTCATTCTAGCTAAGTTAGATAAGTTCTTCACCTTTTCCAATTGGAAATATCTATTAAATTCATGTTTTATACCAATTACTAAAGAAATAAAATTATTTCAGAAAAGCGACGTTTCAATAACTCCTAATCTTTTAAATGATATTTTTTTACAAATATAAAAATACCTTTTTTTAGAGTAGAGTCAAGATTATCATGATATAATTTTTATAGTATTTTAATTAGATCTAATATATTATAATTTCAAAATACTGCAAGTAGGTATTTTAACATTCGAGAACAAGCTGCTTCAAAAATAGTAAAGCTTATCAAAAAAATTGAAATTTTATATTTAACACTAGAGGACAGACTTATCTTCAAGAATGTGTAATTTTTTTTATGAATGGTGTAGATTTGATAGGGGAAATTTGGTGGGAGATGAAAACTGTTGATTTCAGGTATGTTCAACTTTTAGTAGTGATAACAGAGAAAATATACATTGAAAAGTACTTTTTCTTCTTTTCTGCACTAGCTATACAATTCATCTATAACATATTTTTAAATGAAAGGAAAAAAAGATTATTTGAATATACATTTTTGGTTGGAACAAGACCCTCACTTTTCAACATTTTTCAGCAATAAAAAATGGACTTAAAAAATTAAAAAACTATGTGAATTATTGTTCAAAAAAAATTATAGGCATAAACTTCATCTACTTTTACACATTTCATTAGTTTACATCATCTCCAAATGCTAAACATAAATGTCATTTTTATGTCATTAAAGTTAAAAAGTTTGTGTTGTTGACCTTTTCCTTTATAAAAGTGTGACACGGCTTTGTACTTTTACCCAACTAAAAGATAAACTCAATATCAACAAATTAAAAATTATCATAAACTAGAACATAAATATAAAAGAATGAGATTTAAAAAAATATTAAAGTCATAATTCAAATAAAATTTAACAAATTTTAACACTTATATTATTTCTTCAATAGATATAAGGATAATTATTATCTGAACATTATTATAGCTAATAGTTATAGTCATAAGATCTATTATTATTTTTTAATTAATTTTAGGTTTAAAATTCTTGTTTATATATATATATATATATATATATATATATATATATATATATATATATATATATATATATATATATATATATATATATATATATATATATATATCTATGTGTGTGTGTGTGTACATACATACATACATACATATGTGTATGTGTATGTATATAAAGAGAGAGAGAGAGAGAGAGAGAGAGAGAGAGAGATGGAAGGGGGAGATCAAGATAGAAAAATAGATGAATATAGAGTGAGAGGATGTGAGAAAAATAATTAGTTGAACTTACATACCTCTATGTCATACCCATTGCACACTAAGGTGCAATTTCTAGTTAATCAATAATTACAATAAATGATGTTGTCTGGGTGTTGCATAGACATTGTCGATAGTGACAACTTCTCCCATTGTTACCTTTAGTTTGTCTCGCAACATGAGTTATATTCTTGATTTATTTCAAGAAATGTAATTTACTCATCTCATTTACTCCAAGTCTCCATTCAAAAGAAGATAGTGTTTGTTCATATCCATGGCCCATGAGTGTTTTCAAAAAATAGGAGCACTTCTTGTCTCTGTGAAAAACATAGATCCGTCCATTGAAAAAACTAGAGCATTGCTTGTCTCTATTTTGATAGATACCTTTACTGAAAAAGATGGGGAACCTCCCACTGGAAAAATTAGAGCTCCCAATGGTAAAAAAAGGTAGGGCTCTTGAAAAGACTTGAGAGAGTGAAAAAAATGGAGATTCCTCTACTAAAAAAATAGGGTTTCTCCATGCCTTTATTAAAAAATAGATTCCTTTGTTGAAGAAACTGGGGTAGTCATCATCTCAATGGGTTTGGTTTCATGCTAAGAAGCTAACTTTTATGGATTTAAAGAAAATTCATATTACGTTTCATAAAAAAATTTAAAAGTCTATAATAATACTTTAAGACTAAATAAAGATTAGAGTATAGATTTAAATGTAAGCTCTCATAATCATATTGTTATAGATATGATATATGGTTACATATATACTATTTGTATGAAGTTGAAATAATAAATGTTTAGAACCTTTATTTTAAGGCATTGGTATATTATACAATTATTTTTGACCTGTACCTAGATCTATATAGAACTTCTGATTGATCTTCTAGATTGTATTTTCTGTGAAAAATCTAATACAGTTACAGATTATTTATCTCATATCTTATAAAGATTATTTAAGTGTTGAAACTTTATTCACAAAAAATATTGAATAATAACACAACTATAAAATCATGAATAAAAACACAGATGCAAAATATGCAACACAATGGACACAATATTTTTGGACAAATTGTGAAAAAACCTCAAAGAGAAAACCAATACTGCAAATGAGGAACTTATATTAAAATTCAACAAATTAAGAGATACAAAGACTACTTGCCTCTTTCTGGTAGAGCTCTAACAATCTCCCAATTTCTCTTGTTGAGATCCCACAAATGCTATCTCCAACACTATCACTATGCCCTTTCTATCACTGCAAGACTATTTCGTAACACTACAAATTCATTTTCTAACACTGCAAATTCTTCTCAAACAAATGCCCAATGAACCCCATTTATACTACCCTCGTTGGAAAACCAATGACCAAGATTTAATTACAATCAAAGATTGAGATCATTGAGAAATTAACCTTGGCTAATTGGTTATTACATGTACCTAAAGGAATCACTTAAACTAATAAATAATTTTCGTGTTCAAAAAAATTGGCCTGAAAAAAATTTATTTATTAAATTCATGGGTATGGACAAACAACTATCCAAGCTACCCAAAATAATACTCCCACTTAGCAAGGAAGTTGTTTTGCATGACACCCAGCTTATCTCTGAAGAAGATGAATTTCTCCTTCTCTAATTCTTTAGTCAGAATATTTGTTACTTTCTCCTCTATAGGTATATAATGTAGTTGAGTAATCCCCCATCATAGAAAATCCCTGATGAAGTGATACCTAATGTTTATATGTTTAGACCTATCATGAAATACAAGATTCTTAGATAATTTAATACAATTTTAATTGTCACAGTGTATCACAATAGTCTCAACTCTCTGACCAAATAAGGATACTAGTAGCTTTCAAAGCCATACAGTCTCACATGTCACCATACTGGCTTCTATATATTATGATTCCATAGAACTTTGAGCCAACGACTAAATGAAGAGACAACTCCTGATCCCAAAGTGAAACAACACCCTGATGTGCTTTGTTTGTCTACTGTGTTTCTAGCCCAATCTGTGTCAGTATAGCCTTTCAAATTTATTCCTTCACCTCAAGAATATTTGATCCCATACTCAATTTTACCACATAAATAATGCAGCACATGCTTTGTCACTGTCTAATGCACTCTCTTAGGCTCAACCATGAACTGACCAAGAGATTTTACTGCAAAAGCTATATCTAGCCCAATGTTGACCAAATACATGAGAGAACCAATCAACTACCTATATAAGGTAGGATCTACATCCTTCTCCTTGGATGTGTCTACCTTCTTCCAATTCCTGATCATAGGTGTAGACATGGATTTGTAATCCTCCATCCTAAACCTTCTCAATATTTTGATGCAATATTTCCCTTGTCTAAGGAAAATATCTCCATCTATCCACCACACCTCCATGTCTAGAAAGTAGTACATTAATCCTAAATCTGACATCTCAAACTCTGCTACAAGATCACTCTTGCACTCCTATACGAGCCCTAATGAACCTGTTAAAAACAAGGCATCCACATGTAGAACAAGAATGAGAATATCACCTTAAACTACTAAGTAGTAGAGTTTAACATCTTCCTCACTCTTCACAATGACCATTCCTTGCTAGTATGTATCAATGTGCTCATACCATGCTCTAGGAGCCTGCTTGAGTCCATACAAGGCTCTCTCCAATTTTCACACATGGGTCTCTTTTCTATGTCCTACAAAGCCTTCTAGTTATTCTCTATATACCTTCTCTTTCAACTCACCATTGAGGAATATTGTCTTGACATCAATTTAATAAATCTTCCATCCCATTTGTGCTGCAAATGAGATTATAGCTCGTATAGAAGTATACTTGGTCACTGGATACAAAATTTCCTTGTAGTCTATTCCCTCCTTATGAGAGAATCCCTTTTCCATAAATATTTCCATGTATTTCTTGATGCTACCATCCACACTTTTCTTGATCTTATAGATCTTGGGTGATCTAAGTACAACCCTATTTATTGATCTAGGCACAACCCCGGACACATCATTTTGCATTATTAAGGTATATTCCTTAACCATCACATCTTTCCACACCTGATACTGTGTAACCTCTTAAAAGCTGGAAGGCCCACTATCTACCAACTAGCTTACTAATGTTGGACACATATGACCTTCATTGAACTTGACTAGCTATCTCTGTTGTCTCGTACTCATCCTAGGAGCTCCCACAAACTCTTGAGTATCCCTTTGTGTCTATTGAACCTCATAGTTCCTATTGCCAACTATAGAGGATAGAAATGTTGCCCTAATTTTCCTTCCATTCAAATTTGGTCCTAGTTTTATGTTAGATCTTCACATCCTCAGTCCTATGAGAGGCTCCAAAAAATTTCATGAGTTTATATACTTCCCTCTGGTCTCTGCAAGCGTTTCTAGGTCCCTGGCTAGGTGAAAAGTTCTTAAAATATTCGTAAACTAGCCGTTGTAGGCATAAACCCTAAAAACCCTAATCCTCCATTCTATTTGGTCGTTACTTTTTCGGCCACTTAAGTCCCCAAAATATGCATGTGCACTTTATTCCTATTGGCCCAGTCACCGGTTCTCTTATTTCCCCGGCGGTCACCTCTTCCATTTGGTGATTCGGTGACTGCAGCAATTCCCTTAGTCGCGTAATGTTTGGTGGTTACCCTTTTTTGGCTAGCGACCTAGCGGGCGGTTATCTTTTCCTCAGCTGTGTAATCACGTATTGCTTGGCGGTCTCAGCTTCCTAGTAGTTAACGTCCATGCAAGATCTATGGCTATCGTTATGCCATTGGGTGAAGATGCATCCCGTTTATCATTGCGGTCTTGCGACGACCATAGATCTTCCCTGCTTTACCAAGCTCTAACATGTCAGTGGGTCTAGGCCACCTCAACTTATTTGATAGCTCCTGATTCATCCACAAAATCCACTTCACCTTTCCTGTTAGTGGGGTCCTAGTCTCAAGCATCCAATGGCAGGCGCATGATCGCAAGGGTATCTTTTCAGCCATGCAATCATGCGACTACTGTTAGATTGGAATCTTGTTGGCATCGTGGGTCCAAGCTGACAGATGTGCCGACATGCTAAATTCTTATTGGTCATTGACTTCCACATCAGTGCTTGACTTGTCAAAGAAGGTTTTCAGCTAGTTTCAAAGTGCATCATGACCGTTCATCTGCCAGGAAGGATCTTTCATCGATGGCTCTATTATTTTTTGAGTCCTACTAGATGTTTAAATTTGAATTCAAATATATCTTCTCAGGGTTTTCTGTGAGAGTTTTGATATTTTCAGCCATGCACGATAGTTTGAGTTGGTGGAATTGATTGCTCTGGACAGGAATGGTTGAGGGAATGATGATAGACGATCTGATCATTGGCACCGTGGATTTTATAGGGTACTGTGTCATGTTGAAGCAATAAAAGTTTAGTGCCACCTCTGCAGGGTTATCACTTTAAATAGAAATATCTATAGGATCAGATTTTGGGGGCCTTCATGACTTAGTGGAGTTGCAGGTGGGTAGATGGATCGAGGTTGTCATGTCTGCAGGTGAGCTCAGTATAGGATCAACATGCAAGGAGAAAGATATGATCTATCTGTCGAGTGCTCTTAGTGGAATTAGTGTGCAAGTACCCTTTAGGGTTTGCATTGAGTTGAAAATTTGTAACCCTAGTTAGGTTTAGTTCTTGACTCCTACCTGCATGTAGTGAGTGTTGTATATATTGTTTGAGAGCCTTAGTGCTCAAGGGAAGAGGTTCATTTTGTAAAGGAGAGAAGCCCACTTTTGCAAGGAAGTCATCTTTTCTCAAAAAGCCATCTGTGGTATTTATTCTACCCTCTAGTTCTTCTACTCTTTGTAATCTCCCATTGACGATGAAGACATCCTTGAGGTACTTGTGATATTTGTTCTATCCTTGTCTTCACTGTCTTGATTATCTCTTATTGGATTGAAGTTTATGAATGTTGTTAATGGAAATTGGGGTTCCTAGTCCCTCTCATTTGCTATGATTTTGTGTGTTACTATGTCTGATCTGATTTAGATGTTTTGTGGGTATACTACAACCCCTAGCAGTCTTGTCTCATTCCTACACCTAGTTGCAAAAAAGGATGTTTTCTTGTAGGTCATAAGTTGTGTCTTTTGTTCAGACCCTCCTATGAAACACTTATGCAAGCCTATCTAGTGAGTTGTGACTTATTAGACCTGATTCTTCCATTGGTCTCATTCCTCTATACTAAGATCCAAACCCTAATTTTGGTGTATCACCTAGTAGGTAGTTTTCTTTCAATTTATTTCCCTTTCATGCATTCCTTCTAACCCTTTCCCTCAAAAGTTATTTCATTTCATAGCAAGAAGCAGATTAAGGTGATTATCCAAGAGGAACCAACCTAGAACCTGGAGGTTTCATCCCAGTTAGCATAGGTCCCACACCTGGGGATGAATCTAATGTTATACTAGGTTATCAAGACCAAAAGAGCTTGAGACAAAGGTGCAAACTTAGTGTATAACAATTTTTGGCACACCTGGTGGGACAAAAGAAATTACTATTTGAAGATTGTGCTATCTCTGATATACAGATTGCATAAAATAGGATTTTAGAAGTCATCCTACCAAGTATATCTGGTGACTCCATTGGTTCCAAAGATTCAAGCCAACTTTGTTCAAATTTTATGAGAAAGATTGAGACTAGAAGCTCAAAACCCACCAATTTTTCGGAGTTTCCCTCAAAAAGAAGCTACAAAGGCAAGTCAGCTCAAAGCGAATCTCCTGCAAGGAGAGTTCAATCAACACATCCTAATACTTCAGAAAAGAGACCTTTTTCCTTTCATTCCAAAAGAAGGGGGAGATCTCTAACCAGAGGTCTAGAAGAAGAAGAAGATTCAAATCTAGCATCCAACACAACTCATATAGTTGTTAATCTTCAAGTTGCAGCTCCTACGATGGCTAGGCAATTTTCTTTTGCACCTTTCAACCAAGGGAGTCCTCTTGAATTTGTAGTGCATCATGATGTGCCCTTGGTGGCATTAAAAAGCTTACTAGGTTTCATAGGTGAAGGATAGACTACAGCCTTTGAGCACATAAGGGATGTGACCACCATTTGCAGCATTCACAATATAACCCAAGAAGATGTGGCCACAAAATTATTAGCAGCCTCTTTAAAAGGTAAGCCTCTTGAATGGTTTAGAACTCTAGCTGTTGGTTCTATTACTTTTTGGGATGGATTAGGAGATGCTTTAAGTAAACACTTTGAGGATAAATCAGATAATTTATCTCTGGTTGAGCAGTTAACAACCATTAAGAGAGACCCTCAAGAACAAATGACAAATTACAATAGTAGATTCCTCAAAACATGGAATAGAATCCCAGTCTCAGTGAGACCATCGGCCGACCATGCCTTCCTATACTATTTGAAAAGTCTGAATGGTCAAATATCTATCATGATCCAGTCTATGGGTGGTACTTCTTTACCTCAAGCTTTTGACACTGCTGTCAGGGCCGAAAATTGTTTGATTCAAGCAGGCATGATAGCTAGAAGGCCACCTATGCCCTTTTTTCCTAATCTCTAGCCCATTGCACCTGCACAAGTACCCCCATTTACCCCTATCCCTGCCATATTAGCACCTCAAGCTAGTACTAGTGGTGAAGAACATGCTAAAGCAAGTTTTTCTCAAGAATTGCAAGAGATTAAAAGTAGCCAGCAGACTAGTATGCAAGAAATGATGAATTTGCTGCAAACCTTGACTAAGGAGGTCACAAATTTGAAGAAGCCAAATCAAGGAGTTAGACCACCCTTTCAGCCACAAGGCTAGGGCCCTAATCATCAATATCAAAATCAGGGACAACCTTATCAACAAAATAGGCCACAATATCAAGGAGGCTATCAAGGGCAAAGACAAAGTTTTAATCAGAGACCATTCCAACCATATAACCCTGCATCTTTAAATTCTACAAATCCAGTTAGAGACATAGTGCCTGGTCAAAATAATATGGATATGGAGAATGAATGGTGTTTCCCTTGTAATCAGCCTCACAATTAGGCTACATGTTCAAATGGATGGATGAACCAAGCTCTAATGGTTCAGAATGCCTCACAAGCTCAATCAGAGGCATCATCCAGTGGATCAGTCCCTCAACAAGAACCATAGGAGCATGATACTACTCTTTTCAATTGGGAGTGTAGACATGGAAAATTGGCCAAAGGCTTAAATCAATCAAAAGGTGCATCAAATCATCAAAATAGCACGAAAAATCAATAAATGGAACAAAGGCAATTCAAATCAAAGGAAAATTCAATTAAATGATTAAATGATTAAATAAAGCTTGAAAAGGGGAAAAACACTACGAAATTGATTAAATTCAATTAATGACATATTTGTTGAAATCAAAAATCAAAATTAACCTCTTACCCTTCATGGCTAAATTTAATTACTTTAATTAATTAATAAATCATAATTTCCCTCAACAAAGAAAATTGGAGACAAAATGGACACACATCACTCACTTTTGTTGAAATGGTCCAGCCTTTTGAAACTATTTAAATGATTGTCCCCTCCTTGTCCCCCCATTTATGGACAAAGCAAAGCCAATTGACCTTACCCAAGCATAACCATGATCAACTCACTCTACCCCCTACCCTTGGGAAATTACTATAAGTATGAAGCATTTTGGAGAGCATTTCCATCTTAGAATTTCAATTGAAAAGCATTGTTACTATAGTCAATTGAGATCATTTCTAAGAGAAATTGAAGCATTTGAGCATTTAGAGTTTTATCATTTTAGCATTTTATCATTGCATTGTTATCAAAATGGAGCTAGATTAAGCATGAATTCATCATAGAATAAGCATTTAGAAGAATTCTAGCAGCATTCTTCTCATTTTAGAGGTGTCGCTAGTGAGGATTTGTAGCTAAGAGCTCACTTACCACTTTTTTCTAGAGATCCATGAGATGTTATAGATTGTAGTTGCATTTTAGAGTAAATTTCCTTTGTATTTAGCTTAAATTGTTGCTACTTGATCTTAATTTCATGAAGGTGAATAATATCATCACAAAACTGGCACCCACCATGGGGCTTGAGCCTCAAATTCTAACAAATTTGTGATTTAAATCATCTTTGCATGCATTTTTGTGTTGTTTCCGTGTGTTTTCTACAGGAATTTGCTAAAGTCACGCGTATGGGAGATTTACTCACGCCTGGAAGTATTTCTATGTCGCTTTGGCTATCTGTACTCACACTTACTATCTAGAAACTCACGCTTGTAATAGAAAAGCGTTCAGCCTTTACAAGATAAAGTCACACCTACATGACAAGAAGTATCACTTACCTATTATCTACTGTCACTTTAAGGATTACTTTGGCTTGCCTTTGAAGTTTCAGTTCACGCTTCCTATAAATTTGTTATCACTTGGAATAATGGATTGATATTGCATTTAAAATTCAAAGTTACGCATTTGAGAATTTCTTTATTGCTTTGGATTTGTGAAATATCACTTTGCTTTGGATATTTTCTATTGATTTAAATTTTTGTTCACGCTTAGCGCTGAAACAGTTATCACTTGTGAAATTATTGATGTCGCCTGTGTCACTAATAAGTGTCACGGCTAATCACTAAAGTCACGCTTGTGAGTAATTTGTTCACACTTATTAGCCGGACGATGTCGTCTACGGTTTATTTGCTGTTCTAGTCTTTAATTGGATAAATTTGAAAATCTGACTGTTTATGTTTGTTGATTAATTAGTAAATGAGCAAACATCTCAGAGTGAAAAAGATAGAAAGTAGATTGAACAAGGAGGGAAAAGCATTGGCAAAGAAAATAAAGAAGGAGAATCAAGTGCATACAAAGGTTGTCCTTGTATCCACACTAGATGAGGATGTCATGGTATATGAGAAGTATTTAGCTGTGATTGAAGCTTACAAGCAAAAAATTGTGTCTCTAAATTGGATTTATGAACCTTGAGCTTAAAGTTTCTTTCATTTAAATCTTTTGATTGATTACATGCAAGTTTGGTTTCCCCTCATTGTGAATTGGTTATGTTGGACTAACTTGTTGGAGGAGGGAGCTGGAGCAAATTGTCAAGGTGAGTAAGTGAAAGAAATGAAAATCAGTAACTCAAAAATGCCCCTAGCCTTTTGCTAGCTACAAGGAAAGGTATTCTACTCAAACAAGCTTGCATTCCCTTAACTTGCGGCATTGTCATTTAAATCTAGCTTTAATAGAGAGGAAATTGAACCACACATTTCAATTCTAAGAACCTCCTTGTCAAGAGGTTGAAAAAGAACTAAGTGTTTGAAGTGTTTGGGAATCAAAAATAAAGTTAGGGATATGCTCTTCACCTTCTTGGTGAAACAAACTCCCAAAAACTTTACTTAAATTCTAGTTTTCCTTACTTGCAAAATGAACATGCTAGAGATTTAGTGGGCTTGCCTCCCGAATTTGCCTTAGCAAGGCTAGTGAGAGGGACAGCCCAAAGTGGGATACACTTGCTTTTGCCGCGAGAATCCAACCCACTATAAAATGAAACACATGCATCCTTAATGGGGTGCATGACAAAGGGATTTTAATTTTCTCAAACTTCCTCTAGTAGTCCTTACAGATTGCGCAAAATCATGCCTTGGTGCATGTGGGAAGCCCCTTAACATACTTGGGGGATGAGAGATTTTAATTCATTTGAATGGAATACTAATTAAATCCCAAGTAAATTAGAAAGGCCACCTTCTAGAGCCATGATTACAAGCCAATTTGACTCTAGGTAGGCTGTTTGGAATTCATTCTTGTGTTATACTTGTGAAAATATTCAAGAATATACACATTAGATTGTTATTCAGAGACATTTATGTGTGTGTTGCGCTTGTTTTTAATTTTCAAAACAAGAAATTTTAAAAAATATCTGATCAAAACTTTTAAAGATCCAAAATATTATACCTTGGTCAGAGAAGTGTCACTTGTACCAATTTTAAACATGCCTATCAGGTATTCAGTCATGCATGTCACTGATTTAAACACACGTGGGCATAGTAAAGTCCTGCCTTATAGAGATTTAAACACACCTGTAAATACTAGAAACTCACTTAATACTAAGAAAAGTGCCACTTGTACATCTACAGAGTGCTGCCTATCAACAAACCAGTATACACCTACACAGGTTTCAGACACGCCTGTGCTTGGTTTAGTCATGCCCAAAAACCAAAAAGGGCAAACAAAGAGTACTTCCAGGAAGAATAAAAAAATTTTGAATATCAATTTGAGTACCCTTTTTTGAGTTTTCACTGATCCAACTTACAGTCTGGTCAAAAATTTTGTTTCACATATCTGTCAAAATTTTGCAAAGGATTAGACTGAAGTAGACTTAACTTGTATCCAAGGTTCATGCATGCATTCACTAGATCATATTATATCAAGAAAACCTTGCAAGCTGACGGGACCTATTTGAGACAAGAGCTCCCTTATCCCGGAGATGAAACTACTCCTAGAGTACCAAAAAAGTCACTTGAACAAGAAAAAGAAGACAACATGATGTATCATGGTGGTTTGGGTGGTAAGGATAATAGTGGTATTGATCTCACCAACCAAGGTAATGCCAATAGTGGAGGCATTGACATGAATAACGAGAGCAATATTAATAACCAAGGCAATACCAATAATGGAGGAGTAGATCAAAATGCTCAAGGAGTTAACCAAACTCATACTCAAACTAACACTGAACCAATGACAAAAGATGCCACGGATGGAAAAGTTAGTGAGGCTATCCAATGTCATTATTTTAGAAAGCTCATGGAAAAGGCAATGGACCTAGATAGAGAAAAACATTTCATGGACTTAGCACAGAAAGGTCTCAAGCTTCCCCGTGACTATGATGTCAACCAACTTAAGGCACCAAAAGTTGAGGAAAGTACCTTAGACATCATGAACAAGAAATTCAAGGCATTTCAAATGCAATTAGACAACATCAAGAAAATCGGGGCTCCCAAGCCTTTCTCTATAGAAGCATTGTGCCCATTCCCATTTGATAAAATCTTGGTTATGGTGCCATTCCCAATCAATGTTGTGTTTCCTAAATATGACAAGTACAAAGGAATGACAGATCCCCAAGATCACTTCTGGGAGTTTTGTGCATTGAGCTTAGAGTTCATGCATGATACAACATATTTAATGAGATTATTTCTGCGAAGCTTAGGAGGCATGGCTATGGAGTGGTTTTCTAAGTTACCCTCTGCCATTAAGACCTTTGAAGAGTTAGCTTTGAAATTCATTGCTCATTACTCATATAACATTAAACATGAGGTTGCGATGATAAAGTTATGCAACACAAAACAAAAAGATGGAGAGGCATTCCTCACTTTTCTACAAAGGTGGAGGACAATTTTTGCAAGATATCCTAGAAGTGTGCCTGAAAAAGAGAAGATGGATATCTTCATAAATAGTTTGAGTAATGAGTTAAACTACCACTTATGAATGCAATGTCCAAAGACCTTCCAAGATCTAATTTAAAATGGAGTAACCATGGAGGAAGTGTTGGTCAAAAGTGGAGAACTCAAATTGTACAAAGATAATAAAAACAACTCCAACAATGGCAACAATGGCAATAATCAGAAGAATAATTGGTTCAATAGTAACAGTTGTTATAAGAACAACAATAAGGGAATTGTGAATGATGGAGTAGTTGAATCTAGTAACTTGAAGGTGGTCCCCTTCGCTCTTACAAGGACACCTAATCAAGTGAATAATACCAATCAGAGTTCCAATGCACCATCCAACAACAACCACACCAATAATGGAAATCAAGGAGATAATTCAAGGAGTACAAAATTTGATAAATATTTGAGGCCAACTCCTCCAAAGAACTTCACACCCTTGGGTGAACCCCTTGAAAACATTAAAGGTTCTCATGGCTAATAATGTCATTACTCTACCCAAAATTCAGCCTTATGAGCCAAATAATAAGCATAGTCGGTGGAGTGCCGATAGCCATTGTGAGTATCACAAAATTTGAGGACACACAACAAATGAATGTCTACAACTAAAGAATGTAGTGCAAGATTTAATTGATAATGGCACGATCACCATTGATGGACCTCCAAACAATGAAGATCATATGACATTCAAACAACCTTTTTACAAACATGATAAGGGAGAGTCATCAAATAGCAAGAAGCAAAGTGCTAATAATCTCAACTTTGCGCCACCTTATGATCATATTGTTAATGCTATAATAGTCAATGGAAAACCTCAAAAGGAAGCATCAAATGTCATTACAAGAGGGTAGAATTCTAGAATGACCCTACAAGGGATAGCTCCTCAAAGCACTAACATCCTGCAATCCAACATTGTGGTCAAACAGCCTTCTACAACAGCAAGGCCTTATAGTTTGGTTGATCAATTGCAATGTACTCCAGCACAAATCTCTATCTTAGAGTTATTGAAGCTGTCACCAAACCATAAGGAGATTTTGGAAAAAGCTCTAGTAGAGACACATGTTCCTACTAACTTAGAGGCAAAAAAGTTTCAAAATATGGTAGGTCATTTTCTGATCAAGATGACATGTCTATAACCCATCCTCAAAATCTACCATTGCATATAGAGGTCTTAATCAAAAGGCATAGAGTCAAAAGAGCCCTCATTGATGGAGGGGTTGGTCTCAACATTTGCACATTAAGTCTTGTCAAATCCTTAGGTCTATCTGAGTCTTGCATTGACCCTACAAAGAAAATCACCATTAAAGCTTATGATGAAGCTGAAAGAGCTTCTAAAGGCATGATTGTATTGCCCATCCAAGTGGGACCTGTCAAGAAGGAAACCAATTGCCAAGTGTTGGACATGCAATTAACTTATAATATTTTGTTAGGGAGACCATGGATCCATGAGATGCAAGCAGTCCCATCCACGTACCACCAATGCATAAAATTTCTGTACATGGGTGAAGAAATCACGGTTAGAGGAGACTCTAAGCCATTCCAATATTGCAATGCACTCAAACCTTCTCATGAGTTATACATTCCACATAATTGGGAAGGAATTATTCAAAGAACCACAATTGAAGATGTTAAAATGAAAGAACGAACATTAGATGTTATTCAACACCCTCCTTAAGCTAGCTCAGCAACATCAACTAAGGGAAAGGAAAAAGTGAGCTACGAGGGTCCAAATGCAATAGAAAGTTCATATCTAGCACCTAAATTGGAAACGGTAGTCTATAAACCTACCAAAGAAGAAAAGGAAAAATCCAAGGAAGATCGTTACCAACACATGAGTGAAATGATGAATAACTTTGAAAAACAATGCAAGATTAGTTCAAAAGGAATAGGGGAATATTCTATTTCTCTATTTGACATGCCCACATCTCCAAAATCACATGGTAAACCATCAAAAGAGCATCTTCCACATAAGTATAATTCTTATTTTTTAAGGGAAGATAAAAAAGCAACATGGGATAAGGAAGAAGATGACATCCTTCAATGGCTTTACCATGATGAGGAAGATACCTCCAACACTCCCATGGAAAGAATTCAGCATGTAAAGATACAAACTGAGCAATATGGGAAAGGCTCTCGTATAATGTAGAAGATGGGATAGAAGGGAAGAGGACCCTTAGGCCAAAGAAATAGGGGGTTATTAGAACCTATTGAACCTATTTGGAGGGCACGTCATAAAAAATCTGGAGTAGGTTTTCAATTCAAAGGAGAAAGTTCAAGCCCAATGCATGATTTTTATCCTCAAATAAATTCCTTAGAATCCGAAGGAGATAGTGATAATTCTCGAGATTATGAATGGGATACCTTATCAGATGAATCATGTCATGATAAGGAAGTGATTGCTATACATACTTATGCAAAAATCCCAAGGCAAGAAGCTCAAATTAGTGAAGAACCTCATATTCAAAGGCCTCATATAGAGCAAGTACCTACCAATGGAGCATGGATAGAAACATTTTGGATGCCTTCAGAGGAGGGAGATTCAAACATTAGTTTTAACCTGCTTGTGGCTTTTCCCATGTTGTTTCCCATAGAGGTTGACGAGGACTCAAGTGAAGGGGACTTTGACCCTTCTTCCATGGATCATCTTGAGGAAGCGCACGTCATAGATCTAAATGATACAATGTACGAACCCTTAAATGAATTCATGTCCATAATGTCTATTAATGACATTTTACCCAATGAACCCTTACTTTTGATAAATCTAGACCTCATTGATTGGGACAAAACCAAACCAAATGACCTACTTTACTTTCCCAATGACCAAGCAATGAATCACTACCTTAATCTGGTTGAACCCTCTTTCACCAATGAATTCAATATGGACACAATGATAGCAGCAGGGGTCCAATCTCTTAGTCAAAAGAAAAAATTGAAAAAAAATAATAAAAAAATGAAAATTTCTATTGGTGAAAACCCAACTATGGCACCATTAGAACCAAAAAAAATTAAAATAAAAGAGGTTTCTTTTGGTGAAAACCCAACTGTGGTGCCAAAGGAAGAGAGATTGGATACTTTTCCCGAACATGAAGAGGAAAGGTCACCTATACTCATAGAGCCAATGGAAAAGGTCAACATTGGGACAGAATTAGATCCAAAGTTCATACACTTGGCAACATCACTTACACCTCTAGAAAGAGAAGAATTCATCAAATTCTTCCAAGAACAACAAGTAAACTTTGCATGGTCATATGCTAACATGCCCGGATTAGATCCTGACTTTATAATGCATCATCTGATTGTTAGACCAGGGGTTAAGCCTGTTAAGCAAAAGTTGAGAAAAATGCACCCCCACATAGCTCTTTTGGTCAAGGTAGAATTGGAAAAATTGTTGAAAGTAGGATTCATAAGAGCAATATCATATGCCGAATGGATCTCCAACATTGTGCCAGTCACAAAGCATGATAAATCCATTTGTGTGTGTACGAATTTTAGAGATTTAAATCTTGCTTGCCCTAAAGATGATTTCCCACTTCTGAGCATAGATGCCATAGTGGATTTGACGATGGGACACTCAATGTACTCATTAATGTATGGTTTTAGCGGGTATAATCAGATCAAAATTGCACCCAAAGACCAAGAAAAGACAACATTTACTTGCCCTTGGGGCACTTTTTGTTGGAATGTCATGCCCTTCGGTCTTAAAAATACTGAAGCCACATATCAAAGGGCCATGACAACTATCTTCCACGACATGATGCACACATTTTTAGAAGACTATGTGGATGATATATTGGCAAAATCCCACAAAAGAGAAGAACACCTCCACATTTTGAAAAAGATATTTTTTAGGTTGGAGAAATTCAAGGTCAGATTAAACCCAAAGAAATGTGCCTTCGGAGTCCAATCTAGCAAGTTACTAGGTTATATAGTTTCCGCCAAAGGGATTGAAGTGGACCCCGAGAAAGTACAAGCTATAATGGACATGGAGATACCTAAGAACATCAGCCAAATGAGATCCTTGCAACGCAAAATCCAATCCATAAGAAGGTTTATCTCTCAATTGGCCAAAAAATGTCATTCTTTCACTAGGTTGCTACATAAAGATACTATATTTATATGGGATGCCGAATGTGATCAAGCTTTTACATTATTGAAGACCTATTTGATAAATCCACCCATTCTCATGCCACCAATCAAGGGCAAATCATTACTTCTCTACATATCTGCTACGGAAAGATCCCTAGGGGTACTTTTGGTGAAGGAGGACGAACAAGGAAAGGAAAGAGCTATCTACTATTTGAGTAGAACATTGATACAATATGAGCTTAATTACACATTTATGGAAAGAGCTTGTCTAGCAGTGGTGTTTGCATCTCAAAAGTTGAGACATTATATGTTGATGCATAAGGTCAAGTTGATTTCCAAGATAGACCCTCTCAAGTATTTGTTAAGTAAAACAGCCTTAACAGGTAGAATAGCTAAATGGGTGATGATATTGAGTGAATTCGACATTGAATATGTTGATAGGAAGGCAATCAAAGGAAAAGTGATAGCATATCACTTAGCTAAAAATCCCATGACTTCTACACAAACAATTCAAGTGGAATTTCTGGATTTTGCCATTATCAACATAGAGGCAAAAACATGGAAGTTATACTTTGATGGATCCTATACTCAAGGAGGTTCCGAGTCCAGCATATTATTGGTAACTCCTCAAGGTTACACCATTCCCAAATCCTACAAGCTTATGTTTCCATGCACAAATAACATAGCGGAATATGAAGCACTAGTCATAGGCATCAAAATGGCCTTAGAATGGAACATAAAAGAGCTACAAATTTATGGAGATTCTCAACTCATCATTAATCAAGTCAACAATGAATATAACACTAAGGATGAAAATTTGATGCCTTATAAGACTATGATTGATGGATGGAAGAAATATTTTGCATTGATCACCTTTGAATAGATTCCTAGAGAGAAAAATAGAGTAGTTGATGCCATGGCTACCTTGGCCTCTTTGTTACAAAAACTAGATCAAAATGAGAAGTATGAGTTCTTGGTGGAAGAGTTGGTGAAACTGGCATTTGACCTTCCCGAAACCCAAATTGTTGCCCTCTTACATGGACATGAATCCCCTTGGTACGGACCTATATATACATACCTTAAAGACCAAGTGCCACCCTTAGATCAAACCCGTGCTCAAAAATGCAATTTCATACACCAAGCCTCCCGTTACTTAATCCTTTCCGAAACATTGTATCATAAGGGTCTCGATAGGATATTACTTAGGTGTCTAGAGGAAGAAGAGTCTAAATTAGCTTTATGAGAGGTTCGCGAAGGCATTTGCGGGTCACACTCAAGTAGGTTAAATCTAGCTAAGAAAATCCTTCGCTTAGGGTTTTTGGAAGAGATTGGAAAAAGATGCTTGCCACTTTGTGAAGATATGCAAAAAATGCCAATATCATGGCGACATGATACATGCACCAGCACAAGAATTACATCCATTTGTCAGACCATGGCCTTTCTATCAATTGGGGTTTGATTTAATTGGCGTCATAAATCCACCTTCTTCAAATGGGCACAAACATATCATAACCACAATAGAATATTTCACCAAGTGGGTTGAAGTTGTTCCCTTGATAATGGCAACAGGAAAACAAATTTCCATGTTTATCTTGAATCATATCATTTGCCGATATGGTATTCCTCATGCCATAATAATAGATAATGGAAAAAAGTTCAAGAATAAGGATGTTGATGAACTCTGTGCTACATTTCATATCACTCACCATTCATCATCAATTTATTACCCTCAGGGAAATGGGCAAGCTGAAGCCACAAATAAGAATATATTGAAGATCTTGAAAAGGTCGGTCAACAAATTAGGAAGGGATTGGCATATGCAAATTAATCCAACATTATGGGCCTATAGAACAAGCATAAGAACACCCACCGAAGCCACGCCATTCTCACTAGTCTATGGGGCCGAAGCAGTTCTACCATTAGAGGTTGAAATCCCATCTCTACAAGTGTCATTACAAGGATTGATCACAGATGAAGACTATAGAGTTGCTAGACTTCAACAATTGGAGTTACTTGAAGAACATCAAACACAAGCTTATGAACACTTGAAAGTGTACCAAAATAGAATCTCAAGGAACTATAATAAACATATCAAACCGAGAGTTTTTCAGGTAGGAGACTTGGTGTTGAGAGAGAATCCAAAGAATTGGGTTGAGAGGGAGAAGAAAGGCAAATGGGAGGCTAATTGGCTTGGCCCATTTATCATAATATCTTCATTTGGCATGGGAACGTATAAGTTATTAGATTGTGTTGGAGAGGAACTCCAAGAACCTATCAATAGTATTCATCTTAAAAGGTTCTATACATGAGGTAGATGAAAGAGTATAAAGAGTATCAGATAAGAGAGCATCCTATTTATTGTATATAGTTCAAAAGAGATCTTGAAAATACCAAAAACATTGGAAAAGCATAAAAAGATAAAAACATTGAGAAAATTGAGCATGAAGAAAGGAAAAACATTCAAAAATATTGTCTTGGTGAAAACCTAGTAAATAGGTGCCTTGATGATATGAAAAATACAAAAAAAAAATAAGAGAAAAGAGAAAAATACAAAAAAAAAAAAAGAGAGAAAAAGCTTGCAAAAAAAAAAGAAAAAAGAAGCTTGATCCATACTAAAGGTGAAAACTTGGTAAACAAGTGCCTTTGGTTCCCTTAAGTTTTTCTTTCCTAGGTTGCATATGTCCATATTGCATTTCCATCATCCCATTTGTACAACCACCATTGCATCTGTCATTTGTACTTAGTCATAAAAAAGTTGGTCAATCACATTGTTGCATTGTCTATCAGTGTTAGGATTAACAAGGCAGAAATAACAATTATGTGCAAATATAACTAATATCAGAAAATAATAAACCACACAGAATAGAACATAATGGCACACAGATTTAACGTGGTTCACCCAATCCCTGGGCTACGTCCACCAACAGCAAGTCCAATATTATTATTATTATCCAGTGATTACAACCTGATTATAATCCGTAATCCCCTTACAGCCCAATTCTGCCGCAAGTACTAAAATCATACATCATGAAAATCCCTAACCCTAAGCCATATTATACAATATTTTTCCGCTTTAGGGTTAGAATGAGTTATAAGTAGTCGGCCCAAAAAACCGAAAAAAGTAGTCGGCGAGGTCGGGAGGAAAAATGTACAGTACTTTCCTGATTAGTCACCACAAGCTAACAATCAGCCCTAAGTTAGTCAACCGATCACATTTATCACTTGGGGGCAAAAGAAGATGCTAAATTTGGCATCCAATGGATTCAATAAGTGCTACAATCAATCATGTCAGAGAGAGATTTTATCAAAATTTTAGAAGAGATGGAAAATTTTCTTGAGCCTAAGTATTTGATTCTACAACATAATCTGAGAACCTTCATTGACTTTATTATTCAGGATTAAAATTGACAAACACATCTTAAAGATCAGAATACATGGAAATCTTTTTTTTTGAAAATGAGAAAACATGGCAAAACATTCAAAAGTTGTCTTTCTTTGCCAAGTAATAAAACATGGTAAAACACTTAAAGTTTTGTTAAAATCTTGATGAAGTTGACTTTTTATCATATCTTTGGAGTTATTCGATGATGTTCAACTAGATTAGCCATGATAAAGATGTGATATTTTATTGCCTTTGAGTGACTGTTTGGAGGAAGATTCATCACCTTATAAGAATTTGTCTAACAAAATGGTCATCCAAGAACCATCGAGGACTATCTCATAAGAGGATGGATTAACCTTTGTTTGTTTACACAAACGGATCCCTTGGCTATTTAGATCTTCTATATCTTAATACCAAAAATCCACTTGCAACATTGAATCCATTGACACCGGTATTCAGACTCCCATAGTTTGGTCATCCAACTAGTGAGGGTTGTACTTGGTTCAATAAAGAGGTTACCCAAATGTGATAAAAAGTGGTATTCATATCATCATGTCAGTGGGCAGTGGTGATTGTATTGACTTTCCGGTCCCAAAATGCTCAATGATGAAAATTTATCCTCAAGGAATTTATTTGCTAAAAGCTGGTGACACTTAGGTTGCATTGCAAAGCATATTAGATTAATTGCATTATCTTGTTAGATTAATTACATAGTCTTGTTTGATCACATGCATGTGTTTATGGTTACTTTTCCAAGGGAACGAGGGGGTACTTCAATAATCCTGGGTAATTGAAACATTTAAGGAAAGGGGGTTCAATAACAACATTTATGCTTGATAAAACACTATAAAGAAAATGAGATTATCTTTTTCATACATACATTGACCATTATTCATTATCCACATATTGCAACGAGAACTCATCCACATATCATGTGCACTCATATAGTTAAGGATAGACTGGCATACATTGAAAAATAAAAAACATAGAAGCATACATATGCATTTCCATTAAACATTTTACATCCATACGTGAACAACAAAAGAGCATCACCAAATTCATACATTTTTGCATACATCTATGTATATCATAAAGTAATATACTGCATTCCTAGCATGAATCCAAGTAAATGCATAAATAAAACATCATATAGCTGCATAAGAGATAATCTTATAATCAACTTATCAAAGAGAATCAAGAAGTATATCATCATATATCATCATCAAAAGGAGGATCCAATATCATCAAAGTGATATATCAAATGTTCCGATCAATGAGAATAACATGAAAGGTGGACCAGCAACACTGAGTAAATCTATCATCATATCAATCAAGATCCTATAGCATAGAATCCATCTGTCCCTCTATCATCCTGTGGGGGAGGAGCCTGTGATGTACCCGCTCCATCCTATCTCTAAACAACCATGACTGATACAAGTTGATGTAATAAAGAAGCAACCTGGTCCAATCGACCCACAATAGTGGATATCTCTGTCCTCACAGATTGTAAACCTCGCTCTAATCCATCCATGTGATCACCCTGTGCACCCTATGGCTGTGGAGCTAGCAGAGGCATCTATGGAGCCCCATCATCCTGTTGTGCATCATCCTACTGTGCCTGATCCTGATGAGCCGCATCATCATCATGCTGAGCTAAGGCCACTCTCTATAACTATACCAATGGATCTAATCTCCCAGGAACCTGCCTAGCTGCATCAATCTATGCGTGTCTCTAAGCTCTCTGATGCCTATGCACTCTATCCTACCTATATGCTCTAGGCCATCTATCCGCTACATCATCCTATGCTCTAACCTGTCTATCATGACCCTGATCTCGTCTCACCTGACCTCCCCCTGCAGCAATCCGAGGATGTCTATGTCCTCATCCTCTCTGATGTCTACCACCCCTCTCACCATCATAATGTCTAGGACTATGCTCAACTAGATCAGTAAACTAAGGAAACCTGTGGCAAGCCCACCAATCTGAATACTCATGTGACATCCCAACATCTGCAATACTAGGAAGTATCTCCCATCTGCAAATAGTCATACCCGCAATCTGATCTAATGCAAACTGGTAATCAATACATGGACCCCATAGAGAGATTTATGCCTGTACATGAACATATAATGCATTTCCCTGAGGCATATCTTGAATCCACCCATACTATCTCAAAACTTTGCCAAAGTAGAAGCGCTCAATAGTGGTAGGAGTGCGCCCAATCATCCAGCGAGGGGAAAACATATATGGTAACTCATCACCATCCTCTCTCCACTGATCACAACTGAGGAAAGGATGCAATGTAACCTAATCCAGATCATCAATCTGACGTCACCAGTAATCCAAATGACCCATATGATGTTGTATGACCATGCCTATATATAAGAAAGCATAAGGATATCCTTGAGGTTGAACCCTATTAGAAATAGGCCTAATAATGGGAATATGCTCCCATATCCACAACTGCAGAATAATAACACCCACTGACAATGATGCACTACCCTGATAGACTACCTCATGTAAATCATGATACAACTGTGCCAAGATGCAGGAACCCCAATCAAACCATCGAGGATGAGCAAGTAAATCTTCTATAATTCGGCCCCAACTGACTAAAAAACCACGACCTCGCCGGTTGGGAAGAAGTAGACTACCAATCAATGCACCCAAAACTATTGGTAATGTGGGAAAAGAGGAAAAATGAGGCCATGTAATAGTATCCCCATCTCCAATAGTGTTGTCCTCGAATACTCATCAAAAGATAGAGGAATCATATGCAGAATCATAGTAAACCAACTCACCCCTACAAGGAATCCACAATAATTGATACACGTCCTCTGGCGTGATCGTCATCTCTCCGTATGGCAAGTGGAATGTGTTGTGGTTGGAGTGCCATCACTCCACCACTGCAGTCAATAATCCATGGTTCAGCTGGAACCATGGGAGATCAAGGAGGAAACTCAAACCACATCTCTCAATGACTCATAACTCAACTGGTGTGAGTCTCTGACCTAAGTCAATAACCCATGATGCAACTGAACGGACGTATAAAGTGGGATAGTGATCCTGTTGGCAAGGTAAAGGAATAATATCAATATATTGTATCAAGGAATCATCTCAAGTCAATCAAAAGTATCAAGTAATCACACTAAGTACCATCGCTCATTTCTCTGTATCCTGAGAATGAAGTGACAGTATCAAACCATATCGGTTTTCACACTGATTGATTTATCCTATCAGTTAATCTTCAAATCAGATTGACAAATCATATTTTAAAGTACTACTATCCTGATAGCTAAACCAATTGTTTTGTTGACAATCATAGACCTACATTAATCATCTGACTTTCTCTTCAGGGGGTTATCAAAATTTTCATCAGATACGATCAACACATGTGTGAAAAATACAGAAATTTTGCAAAAAAAAAAGACATCAGGCATGATTTTTATCATACCAGGTGACATTTTATCCTAGGCATGACTTTTTATGCCCTAAGTGACATTATTATTCTGCCAGGTGATAGATTTTTTTCTACACGACAGTTAATTGGGCAACATGATAGAGAATCGTGCCCTAGGCAAGAGTTAAATTGTTAGGTTTTGTGTAGGCGATAACCAATTCGAAAATGGGTATTTTGACCTAGTTTGACGTGATAGTTTTTATCCTGCTAGGTGAGACTCAAATGTTACCTAAGTGATAACAAATTACATGGAGGTGAGAATCAAAATTGTGGAAGCAACAGTAAAACAACCTAGGTGACAATCAATTCATTCCTACACGTGATTTCTCAAATACAACGCAATGATGAAACATAAAATCATAATAAATGCTCCATAAATGCAAATTGAGGTTTGTAATGACTTACCAGAGGTGCATAATCAGGTGGTCTCACATATCTCTGGCACCTCTCAAATCTATGCTCCCAAATCGGCACAACCATCTCAAAATCGCTAGAGGATCAGAGCAAAATCACCAAGGGTAAAAAGTAAAAATGAATGGTAAAAGAAGGTTTCTTAACCTATATAAGGTATTTTTGACCTAAATTTGGAGGTAAAATTGGCCATTGAATTATCTTAACATATCAAATCAAACTGGGGCATAATCATACATCGTGGGATATCATCAATAGTAAAAAATTAAAACATATTTGCTATATCAAACATCAACAAATCTTTTTCGAATCAAGGAATTAATATGTTTTAATTTCTAAGGGGGCATAAGGGTATCAAATGGAAGTTGCAATCATATATCATGAAATCATATAAGGTTATCATATCATATTAGTTTCATATCAAGAGGCAAATCAGTATCAGATCAGTTTATCATATAATATCAGGCAACATATCACTATCAAAGACAATATCATATCATCGTACCAACTATTAGAGGTATCAAGGAATCACAAAACCAGAACAGAATCAGATCATCATACCAAGGGAATCTTTGAATTGGTGTTCTTCACACATTGATTCAAAGAGGGGCATTTGTAGACATGGAAAATTGGCCAAAGGCTTAAATCAATCAAAAGGTGCATCAAATCATCAAAATAGCATGAAAAATCAATAAATGGAACAAAGGCAATTCAAATCAAAGGAAAATTCAATTAAATGATTAAATGATTAAATAAAGCTTGAAAAGGGGAAAAACACTATGAAATTGATTAAATTCAATTAATGACATAGTTGTTGAAAGCAAAAATCAAAATGAACCTCTTACCCTTCATGGCTAAATTTAATTACTTTAATTAATTAATAAATCACAATTTCCCTCAACAAAGCAAATTGGAGACAAAATGGACACAAATCACTCACTTTTGTTGAAATGGTCCAGCCTTTTGAAACCATTTAAATGATTGTCCCCTCCTTGTCCCCCCATTTATGGACAAAGCAAAGACAATTGACCTTACCCAAGCATAACCATGATCAACTCACTCTACCCCCTACCCTTGGGAAATTACTATAAGTATGAAGCATTTTGGAGAGCATTTCCATCTTAGAATTTCAATTGAAAAGCATTGTTACTATAATCAATTGAGATCATTTGTAAGAGCAATTGAAGCATTTGAGCATTTAGAGTTTTATCATTTTATCATTGCATTGTTATCAAAATGGAGCCAGATTAAGCATGAATTCATCATAGAATAAGCATTTAGAAGCATTGTAGCAGCATTCTTCTCATTTTAGAGGTGTCACTAGTGAGGATTTGCAGCTGAGAGCTCACTTACCACTTCTTTCTAGAGATCCATGAGATGTTATAGATTGTAGTTGCATTTTATAGTAAATTTCCTTTGTATTTAGCTTGAATTGTTGCTACTTGATCTTAATTTCATGAAGGTGAATAATATCATCACACAGTGAGCAACCAGACTTCAATGGAGTCAATGATGAAGCTGCTTTTGTTGCCTGTACAAGAGCAAAGAGAAGAGCTCAAGACATGGAAAGAGATGACTCTGGTACCCAAGCCACTACATCTGCAGAGCCAGCACAACAAGCTATTCCCACCATACCCAAGAAAGCTCCTGCCATTACAAGTAAAGAAGATCAAACTCTCAAAGAGATGGAGCCTGTCATGCCAAAGACACAACAAAAGATACACACTGTGACACCTTTCAACATTGTTGACAGCATGAAGAAGGTGAGTGTCAGTATGTCTATGTGGGACTCCTTGTCCATCCCAGGGCAACCTGAGATCTTGAAGAAGGCTATGACAGAGATAGCAACTCCTCAACCTGCAAAAGAAGCTACAAAGCTAGTGTTGGTTAATACTAACCAAGAAAAGGAAGTTGCAAGTAGCAACTTCAAATCCAACACCATGCAAGGTAGGAATTCAAAGCCTCCACCTTTTTATGTATCTTTAATTATTGGAGATTTTGTAGTACATAATTGCATGGTAGATAGTGGAGCCACTAGCACTGTAATGCCCAAGAAAGTGGCTGACCAATTAGGACTGAAATATGAACACTTTCAAAAGAAGGTTACTCAACTTGATGGTTCCTCGGTCAATACTCTAGGTGTGGCTAAGGATACCAGTCTAATCCTTCATGCTAGTCCTAATTTTTCCATCCTCCTTGATATATATATCATAGATCTCCCTGCATTATTTTCCATTTGTTTATCAAGGGAGTTTATAGGCAAGATAGGTGGCTATCTTTCTTCTGACTGGTCTCACATGTTATTCCACACGAGATATGGTACCAAGGTTACCATAAAATATGATAAATTAGTAGTTCACCATATAGAACCTTATGTGTCCAATGCAATCAATGTAAATTGCCCTATATTTGACAACAATGACTTCCAAACCATCAGTGAAGAAAGCACCAAGATAGAGAATATCCCTGATATTCTTCTAGATGAGAGAGCTTCAGAGGTTCAAGAAAATCTTATTTGTAATTTTGGTTTGGGAAGTTATTTGATACAAGAAGGTGATGTCAAAGAACCAAACCTTATCAAAAAAAGCAATTATTCAGAGGATCAGAGCAACCAGGTTTGGGAATTGTACTTTGGTGGGGCAAGAAGTAGACATGGTTTTGGTGGAGGTGCTATGCTAGTGTCTCCAAAAGGAGAAAGGTATTACACTACCTTTAGATTCAGTTTCTCTTGCACTAGTAATACTGCAGAATATGAGAGTCTAGTCAATGGTCTAGAATGGGCTAGAAAAAGAGGGCTGAAGGCCTTAAAAGTTTATGGTGACAGTGAACTTGTTGTCAGCCAAGTAAGAGGGATAAGTGTAACAAAAAATGATACCATGAAAGCATACAAGCACAGAGTTTGGGATGCAATTGAAGATTTTTGTGCTTTCAATATTGTTTCTATCCCTAGAAAGTTAAACCAAAATGTAGATAGGTTGGCTGCTATTGGATCTCAGTTTGACATCCCCAACGACATTTCAAAGGAGGATGACCAACAAAACATCAAGGTTATTGTCAAACCTTCTATTCCTGATAATGACATTAATTGGAAAGTGTTTGACAATGATGAACAAATTTTGCAATTCTTGTTTGAAGAAGATGTTTTTTCAGAGTATAATCAAGACAAGCTGTCACAAAACTATAGTGATAAGATAATACAACTTAAGTCCAACAAGATGCCTAGGGGTATTGTCACTTTGGAAGCTATCTTCAACAAGGATGATGAAGTCAAGAAAAATAAAGCTGGTCTGGCAGTCCAACAAGAACATTATGTTGAATTAGAGTTGGAACCAGGTAGGAGCTTACAATTTGGAAAAATGAATTCTGATTCAGAAAAGCAGGCTTATACACAACTTTTCAAGGAATTCAGTGATGTGTTTTCTTGGCAATATGAGGATCTCAAAGGTTTTAATCCTTCCCTTGCTCAGCATACCATTGAATTGGAACCTAATGCCAAACCAGTACGACAGAAGCAAAGGCCTGTTAATCCTAAGCTTGAGCCACTAATGCACAAGGAAGTGCTCAAATTTATAGAAAGTGGTATCATCTACCCCATCAAATATACTAGTTGGGTTTCCAACCTTGTTCCAGTCAGGAAGAAGAATGGGGAGTTGAGGTTATGTGTTGACTTTAGGGATCTTAACAGGGCCTCTCTAAAAGACCGCCATCCATTACCCTCTATGGAGCAAATCCTACAATGTGTCTTTGGGTCTGAGAGATTTTCATTATTGGATGGCTACTCAGGATACAGTTAGATCCTGGTTAAAGAAGAGGACCAATACAAGACTACATTTACAATCAAGTGGGGAACCATGGCTTATCAAAAAATGCCCTTTGGTTTGTCAAATGTAGGCACTACATTTCAAAAGGAAATGGATATGGCCTTTAAGAGTCTCATGTATAGGTTTGTGCTGGTCTACTTAGATGACATAACTATCTATTCAAAGCATGTAGTAGACCACATCAAACATTTGGGGAAGATTTTTGAAAGGTGTAGAGAATTTGGGATTTCTCTTAATCCCAAGAAATGTGTGTTTGCAGTTCATGAAGGAAAATTGTTAGGATATATAGTATCCAAGAAAGGTATCATAGTGGATCCTAAAATAATTGTAGCTATTCTAGAGCTACCCCTACCACATAATAAGAAAAGTCTTCAATCCTTCATAGGAAGGATAAATTTTGTTAGGAGATTCTTGCCTAACATTGTAGAGTCACTCAAGCCTTTGACAGCCATGTTGAAGAAGAGTTCAACTTTCAGTTGGACCAGAGAAGGGAAAGTTAATTTCCAAGCTATCAAGGAAGCTTTAACAATGGCTCCTGCTCTTTTGAACCCAAACTTCAAGAAGGATTTCATCCTTTATGCATATGGAGGTCAGGATGCCATCTTTGCAATGTTGACCCAAGAAAATTTAGAAGGATTGGAGCAACCTATTGCTTTCTTTAGAAAATGTTTAGAAAAATATGAATAGAGGTACGCCTTTGTGGAGAAACATGTACTTGCTGTGGTTAAGAGCCTCAAAAAATTTAGATACCCATTGACCCATAGCAAGGTACATTTGATGGTTACTCATCCAAGTGTCAAGGAATTTTTTCTCTCCAAGGACCTGAATGAAAAAGGAGCTGGTTGGATCACCAAGGTGATGGAGTATGACATTGATATTCAAACTACCAAGCTGGTTAGAGGAAGAGGTCTTTGTTAGCATCTGGTAGAGGATGAAAGTTCAAAGAAAATGGGACACATAAATGCATCCTTGGTGGTGCATTCTACTGAAGAACAAGATAAGGCAACAAGCTAGTTGCCTAACATGATTAATTACTTGAAGATAGGACAATGTCCTGTAGGTCTAGATTCAGCAAAGAGAAGGTATTAAAGGCTACAATCTATTCCTTTTGTGCTGATTGATGATGTTCTTCTTAGGAAGGATCACAATGGTGTCCTCCTAAGATGCATAGATTCAGAAAAGATAAGTGATGTCCTAGTTGAGTTTCATGATGGACCTGCTAGTGGTTATTTTTCTCCTAGGACTACTGCTTTTAAGATCATGAGAGCCAGGTATTATTGGCCATATATCTTTAAGGATAGTCATGATTATGTTAGAAAATGCATCAAGTGTGCTATGTTTGCAGGAAAAGAGGGACTTGTTGCTCTTCCCCTCCAACCAATCAAAATAGATCAACCCTTCATGAAGTGGGGTATTGATTTCATTGGTATGATTAACCCTCCATCTAGTGTAGGTCATAGATGGATCATCACTACAATTGATTATTTCACTAGATGGATGGAAGCAATTGCATTAAAAGAAGCCAATGAGAGTGTTGTCTTAAGTTTTTATGATGATATAATTCATAGATTTGGCACTCGAGACTCAATCATATCAGATAATGCATTGGCTTTCATAGGTCTTAAGGTCTTAGAATGGGCAGTTAAAAATGGTATATGTCTGAACACTAGTTCAAATTACTATCCCCAAGGCAATGGTGTTGCAGAATCAACAAACAAGAACCTGATCAGGATAATTAAGAAGACTCTCCAAGAGAATCAGAGGGATTGGCATACTAAAATTAGGTCCACCCTGTGGTTAGATAGAATTACCCCAAAGAAAATCATTGGTAATTCTCCATACATGTTGGTGTATGGTAAAGAGGCCAAGTTTTCTATCTCAAGTGAATTGCCAGCTCTGGACTTGGCCACTCAGTATGCCTTATTTGAAGAGAGTGATCCTTTGCAGGTAAGGTATGCTCAGTTGATGGAATTGGAGGAGATTAGGAAAAAAGCAATGAAGGACATGGAATTCCATCAGGACCAAACAAAAGGAAGCTTTGACAAGAGAGCTAGGGTCAGGAATTTCCAAGTTGGAGATGTAGTCCTTAAATGGGATGAGTTTAGGTCAAGGCCTGGCAGGCACACTAAATTTGACTCTTTTTGGGGTGGGCCATTTGTTATCATAGAGTGCAAGGGATCCAATGCTTTTCAGCTATCAACTCTTGAAGGTGATCCCCTAGTAATATCAATGAATGGTTTCCATTTGAAGCCCTATTTTGAGGTTAATCCCTCTCTGTAAGCTTTTGTAAATTCTTGTAAATATGTTTTTTCCCTATTTTCTAGGTTAGTCTCCTGCTTTCCAAGAAGTTGCTGTGCACAAGTTTATTCTCACTATTTTAGTTTTGTCCCTCTACCAAGTTTTGTGTTCCTAAACAGCCCCATGCCCAATGAATTGTCAAGGCCACTAGTTTTCCATGTCTAGCAGGCTGACATCCAGTAGAAATTGCCAAAATGTTGCCCTAATTTTCCTTCCATTCAAATTTGGCCCTATTTTTATGTCAGATCTTCACATCCTTAGTCCTATGAGAGGCTCCAAAAAATTTCATGAGTTTATCTACTTCCCTCTGGTCTCAGCAAGTGTTTCTAGGTCCCTGGCTAGGTGAAAAGTTCTTAAAATATTCATAAACTAGTTGTTGTAGGCATAAACCCTAAAACCTCTAAGCCTCCATTCTATTTTGTCGTTACTTTTTTGGCCACTTAAGTCCCTGAAATATGCATGTGCGCTTTATTCCTATTGGCCCAGTCACCAATTCTCTTATTTCCCTGGTGGTCACCTCTTCCATTCGGCGATTCGGCGACTGCAACAATTCCCTTAGTCGCGTAATGTTTGGTGGTTACCCTTTTTTGGCTAGTGACCCAATGAGTGGTTATCTTTTCCTTAGTTGCATAATCATGTATTGCTTGGTGGTCTCGGCTTCCTAGCAGTTAATGTCCATGCAAGATCTATGGCTATCGTTATGCCATTGGGGGAAGATGCATCCTGTTTATCATCGCGGTCTTGCGACGACCGTAGATCTTCCCTTCTTTACCAAGCTCTGACATGTCAGTGGGTCTAGGCCACCTCAACTTATTTGATGGCTCCTAATTCATCCGCGGTGTCTACTTCACCTTCCCTATTAGTGGGGTCCTGGTCTCAAGCATCCAATGGCAGGCGCGTGATCATAAGGGTATCTTTTTGGCCATGCAATCATGTGACTACCATTAGATTGGAATCTTACCAGGATCGTGGGTCCAAGCTTATAGATGTGCCGACATGCTAAATTCTTATTGGTTGTTGACTTCCACATCAGTGCTTGACTTGTTAAAGAAGGTTTTCAGCTAGTTTCAAAGTGCATCACGACCGTTCATCTGCCAGGAAGGATCCTTCATCGACAGCTCTATTTTTTTCTGAGTCCTACTAGACATTTAAATTTGAATTCAAATATATCTTCTCAGGGTTTTCTATGAGATTTTTGATCTTTTTGGCCATGCACGACAGTTTGAGTTGGTGGAATTGATTTCTCCAGGATAGGAATGGTTGAGGGAATGATGATAGATGATTTGATCATCAACGCTACAGATTTTACATGGTACTATGTCATGTTGAAGCAATAATAGTTTAGCACCACCTCTACAGGGTTATCACTTTAAACAAAAATATCTATAGGATCAAATTTTGGGGGCCTTCATGACTTAATGGAGTTGTAGGTGGGTAGATGGATCGAGGTTGTCATGTCTAGAGGTGAGCTTAGTACAGGATCAACACGCAAGGAGAAAGATATGATTTGTCTACCGAGTGCTTTCAATGGAATTAGTGTGATCTTGTAACCTTTAGGGTTTGCATTGAGTTGAAAATCTATAACCCTAGTTAGGTTTAGTTCTTGACTCCTGCCTACGTGTAGTGAGTGTTGTATATATTGTTTGAGAGCCTTAGTGCTCAAGGGAAGATGTTCATTTTGTAAAGGAGAGAAGCCCACTTTTGCAAGGAAGTCATGTTTTCTTAGAAAGCCATATGTGGTATTTGTTCTACCCTCTGGTTCTTCTACTCTTTGTAATCTCCCATTGACAATCAAGGCATGCTTGAGGTACTTGTGATATTTGTTCTATCCCTATCTTCACTATCTTGATTATCTCTTATTGGATTGAAGTTTATGAATGCTGTTAATGGAAATTGGGGTTCCTAGTCCCTCTCATTTTCTGTGATTTTGTGTGTTACTGTGTCTAATCTGATTTAGATGTTTTGTGGGTATACTACAACCCCTAGCAGTCTTGTCTCATTCCTACACCTAGTTGCAGAAAAGGATGTTTGCTTGCAGGTCATAAGTTGTGTCTTTTGTTTAGACCCTCCTATGAAACACTTATGCAAGCCTATCTAGTGAGTTGTGACTTATTAGACCTGATTCTTCCATTGGTCTCATTCCTCTATATTGAGATCCAAACCCTAATTTTGGTGTATCACCTAGTAGGTAGTTTGCTTTCAAGTTATTTCCCTTTCATGCATTCCTTCTAACCCTTTCCCTCAAAAGTTATTTCATTTAATAGCAAGAAGTAGATTAAGGTGATTATCCAAGAGGAACCAGCCTAGAACCTGGAGGTTTCATCCCAGTTAGCATAGGTCCCACGCCTGGGGATGAATCCAATGTTATACTAGGTTATCAAGACCAAGAGAGCTTGAGACAGAGGTGCAAACTTAGTGTATAATAGGAACATTGTTACTTCATGTCTTCATGATGCATCTCTTGCAACACCTATTGCTCCACACTCTATGAACTCTCACCACCTGATCTTGTGCTAGTACTAGTAACCATACTTTATCTTTGTTGCCCTTGATTTGTGTGAGAGATCCTTGGAGATTCTATTGGCTACTCACTTTGATAATTTCCTAGAAAATCTCTAGACCTTGTAAATGCCTTGTCCTATATGAATTTGACATCACGTCTAACTAAAATCCTCTTGGTCTCTAGAATGAATATCTGATATGCCTTTGAGGTTTCACTATACCCCACAAAGTATTCCCTCTCTGCAGTCTCATCTAACTAGGTGTGTGTATCCCTTGGAATGTGACAATATGCCAAACTTCCAGATATCTTGAATTGACTAACATCTGGTTTCTTACCTGTGAAAGCCTCCTCTATTGTCATCTTACGCAATACTTTATGTGGAACCCTTTTCTATATGTATACTATTGTACTACATGCCTTTACCCATAAGTAACATAACATGTCCTAGTCATGTACCATATACCTTTCTTCCTTTGATATGGAATGATTCTTCCTCTTAGTAACCCCATTCTATTGCATTTTATAAGAAACAATCCACTCTCTCTTGATTCCTTCCCTGGTACAAAACTCTTAGAATGCATTCTATTTCTACTCACCTCCATTGTCTGATTGAAGAACCTTTATCTTCCTTTAGGTGTCATGTTCTCCACAAGAGCCTTGAACTCTTTGAAGTGACTGAAAACCTCATCTTTGGTCTTTAAGAAGTATATCTAGGCCTTCTTGGAGAAACCATCAATAAAAGTAACAAAGTACTCATAACCTCTAAGAGACTTCATTGACATTGGTTCACATATATCTGAATGTACTAGATCAAGAATACCCTCAGGTCTAGAGTCACTCCTTGGAAAAGTTTGTTTCACAAACTTCCCCAACACACATCCCCTACATACATCATCATTCTTTGTTCTCACCTTTTGATAACCTATCACTGTCTCATGAAGCAATTTAAGTGCTCCATGTTGTATATGGCTCATCCTCCTATTCCATATCTCTCCTTGATCTTTAGGACTACAATTTCTCATGAGTGCCTTAGGAGTATCAAAATGCATCCTATAAAGTGGACCACTCCTAACTCCAATAGCTATGGATGAATTCTAATCTTTATGATTGATCAACACATGTGCCCCTCTAAAGATTACTTGTATCCTTTATCTTGAAGGACATATATGGAAATCAGATTCATACCCAAGCCTAGTACATGCAACACATTATGAAGGGAAATCAGGTTGTCAGTCTCCCTCTGAAACTGAATAGTCTCTTTCCAAACTGAGCTGAGTTTAGAGATGTTCCCCATATAAATTTGGATTCTGGAGTCCTTATAACTAGAGAAGTACTCTCTAACTCATGTAATATGAAATGACGCCACACTATCTATATACCAAACACTCTATGAGGTTGAGCTAACGATACAAGCTATGAGTGAAAACTCATCCTCTATTCTACAAGAGAGCTCATCTGCACTTGCTTAAGCTGTCACCTACTTCTTACCTTTCCTGTCATTCTTCCTTTGCAGGAAGTTACTAACATGCTAACCAAACTCATGACAACCAAAGTACTTGATCTTAGACAGATTCTTCTTCTTCTTCTCACTTTGTGGATTTCATCCTTTACTAGACCCATTCTTCGCTTTCCCTTTTTTGGCCAAGGCTACGTTCTCTTGTTCTACTTCACTTTTTTTACTCTTATTATTGGCTTCATTTACAAGACTTAGTCTAAGATCCTCCTGAGTGAAATCACTCCATATTCAATCCTAACTCGAGAAGGTATCTTATTCATTAATGACTTCAAGAAAGACATCCCACTACCTAGTAAACTCATTTATGACTCTCCTTACTTGCTCAACGTCATATGGCTTATCTCCAATAGCTATTAACCCATCCTGGACAACTCTAAGCCTCGTGAGGAAACTTGTAATGTCTTGCCCCTTGATCATCTGGGCATTCCTCAAATTTTCCTTGAGAATCATCTTCTATTTAGTGGTATAATTATGGAACAAATTTAGAATGACATCCCACATCTTCTTCACTATATCTAACTCAACAATATGCAAAACAATATGGTCTTTGACACCATCAATGATTAGCCTCCTTTCCATGACATCATCCTTCTTATATGCTAATAGATGTGTTCAGTTTGTAGGTATAATTACAACATTGTTCACATATTCCCTGATACCATTCTCTTTGAGCAATAAATAAATTCTTAGTTTCCAAACACCAAACTTTGAGGCTCCATCCAATATGTCTTGATCTCTCAAACCAACTAAGGCCATCTCAATGGATAAAATAAATAATGATTCTAAAGAGGTCAAACTAGGTTTTATAAAATCTCGATTTTCTTTATTTTACCTAGGGTAAACCTTTTCTACCTTCAACTTAACTCCGATACCATGTGAAAAATCTATTGCAGTTATTGATTATTAATCTCCTATCTTATAAAGATTATTTAATTGTTGAAACTTAACTCACAAAAAATATTGAATAATAATACAAGTGCAACTTCACAAATAAAAACACAGATGCAAAATATGCAACACATTGAACATGATATTTTTAGATAAATTGTCCCTGGAAAAACCCCGAAGGGAAAACCAGTACTTCAAATGAGAAACTTATATTGAACTTCAACAAATTAAGAAATACAAAAATTGCTTGCCTCTTTCTGGCAAAGCTCTAACATTCTCTCAATTTCTCCTACCGAGATCCCACAACTGGCATCCTTGATTCTATCATTGGGCCCTTGCTAACACTACAAATGCTTCGCAAACTTGTGTTTTCCAACTGCCCAATGACCCCCTTTTATACTACCCTCATTGGAAAAACAATGACTGAAATTTAATTACAATCAACGACTGAGATAATTTAGACATTAACAACCCTAACTTATTGGTTATTATATGTCCCTAAGGAATCACTTAAAATAATAAATAATTGTCCCATTCCCAACAAATTGGTTAGAAAAATAATTATTTACTAAATTCCTAAGTATGGACGAATAGTTGTCCAAGCTACCCAAACGAACATTTTCAATTGAATTTTTAAAAATGAGATTGTAAAAAAAATGATTTCAATGAGTAAAATCGTGAAGAAAAAACAAGTCGAGTCTCAACTTTCATGCAAGTCGATTTACTTTTGCTTGGTTTATTCGACAAGTTGAATTCCACTTTTGATCTAATTTGAGGAGAACCTTTTCCCTGAGATGATCTAATTTTTGTGAGCTTGGACTCTAATTTTTATGCATTGAAGGGCAAAACCTATGTTAAGTTATGATAATTACTATATGTAAAGTAATTTTGAAGTGTACGTTTTATTTAAGATCGCATTAAGAAAAAGGTTCTAAAATTTAATGTATTTTAGATATGATTAGGAGTTTGAGGTATATAGTTTTCATCTACTCTTTGTATGACAAGTCTGAAATATTAGAGTTTCCTTGTCAAGATTTCTACGTTAATGGTAGGTTGTTGCATCTTCTTGTTCTGCCCACCATCAGATTTCTTTAGGGTTTCAACCTTTGCACCAACTCTTAGTGCATCGTTCACAGCTTTTGGATCGCACACTTCACTCGATTTCTGAGGCTGTTTATGCAAGACCACATGCACCCAGTCTTGCGTTATAGGAACTCTAGGCCTATTCAACATTTTTATTCTAACTATCTTCCTCAAAATATTTTAGAACCCTAAATCAATTGAGAAAAATCTTGATCAATCAAATCGAATATTTCAAAATCGAGGGATCGTTCATCGATTAATTTCACTTATTCTTCTGATATTTGATCATTGGCCTTTCCAGGCATTGGCTGCTGCAATGAATTGAAATGTAGGTAAAAAAGTTGCATCACTCATTCAGGGGTTTTGGGAATGCCATGCATCGGCTCAGCTGCACTCTATGGTTACGATCTGAGATACCAGCAGTATCTTTTGGGGATACCCTAGGAAGAAATCTAGCAAGAGGTTGAAGGTCCCGAAGTGAAGGCTCACTCAAAATGGCCCGTGCGCAATTTCTTCAGAGGTCAAAAATTTCAGCATCCGATACAAGTGAAGGAAATTTCAGCGTCCAAAATAAGTGTAGGAAATTTCGGAGTGTGACAAGTCCAAAATCATATCAAGTCCAAAATAAGTGGGATGGTTTAACTTACTAATGAATGGTGTCTTTAGCTCCTGCAAATTTGGATTGAGGAAACAATAAGGTCCATTAAGGAAGATTGATGGCAGGGCTGGAATGATTAATTGCTCAGAAACAGCTAGGAAAAACATTTAATTGGTGTGAAGGGGCATCGAACTTGGTAGCTTCTTTGCATTTATTACCCACGTGGTGCATGGAAGTACAGATCTCCAAAAAAAAAAATGGCAGCAAGAAGACATCCATGGCTTCTGAGAGATTTTCCAGGAACACTAAGAGATTTTCTAGGAAACTCACGGGCTAGGCGAGAACCTTATTCCAACTGTCAAAGACATAATAGAAATGGCTCAACATTTTAAGGTAATGGGTTTAAGGAATTCAAATATGGAAGGCATGGCAACCAGTTTTCAAGAAGGCTCCAGAGTACCCATGAAGAGAGAGATAGTAAGACATATCCTTCGAGACAAGATCCCAGAATTAGTCAATGGCAGGGCCATTTCATTCGGAACAAAGAAATAGGGAAAGATCAAAGAAATTCAAATTTTCATCAAATTCAAAATAAATGGTTGTTTTTAGAATTTCCAAAGCTTGGGATCAGACAAAGGATTCAAAGAATTGTATGCATTAACCCAAATGTAATTCCAATCTTCCCAACCACTGCTCTGGGAAGACCATTCAAACCTCCTCTTCCCAAAAAAGGTTGGACAGGAATTCATTAGGCAATTCACAGAAAGAGAAATGAACTCCTCAGATCAAATAGGATTCCAGGATATTCCAATAGAACTAAAGACCTCTCTAAAGCTTCTTCCAAAACATGGAAACTGATACAGAAAAATCACTTGGAGCAAGTTCTTTCCACAAATATTCAAAATCTCTCCTCCAATCTTAACAACTAGGCTACACGGGGTGCCATGGTAACTCAAGATATTTCTCCTCAGCTTCCTTCAGACAAGTTTGAGTCTTGAAAAAGAGAACATGAACCTTCTATCACTTTCTCTGATGAATTGCTTAAGCAAAGGAATTTTTTCCTTCTTCAACATGGAGTTATCTATAAATTTTGGAATGTTAACTTGTCTTACATTGAGTTCAAGACATGGGCTTCCAAAAAATAGGAAAACTTCTCCCAGATTGATTCTTTAGATAATGAAGCAGTGTATTTTTTAGTCACATTCCAAGACAAGCTTAGCAGAGACAAGATATTAAAAAAGAAAGGGTGGTTTTACAAAAATGTTGGCCTTCACATGCAACATTGGAGTCCTAATTTTAACAGCTCAAAAAATGTCATCAAGCTCATTCCTATGTGGATCAATTTACAAAATCTTCTAATGGAATATAGAGACATGGATATTATACAAATCATTGCCAACAAATTAGGAATCTATCTGTCTGATTATTCTGATAGGGCCTTGGCTTCTACTTGGATATGCTTGCTCATGAATATTGAGAAAGATTTTCCCAAATCTATAAAAATCATCTCAAAATTTGGAATTTGGGTCCAGATTATCTCATATGATCTAGTTAGGCAATCTTTCCCTAAGTAGGGTACCTCCTGTAATGCAGAATCGATAGCTTAGGACATGCTCCCAATGCTAAATTTCAATCAACAACCATCGTTATCAGATCCTCCTCTAGAGGTGGGAGAACGGGTTTCTTTGGTTTACAACTCAAGAGAACATGGTTTGGATAAGTTTTCAAAAAGCCTAAAACTTTTTCTTTGGCTATTATTTTGGAAGATGAAAAGGTCTATGAACACTCAATACACTTGTCATAAGTACCTTTCATCTTCAACTTTTGTTAGGAAGGAGGATCCCTTGGACACTGAACCAATCTTAGGGTGATCATTGGAGGTAAAAGCTTTCCAAATTACTATTCCTTCAGGAAAAATATTTTTGATAAACACTAAAGCCCTCAATGTGATTCTTGGGAATAGACAGTTAGTAGACATCTATAACCCATTTCCTTTGGAGAACACCCTCATTCAATATGTTCCTAGATTCAACCACAAGATTATGGAACAAATAATTTCCCTCTAGTTCATGGAAGTTCAAATGGAAATGTTAGAGAAAATTACAGACCAAGTGCTTTGAGAAGATACAGTATCTATCTAGGGTAAGGAAGAGAAGTTCTCAATTGAGGGGCTACCAAATAACAATGTAACATCAGCATAAGAGGATGATATTCTTAAAATAAGATTATGTGATTTGAGAGGCTTGTCAAAGGCTAAAAGCTCTCCTGGTTCACTTCCTTCCTCACAAGAACCTCATAATTCTATAACTCCAGAGACTCATTCATCAAATACAAATTCAGGTTGCAGGAAGTCTTCTAGGCTAAGAAACAAAGAACAAAAAGATTTGAAGAAGTCTTCTCCTCCTCATCAAGGGAATCATACAAAAGGAAATAAAATGAAAGGGGGTATAATTTCTCTCAAACCTCTCAATCAGTATTAGATACTCCAATTTCTCCAAGATAATAGGCTGTGTATGATCTCTTTGGTTGTGCAACTAATGATTATCCTTCAGATAATTCTTTACCTCCATCCTTTGTCGTAAGACTACTAGAAGAAGATTATGTGGAAGAGGAAGAAAGATTGTTTGACATAGAAAACCCAATAGGATGTATGGAAATTAGAGAGCACAAAACCATGGTTTCTATCCTGGAAAGTGGATCAGAAGGCTCTTTCAACAAAACATTAAATTAGAACATTAATAATCTAGGCTTCTATAAATCAGCTCACAAAAGTGCATTGGATTGTGGATCGGTAAATAAAAAAGGGAGAGGTAGAAAGTCTTCAGCTAACCTTAGAGAGGAAGATGGGGAAGAACATGACTGTGATGCCCAAAAGTTGGGACAAAACACAACCAACAAAATTTTTTAAAAGGTGATAATTTGCAACACACAAGATGTGGGTTAGGAATGTCGATGACGAGGTTTCAAAGAATCGGGTGACTATCCTCAACAATGTTGTCTATAAAAGATATTAGAGGAATATTAATTATGGTTAAGTACGTCCATCTTCACGACGATCAAAATTATCATTCGTCAACTAAAGATCTCAAAGGTTGACTAAGAGGACATGGTTGATTAATGTTTACGTCATTCCATTAATAGGTCAATCAACTTTCAAAATAATTAAGTTAAGTCCAATTTGATAAAAGAGTTTAAACTGTCCGTTTCTGAAATTATAGGATATACATGAATTTACTTATTAAATGAATTAATAAATTGGGAAATATAAACTATAGATCTGAATCAATAATTATATTTAATTATTATATATTACTTAATTAATAATTATTATAATATATTAACTAATAATTAATACATGCTTAAAATAACAATATAGAACAAAATGGAATCACCAATTACTATAAAATTACCTTGCATAACATATTATCTTTCTACACTAATATTAAATCCAAAAGCAAAAATGACAAAATAACATAAAATAATACATAACTTTATTACTCACTAAACTAACTTAATAACTATCTAAACATCTAAATTAACTACTAACTATACTAACTATCCTACCTAATCATCCTACTTGAACAATCTATCAAATCAATCTTTTAAACTTCTAAATATCCTACATTCTACAACTACCCTATCCTCCATATTAACTACCATCTCTTTATCCCAAACTTTTTCATGGATGGGATGGTGTCCTTGGTGACACCTCAGCAAGCAAATTGGTTAGCTTTTTAAAACCTTGCCTTCTTATCCACGCAGCTTTGGAGGGAGATAAAACATGTTATAAACTTCCTTTATTGTTTGAATCTTGCTATGGCTAGGTGGCACTCCAAACTTGGCCATTTATTGACACCTTCTCCCAAAACATCTCATCTTCCTTGTTTTGCGCCCCCCTTAGCCTTTTTGGGATTTAAATTCCTCATGGCACGTGGGTGAGGAGAGTTTGGGATAAAGAGATGGTAGTTAATATGGAGGATAGGGTAGTTGTAGAATGTAGGATATTTAGAAGTTTAAAAGATTGATTTGATAGATTGTTCAGTAGGATGATTAGGTAGGATAGTTAGTATAGTTAGTAGTTAATTTAGATGTTTAGATAGTTATTAAGTTAGTTTAGTGAGTAATAAAGTTATGTATTATTTTATGTTATTTTGTCATTTTTGCTTTTGGATTTAATATTAGTGTAGAAAGATAATATGTTATGCAAGGTAATTTTATAGTAATTGGTGATTCCATTTTGTTCTATATTATTATTTTAAGCATGTATTAATTATTAATTAATATATTATAATAATTATTAATTAAGTAATATATAATAATTAAATATAATTATTGATTCAGATCTATAGTTTATGTTTCCCAATTTATTAATTCATTTAATAAGTAAATTCATGTATATCCTATAATTTCGGAAACGGACAGTTTAAACTCCTTTATCAAATTGCACTTAACTTAATTATTTTGAAAGTTGATTGACCTATTAATGGAATGACGTAAACATTAATCAACCATGTCCTCTTAGTCAACCTTTGAGATCTTTAGTTGACGAATAATAATTTTGATCGTCATGAAGATGGACGTACTTAACCATAATTAATATTCCTCTAGCATCCTTTATAGACAACATTGTTGAGGTTAGTCACCCGATTCTTTGAAACCTCGTCATCGACATTCCTAACCCACATCTTTTGTGTTGCAATTATCACCTTTTAAAAATTTTTGTTGGTTGTGTTTTGTCCCAACTTTTGGGCATCACATTTTGGTATCAGAGCATCACATTTTGAAATTCATATTATGGAAAGAACATGACCAAACTAAAATCACATCTTATTTAAATGTAGGTAAGGGGAAGTTCCTTCCCAAGGTTCAATGAAGATTTTATCATGGAATTTTAGGGGACTCAACGCCCCTAACAAGCATCAGACAGTGAAATGTTGCATAACTACATCCAAAGCTGAGGTTGTTTTACTTCAATAAACTAAAATGAGCATCATAACCTTGGGAAGAACATGACCAAACTAAAATCACATCTTATTTAAATGTAGGTAAGGGGAAGTTCCTTCCCAAGGTTCAATGAAGATTTTATCATGGAATGTTAGGGGACTCAACGCCCCTAACAAGCATCAGACGGTGAAATGTTGCATAACTACATCCAAAGCTGAGGTTGTTTTACTTCAAGAAACTAAAATGAGCAAGGAGAAGTTATCCAATTTTCTCTTGGCACTTGGTGATTGGCGAGCTTCAGGGGTCAAGGCAATAGGATCTTCAGGGGTTTTGACCATCTTATGGAATACCGGACTTTCTTCTTACTCTCAGTTAGATAGAAGCTTGAATTGAATGGGGAGTAAAATTGTAAGCACTTAATCAAATATGAATTTATACATTGTGAATGTTTATGGACCTATTTTGAGTAGAAGAAAAGTGGAGGTTTGGGAGGAGATCAATAGATGTTTTGCACCCTGGCTGGAAGGCAATTTCATACTGGGCAGAGACTTTAATGCTATCATTCACACATCGGAGAAAAAGGGTGGTTCTCTCAAAGTCTCCTAATCCCAAATAGATTTCAAAGACTAGCTACAAAGAGAAAATTTAATGGAAATTGAGTCTGATAATAGATCTTTTACATGGTTTAATAGAAGGATTGGGTATAATAACATATCAAAAAAATTGGATAGATTTCTTTTTAGGGGAGATTTGACAAAATTCCCTTTTGACTTAAAAGCTTCCATCTACCCCTCCTCAGGCTCTAATCATTTTCCCATCCAGTTGAATATTTTGGAGGAAGATAAACCTCATCGTTGTTCTTTTAAATTTAAAAATATGTGGCTCAAAGAGGAGAATTTTATTGACATGATAGTAGATTGGTGGGTAGAGGATATAGTAAAGGGATCAAAGCTTTTCTACTTTGTGACCAGATTAAAATTTATTAAGCAAAACTTACTCATTTGGAACAGAACTCACTTCAAGAATATCTTCTCCTCAAAAGAAGATTTAGAACAAAAATCCGAGGCTCTGAATGAAACTATTATGCAATTTGGGATGGCTCAAGACCTTTTTGTTTCTGAAAAAGATTTATTAAAATACATAGAAGATATTCTAATTAAAGAGGAAATATTTTGGAAACAAAAATCAAGAGAAATTTGACTGGTTGTAGAAGACAAAAACACTAAATTTCTCCACTCTAGCACCAAAAACTGTAGGAATGTCAATAGGGTCCCGCAAATTGTCAATTCGGAGGGGGTCTTGTTGCAAGACCAGAAAGATATATAGAAGGAAATAGTCAGTTTTTACTCAAATTTATTATATCATTCAGACTACTCACCTCTTAAGATTCAATAGGATTTATTGATTAATATTCCTAAAATCATAACTGATGTTGATAATCAAATGTTGTCAAAGGAGTTCTCCGAAGATGAAATTATGCAAACATTATCACAAATTGGTCTAGACAAAGCACCTAGCCCGGATGGATTCTCTCCCAGCTTCTTCTTGCATTGTTGGAAGGTCTTGGGGAAAGATCTCATTGCAGCATTGGAGTCGGCCAGATCTTTAGGTAGATTCTTATCTGAAATCAACAATACTTTCATTGCTCTAATTCCCAAAAAAGAAAAGGCAAATTGTATGGATGAATTTAGACCTATTGCATTATGTAATACTATTTACAACATATTGTCAAAGTCTTTGGCAAATAGATTAAAATTGGTTCTCGGCAAGATTATTGGGGAAGAACAGACAGGTTTTGTGCCAGGAAGATCAATTTTGGATGGTATAATCATTGCTCAAGAATCCATTCATTCCATACAATGTAACAAACAACCTAGCATGATCATCAAATAGACATTAAAAATGCTTATGAAAAAGTCAACTAGAGATTCTTAGCCAAGTGTATGGAAAGTTTTGGCTTCTTAAAGGGCTGGATAAAGTTGATTTTCTATTGCATATCAACCCCTAAATTTTCCATTATTGTGAATGGATCTCCTCAAGGTTTTTTTGAAGGCTCAAATGGAATCAGATAAGGAGATCACCTATCTCCCTTTCTCTTCATCATAATGGAAAATGCATTGGGTCATATCTTAATCAACCTTCAAGACCAAGGAAGCATTATAGGGATTAAAATCACTTCCTTAGTAAGAGTAGTCACACATCAACAATTTGCAGATGATATTCTCCTTTTTGGTAAAGACACTATCGGGGAAGCTATTAAGATTAGTTTAGTTCTTGATAATTATGCTAAGGCCTCTGGACAAGCAGTGAATAAGGATAGATCCGTGATATTTTTCTTCCACATTAAAAATAAAATCCAACAAAAGATAGAAACAGTTTTGGCCTTCAAATTAGACTCCCTCCCATGCTCCTACTTGGGAATCCCCATTGAAAAATCTCTAAGAACCACAGTGGTTTGAAAACCTATTAATGAAAGAATGAACCATAAGATGGATAACTGGAAATCAAAATGGGTTTCTTGGGTGGGCATTATTGTAATGATAAAAGCTACATTGGCAACAATCCCCATTTACTTAATGTCTTGCATCTCTTTATCAATGAGTGGGTATATGGATATTGTGAAGAAGTTAAGGAATTTCTTTTGGCAGGGATCAGATTCTAACAGGAAATTCAAGCTTATATCTTGGATAAGATTTGTAAAACAATAACTATAGGGGGATAGACATTAAAAATCATTTGTGATAGAATCAAGCTCTAGGAGCTAAACTATATTGGAAAATCATGAAGAACCATAATTATAAATGGGTCAGAATCTTAAGGGGTAAATATCTCGGCAATGGTTCAGTTGAAGAGGTCTTTTGAATGAGAGATTTACCTAGAGGTTCTAGAATTTGGAATTTCATTTCCAAGTCAAGACACATTGTGGACAACAATATTACATGGAATATCAGAGAAGGCAATCTAGCTAGATTTTAGGAGGATTCTTGGGGAGGATTCCCACTCATCAATTTGTCATTGGGTCAGAATCAAATCAGTCATATTTTCTTGGCAGCATGGGGTCCCTATGTAAAAGATTATATCATTTATTCTTCATCCTCCTTAGCAGATGGCTCTTGGCGATGGAAAGACTTATCAGATCCCAGTTTAGATCCTCTAGAACTATGCAGTTTAAAAGGGCTTCTTAAAGAAAGATCCTTTTTCCTCAAGAAGGGGAGAGATGAAATTATTTGGAATGGGGCTAAATTAGGTATCTACAATGTTAAGGATATCAGGGCCTTTTCAAACAAATTTAGATTCAATCCCAATCCAATTATGCTAGAATAAGGTTTTTCTTCCAAAGGCAGGAGTTTTCACATGGGCAGCTTCTCAGGGTAGAATCTTAACTGCAGATAAGTTTCTAAAAATGGGCTATTTCGGTCCATCTAGATGTTCTCTATGCCACAAATGTGAAGAGGTTAATAATCATTTTTTTTTATCATGCCCTTTCACTAATAAATGTGGAATTGGTTGTGCTCAAAATTAAATTGGTTCTCTTCTTTCCCCCAAGAAATCTTTTCACATCTATTATCTTGGCCTAAGCTCTTTGAAGAAAGATTATGTGGAAATTTATGGATCATATCTCCATCCATTTTAATATGGGAGATATGGAAAGAAAGAAATAGGAGACTTTTTCAAGATAAATCAATGGAAATTGATTCTATTCTCAATAAAATTGAAGTTGTGATAGTAGAGGTTATGAATTCCCGCATCGAAGCTCAAAAAACTAAACACAAGTTCTACACCAGTTGGGATGATCAAATGATCAAAAGATGGTATGGCCTCAAAACCCCAACCACTATAGGTAGAGGATGAAAAGCTAATTATTTTTAGAGGGCTTCCTGTGTGTGGAAGTCTCCATCCCTGGGGTGGTATAAGCTTAATTTTGATGGAGCTTCAAAAGGGAATCCAGGTCCATCAGGGGCTGGTTGCATTATCCATTCCTTAGAGGGTAGGGTCATCAAAAAATTGGCTAAACCATTGGAAATAGACACTAATAACATGGAAGAATTCAAAGCTTTATTATATGGTCTAGCTCTTGCTCATGAAATAGGGTTGAGTAAATTGGAAATTGAAGGAGATTCCATTATAACTATAAATGCATTTAGAATAGGGGAGACATCAAATTGGCATTTGCAAGCTTCTTTGGAAGTCATATTAACGGTGACAAGAAAATTTGAATCTATAACAGTTAATCACATTTTTCGTGAGGGAAACTCCAAGGCTGACGAATTAGCCAATATTGTAGCTAGTGGTGCATTTATGAAGACAACTTCATTGGAGGACTAGTCAAATATTTCATGACTTCAAATCTCACCTATTTCTAGCAACGGTTGATAGTTTTCAAAATTTGTATAAAGCTAAAGGCTTTTTGACAAGTTGATCCAATAAGGGAAGTGTCACATCAAGTCATTTTGTCACTTCACCTGTCAATTTCCTATCAATATTGCTTGGAATAGAGGAGGGCATGGACTCTCCATATGGAGACAATTTGGATGAGAACCTAGATTAGGTATACCAGTACAGATACGATGAAAAAATGGATGGTCTTGGGAGTTCGAATTCTTCGGAGGCAGAGGAAGAGGAAAGAAATAGGTTTGATGATGCTGAGGAAGATGATGAGGTCATAGGGGATAACGAGGATGATGATGTTGATGATGATGAAGTTGAGGATGAGGATGAGGACGCAGCTGAACACATGGTCTAGGGGAACAATTCCAGTTTCCAGATTGAAGATGAGGAAACTCAGGATTCCCTGGCAAAGAGTTTAGAGAAAGATTCAACTTCTGCTTCAGATTAATACTGGTGTAGTGTTCCTCCTCAAGAATTTTCAATGTTTCTAGTTCATAGCTGTTATTTACAGTATTAATTTTCTAGCATAAGCTAGAATCTCGCTAAATTTTTGAGTAGTTTGAGGAGGTACTGAGCTATGTTGCTCTCCTTTGGATGTACCTTGAATATGATATGGACATATTTGGTATTAAGCTTCAAACCTAAAACTTATTTTATGTTATGATATTTCAAATATTATTAATAGAAACCCTTCGGCTTCGGCCCCTTACTGATAAAATAAAAATAAAAATTTCTTAATAATCAATTGGGTCAAATTCTTTTAAATAATATTTTTATTAATTTATAATTAAAGATGTAGGATAAGATAAAAGTTGCTAACTTAGAATGTGTTATAGCTTGATCAATATTGCACTTTAATAACAAAAGCATTTTGTTATAATGACATAGTGATAAGGACATTATGAATGTTATTGTGAGTCTATTGTAAATCAATGTTATTGATTTATTAATTTAAAAGTTCATTATTACTAATTTGATATTCTAAATTTCATTTAACATGAGTACTAATATATAAGTTTATTTATCTTTAGAAAAAATTAAGTATACTAAAGATATTAAATTTGTTTTTTTTTTACTTACACACTATTATATTATATTATATTATAATTAAATAATAAATTATTATTATATTATAATATGTAATTAATATTAAATTATCATTGAAATATGTTATATTATTATATTTTAATATATTATTGTTATTTTACTATCATATTTTCATTGATATCATTCAAAACTAAAAGGGATTTTAGTACTAAATTAATATATAATTATGTTTTTAACTAAAAAAATCTATTATGACAACATCATCATTATTATATATTACTATTGTCATAATACTCCAAAAAGTCATTAAAAATTATTCAATTTGTTCTAAATATATATGGTGTGGTGATCTCTTAGTGTACATTCAACAATATTAAATTGACCAAAGAAAGTATAATGAGACCCTTATATTTTATCTCAACTTTATCCAAATGATATTTTGATATAGACATAGGTTTGGATCCTCATAGCATGTCATCCATGTCTCTTCACAACAATATCTTGTATTTTAAGCTTCCAAAGCTCAAATATTTTTTTCAAATTGCTTCTCGATTTCTATTCCAGATATTTTTATAATACTTGATCAAATCCTCTTGTGTAGACCTTCCCACCTTAATAGAGATTAAAATAAAACTCTGTGCTCAATATGTTAAATGTATATTTAAATTAGGTTGTAATACCAAATAAAATAAAATAAGATATGTGAAAATGTTTCCTAAATTAATATTTAAGGAGATTATTGTATTTTGTATTTTATAGAAATATGTTAGCATACATAGATGTTGGCATCTCTAATTTTATATAGAGGATTACAATAATATGAGTTAGCAGACATCTAAGTTAAAAGCCTCCTTTAATTAAGCAATCATGTATGCAAGGAGATCTAGACCATCAGATTCTCCTAGGGATCGAACCTAGTCCAATGCGCCTCCTGAGGTTCAAACCTTGGCGGGTGGATTTTTTTAATCTCATACCATCACCTTCAAAAATTATAACTAAAAGGAACATTTATTAAAAATAAACATAATCATACTATAATACGTGTATATGAAAATGACCCTTTGAAGATGATAAATTGACACTCCAATGAAACTTAGTTTATTAAATAGTAGATTAAACATAATTAAATTAGTTTTTAAATATAAATCCTTTATAATAGCATTACTAACAAGAGATTTGGAGAAGAAAAAGATATTGTATGCAATATTTTCTTTTACATTCATAACTCTAAGGTACACATTAAAGAGATTAGGATGAGAGGTAGGAGTGAAGCTAGGGTTTAAGGGTGTGTGGGAGCTTAAGCTAAATTAGAGGATGACAGTGAGATAGATGATGATAATGATGATGATGATGATGATGATGATGATGATGATGATGATGATGATGACAATGACAACAATGACAATGGCAATGACGACAATGACATCAGTGCAAATAGTGTTAAGGGAGGATTTTTCCTAGATATTTATATTTTGGGTTAAGAGCTATTTGTCCTTCCC